>OU015599.1:13007500-13592500 GCA_907165245.1 Habrosyne pyritoides
GTAGCCTTTGCGTGTAAGAGTAACATCTTAATCTATTAATTAACTTTCGAATTTATAATATTAGTAGGACAGGATGGGTTGATGATTAACCAATTATGTCCCTTGATCTATAACTTTTGTAAGACCATTAAAAGTATTTTTTTAATAATGAACCTACTGATTACAGAAAAATATGCAACAATAAATAAACAAAAGATTATATACATCTGTGTACTTTCTCCGGGTCTTATCAGTTATTGTAGACAACAACACGTCAAAGATCAGACAATGATAGTTGTAGTTCTTACCAAACATCCTTATTATCATAATTCTACAATGTCTCTTGTATATTTTTTATTACTGTTATTACATTACAATTTTCGACACGTTAGTCGATTTTCGATTATACTGATCCTTAGAAATTTAACAGCATATTCGAAAATTCTAGAGGTATAGAGTGGATTTTATGAAGTCGTCAAGTTTGTGTGACCATCCATCCACAAGACTGTTATTGGCTTAGCAATATGGCCTGCCCACTGACACCACAACTAACTGACAAGCTTTTGTCCTACGATTGCCTTTATTACAGACTCCCCAATATAAATGTATGAGCCTCAAGCGATATAATTAGATTGCAAAATAATGAAAACACACCTATCTTTATTCAAATCGTTCAATCAATCATATATGACTTGAAACCAATTTGTGTAAACTCGTTTAGTAATTTTGAGACAAGGCCATTTGAGCGAGATACTCTACAAAGTGTGTTAGGTCATGCATTTTGTTAATTATTGTAGCGGTTATCATCTAATAGCCACTTTGATTGATGAGATCGAGTGACGTGGCTCCACGTGACGTCAATTATGTAATATTTAGTGGCCACGATGATATTACACTTTAATCTGCCATCCGTCTTCTTCATGTCGTGTCGTGACACCCACAAGTTGGACATCCCTGTTTTTAATGTCGCTCTTACTAATCAGATTTTTGTTATTTACTATTTACATTGTAACATTGTTCCTTCTATCAGGTGTAATGCATTTTTTATTCTGCATCATTATTTCCTATATTCCAACGGCGTCATTCTCTCCTTAGCTCTTGAGTCTATACCTCCCAATTACTATCTCATGGCAGTATATTTTATTCTGTAACTTCATGCTTACTCTCTTAACCTTACTGCGTATTAAAATTGATCCATATTGAGTTTCTGAAATCATTCATATTAATATATCACTTAAAATTGTTATCAGTGTCAAAGGTTGATTACGTACTCATTGTTTGTTAAAATTTCAATTCCATATTTAGATGTTGCTGTAATGCTTTACGATAAGGGTAAAATAATATTGCAATTTAAATTGTTATCAGCCCATATAGTGAGTTAATTGGGTGACCCCTTATAGCTGGATGTATGTTTTGTAAATACTCGTGATGTACACGTCCGTCTCATTGCGATAGCATACGCAATATTGTATTAATACACGATATATTACGTGTTAACTTTAACGTTTTATCATTGCTGTGTCGTGTACAGTCCACACTAACTGTTGTGTCGATCTAAAACATAAACGTTTACATCATTTACTTCTAGACTAGCTGAGTTGTGATGTGTACTACGTTTATCTTTTGTTTCTGGATACTACTCTTTTAGAGGCCGTTTATGTTTATTTGATTTTATATCGATACTTTCTTTTTTGGTTTAGATATTATTCAGAGCAGTACTAAAATTATCAAGTGTATTTTTTCCTTAAATTTTATTTGCGTCTTCATCGGGGACTTTTATCATATCTTATTATATCGTATCAATTTATTTTCATATCAAAAAATATGCAGAATTTTACAATCGCCTTATCGCTTGTTTTAAAATAACATGTAAACATCCGGTTCTGTTACAAAATAAATAGGTATACATTAATAAACATACAGTAATAACTACAAATATAATTAGTTTAATAGTAGTTTATTAAATTGTTTCTAACCTACTAAACAGTTCAGAAGCTGACCCGTTAATTGACATTAAAATTAATTACTGATACCGAATCAAGTTCTCTACGCTAATTCCAACTTACGCGTATAATCCTCTTAACTTTATCAAGCTCTAAAACATTCGGAGAATTTGTCTCTATTTGGCTCTATTCGCTTAGCTAAGGAATTATAAAGGATTTCCTCAGCCACATAGTGCACCATCGGAAGGCACTGTTGCCAAACTAAGCCGCAGCCTTAGCTAGTATAACGTAATACATATAATATTGAGTGGTATCAGAGTGGAAAGTTCCCTAGCAGCGCAGCGCAGCCGGCTCGCTATGATAGCGCTTATCAAACACGCGGGCTCGCCGTGGAACCCACCCACCACTCACAATTACTCGCTTTAGGTAGTTCTTTCACTGTCTAACTTCGTTATATGTGTCACAGAATTTACTGATTTTAAAACTATTTCTGTCTCTGAGTCTAATGGTTGTTCAACGGCCTTTGCGTTTCCTACAATCCCGTAAGTAGCAAATGTAGTATCAAAAATAAGAATTTTCTAACCTAAATTCATTCTACTCCTATAAATAGACTGTGTTGTACCGCTGCTAGATAATGACAATAAAACTATTATAGAGCAACACGCTGACCGCAAATAGGCATAAACAGTGCTATCACACATCATCCAACGACCATATCAAGCAGAATTCTAGGAAGAAGGCGTGTGCATGTACCACAACAGTATCAGATATATGATGAGGTCACAATGCCCCGGAAAGTAGCAGAACAGACGATTCTAATACTTATGTTACAGGTAATAGGGATTTCGATGTGGGATTTGGTAAATTTAATTTGGCGTACGTGTTAACAATGCCAGATGGCAAGGTTATTGTGTCTAATCTGTTGTGACGGATTAATTTGCAAAACAGAGATTTTATATAATTCTTTATTTTTTTTTTATTAGGGATGGGCTTGCGTTTGGCCATTGACTGACTCCAGACTAATCCAATTCTATCAGCTGTGTCCCGCATTCCCGAGGGATGTTACTTTTTCCCGGTATAAAAATATCCTATTTATTATTTCAGGGCATATCCTAAATATATAGCAAATATAGCTTTTTTGTATTTATAACGAGCTTTCCCCCGCGTTCCCGTGGGATGTCACATGCATTATACATAAAAACCTTCCTCTTCAATCACTCTATCTATTAAAAAAACCGCATCAAAATCCGTTGCGTAGTTTTGGGATATAGGGACAGAGAAAGCGACTTTGTTTTATACTATGTAGTGATGATACAGTAGTTTTTGTGTGAAAGAGTACCAAACATTCTTACAACATTTCCTACAGACTTTCGCATTTATTATATTCTAATTTGCAGGATAGGATAAGATACTTTGACGAGATACCAAACGATTTCGAATTATAAACATAAATCAAATACCTCATGGGGTTAAAATAGTCCCAGAAAGAATCATCAGTCAGAATTCTGTTAATTCCGAATATACTTTAATTTACTGGCTATAAGTCTGATTATTCATTAGTGCCTTTGAAGGCATATTTTACTACCAGTTCCCTGCAGTTCCTCCAGCTTTTCTGTTAAGAGTAAAAAGACATTAACCTTTATCAAGAATTGATAACCAATGCAATAGTCGGTCCGGTAGTTCCCGGATCCGATAGTTCCAGAGGTTAGCGGTTTCAACAATTTCTTCACCTCTACTATATCTTTACTACTACATATATATATACCTAAATGTGTTGGATCTGTCTGTATATTTTCTTTTTGGCAAATTTTGGAATAAATATCCGTTTTACGACTCGAATGACGACAATTATGTGATTTTAAAATGTTTTGTCTGATGAGAGGATGATTTTCTCAAAATTGATAATATATGGTCAGAACAAGTGCTTGCGAATTATAAGTTTTATACATGTTACGGATAAACGCGAGTGAAACCGCGGGAGGCAGCTAGTTAGTATATATAAAGTTATTTGAAGCGCCGAATGAGTGTCTTTAGTTCTGTTCTATTTCGGTTTCAATAGCCCAAAACACACACACAAATAATTAAAATGGTATAATGTACCTTGGCATTATTGATCCCATCAATATTTCAGGTTCATCAAGTGCCCTTGATGGAAACATGCATTTTATCTAATAAACCTTACGTAACATATCCATTTGTTTACTTTGTAATTATCTTTGTACCGATAACTAGTAATGATCTAATGTTATATACATTGTTTGTAAGATTTATGTTATATTCTAGAACTCGTGTCATTATGCAAGAACTTATTTATGCTTTAAATAATGATGATGGAAATCAACCTTATTCCAAAGCAATACAGTCATTTCCTATGACAACCCGAAACGTCAAAACGGCCATCATAGCGTGGCGGTAGTATAATTCTACTGTCCTATACTACTTCCCTACTAATATTATAGATAGAGCATGCCTTTGAATAATATATAGGATACTTCGAGGGAAAATGTTTTATCCCTCGGAAACGCGGGTGAAACCGCTGGCGACAGCTAGTAATATTATAAATGCAAAGGATGGATGTTTCTTACACTTTGGATTTGGAAAAAATAAATGAAATTACAGGCATATGAGACTTAACAACTTCACGTCTCAGGGTCCACAACGCATTGGCGATGCTCCTAGTGTTGCAAATGTCCATAGGCGGCGGTGACCACTTACCATCAGATAGACCGTCTGCTTGTTTGTCGGTCCAAGTGGTATAAACAGTATACTTTTTGCCCCGAAAAAATGGAACATTCCTCAGGAACGCGGGCAAACCGCGGGGGACACCTAGTAATTAAATATATCAATTAATTAATTTAACTTTCATATCCACAAAGACCCACTTAAATCCTGTTTCTACAATGAGTTGTATAATAAACGTGTTTTGTATGAAAGTTTGATACAATACGGAAAATATTTGAATAGCAGTAAGTTTGTTACGTAAGTCCTTAACTCTGATCATAAAGTTTTCATTATAATTATGTTGTTACGTGCTCATTTTTGGTATAATAGTTTGCTTGACTTCAAAGGAATAATTTCTAGTCTAAAGATAGATAGATGGATAACTTTTTGCTATAAATAAATAAATTCCTTGGGTCATTTCTTTCTCATATGGCCGTCTGATCGTACCAAGCAAAGCTTTGGTAACCAGATAATTGATATTTTGCATACATATGTATTTATATAGATATTTACAGCCATACACGGTACAAACAGTCATGTTCGTGCGCATTAATGTTTGTCTTAGATTTTTTTTTTTATTGCTACCGCCCAAGAATGCCCAAGAATGAAGATGAGAATCGAACCCGCAACCTGCAGCTTGACAGCCAGGGTAGCTAACCAAGTCAAATCGCCTGTCAATTAAAAAGATATCTAGGGACATATTATTTACATATTGCCATCTGATCACAATCTTAGCAGAGTTGTACTATGGTAACTAGATAATTGAGTCACCAAATATATTACTTTTCAATAAATCTTATAAAGGATTTAAATTCATACAAATGCTTGTCCTGGGTGGGAATCAACCCGTCCGTTAGTTGGTACCATAAAAAAAGCAATAAATGAAATAGAGATATTTCACTCAGTGTCACAATGCGATCTTATCAATAATAATCACTATCGGGCAACCTTTGGATGGAGAGGATTTGTACATAACGATAAAATATGGGGGTGCACGCTGAAAAATAACACAATAGATTCAAAATTTTAGGATGCAAAAGAAAATAAGTCTTATAATTAATAAATATCGGTCATTATCCCAAACTAAGTAGAGCTCATACCATGGAAACCATATAACTGATATACTACATACACTTGTTTTTGTTTCTAAATACATACTCATGTACATCCATATTTACATCCTGGTGATTTTCCAGGAATTCGGAAGATGAGTCTTATTTATTAAATATTTATTTTCCTTAAAACGCCTCTCTTAGTGAAAATGGGCAACAGATTTAAGGTATCACTGAAATAGATACGGTCAGTGTAAACCCATACCCTCTAGTGCCTGAAGGTCTGGATAAAGATAAAGCAATAAATATAAATATCCTTGGACATTCTTTTACACACGGCCAACTGATCCCAAACTAAAACTAATAACTAAATAATAACTAAACTAACATCCCTGAGCAGAGCTTGTATACTACATATACTAATTTATAAATGCATACTTATATAGATATTTACATCCAGCTAGATGGAGCTAAAGAGGTCCTAATCCTGTTACAATTGAGAATACTAAACACACAAGATCCAGACGGGTGTTTGGCGTTATGTCCCGTCCCGTAAGTCGTGACACACAATGTACATTGTACATATCACATGGCGGTTGTTTACGGTGAGGTCATCAATCAGTCATTGTTTACCTCGGATGAACTAAGTTCATTGACGTCTAAGTCTGTAGACATGCATCGTTGCTGACCAACCCAATAATAATGTGAATTAAATTGGCTAGTTGGTAATTCTCAACTTGTTCCGTATTCAATGTAGGGTATGACATCTGGGCTATTCTTAATTCGGAAAACCTCACGTACGAACTGATTTTAGCTGTAGTTGGCTATTCGTAGCTTCCGATCATTCGTGATTTTTTTTGAACTATTAGAGATCTATGTGGAGTTTGTCCGGTGGAGGACTTCCACTATTGTCCGCCAATTTCGGAAACGATTTTAATCTCTCAGGGTCGACAACACATTGGTGATGCCTCTGGTATTGCACATGTTTGCCTGTCTGATTGCCTAGTAGGACATTTAAGAAACAACAATAAGTTTACTTCTGCAACAAAGGACCATGCCTTGGCTTGGATCTTTAAGTCTCAGACAAGTCTTATTTCAACTAATAAACCTATCCAACAACTAGAAATTTCCCTAGTATAGCGAATAGCTACAGGTGGTGCCCACTTACCACCAGTATACCACCCGAAGGATTATGACTGAAAAATTCAGGAGCATTCTGACTTAAAAAATTACTTTCCTAATACTAAATCGTTCTAAAAGGATGTGTCTATTTGCGTAAGGACGTACGACGCCACGTCTTTACGCTTATCATTATTATTTACATGATTTCGCAAGCGGCTGCATATCGTGATAAAACCTAGCAAACTGTCGTGAATAATAAAAAATATATTTCAACACTCCAGGAAGAAGTGAAGTTGTTTGATAGGTTTCTCAGTCTTCTAACTTGGCAATACTACCTGGAAACCATATAAGGATTGTTTAAAACATTCTTTTGGAAAAATTGGTCGTGTGCCGGGGCTCGTGAGAAAGTTTTTAATGTCAAGGTATTTTTCTTAAATATACGAGTACATATATGTTTTTAACTTTTCATTTTCTTTTTCTTAATTTTTTTTAGTTAATTTTATGATGTTTTGTTTTTCTCCCTGTTTGTATATTTCTGTAATGTTGTGTGAATATCAAAATCAATGTATGTATTTCTTTCTTTCTATACTTACTCCGCGGCCATTATATAAATGGTCTTAAAAACCAGTGATCCAATTCAAATAACCTAACAAATCGATTGTACAAAAGAAACCACACTAAGTTGTTTATCAATTTGCATATATTGCCTACAGTTTTTATGCCTATGCCTGTTACTTGATAAGAGAACCGATAAGGCCACACAAGGCACCACTGTGTCTATCGTACTATTTACAATAATGCTTATTTGGCGGCGCTTTCAACGTTTCTTGTAACGGAATCCTATATCCTGGAATCTACAAAACATACATTACTTTAGTGGCCAGTTATATAACGTTTGAATTCCCAGAAAGATTATGTGTTATCGTTGACTGCGGTGTTTTTCTACAATTAACTAGCTCTTTTTTTCCTGTTTACACTTAAAAGCTAATCCACTTCCTCATTACCACGTGAAGAATAATATCTTTCTGTAGCACTAAAAATAACTTGTACCTACTTGCTTCTCGAATTATGCTATCGAATTGTTTGGGACGTGTAAATGTGCCTATATGCAATTTAGATATTCACAATTGCTGTTTTGAATCCGTTAAGTGCTGCTGTGCTATGCTTTTTGTCTATCTCTATTATAAATTTAAAAACTGTATCTGTATCTGTGTAAAAATGATCTAATTAGAAATTATTATTTAGTACTTAACCCAAATGATGGTCAAATCACAATGCAGAAGGTGGCGGCACAATAATTCTTATAAATAATAATATTAAATTCAAGGATCGTAAAGATATTTGTAGCCTCTCTGTTGAGCGTGTTTGTGAGGTGTCTTGTGCAGAGTTGCAGAACTATGTTATTGTTTGTGTTTATAGGCCACCGGCATCAGATTTTTTATTGTTTACGTCTATAATGGAAGAGATTCTTCGTTAGTTATTTAATAATTCTAACAAGTCAATAGTTGTATGTGGCGACTTTAATGTAGATACTCTTAGTAATTCATCTGAAAGTCGGAATTTTGTTGCCTTATTCAAATCGTTCAACTTAGATTTATTGTTTAGTGAGTCAACAAGATCTACAGCCACTTCGGCTACTTGTATTGATAATATATTAACTAATAGTAGTATACTAGGGAAATCGATTATTAGTGGTGTTCGCTCGGATCATAAGGCTCAATTAATAGAATTGCCATTTAAAAGACAAGTATTTAAAGTAACGAAAGTAATTAGACCTACTACTAAGGCAAGATTAGACACCTTTAAGAATAATTTAGAACTGAAACTCTGTAATACAATATATCATAGTGTTGAGCCCAATGTCTTGTATAAAGGTTTATTGTCTGGGATTTGCGATAATTTTAATAGAGCCTGTCCTACTAAAATAGTGAAGGTAAATAGTAAAATGGGATTTAGTGACTGGGCTACAAAAGGTATTCGTAAGAGCAGGGATAGGTTGTATGAACTTTATCATTTAAAATCTCTAACTCAGAACGAGGAATTTCATAAATATGTTAGAAAATTTTCAAAGACTTTCAAGTTAGTGTGTAATCAAGCTAAATCTTACTTTATATGTAATAAAATAGGTAATGCTAATAACAAAATAAAGACAGTCTGGAATGTTATTAATACGGAAACTGGTAAAATTAGAAATAATAATGAACAGGTAACTCTTAAAATTAATGATAAAATTCTAACAAATAATTTAGATGTAGCCTGTGCTTTTGAAAACTTCTTCACGAGTATACCTGGTAAAACTACTAAAAGCCTTAAATCATGTCCTATAGCAGCGGAATCTTTACTCAAGCAGCATATTCATAATACATTTCCAAGTTTTAAATTTGACCATATTAATGCTAGCGATATCATAATAACTTTTAATTCTCTCAATATGAAAAGTACTGAAGATTTATGGGGCTTATCAGTAACAATCGTAAAATCAATAATAACAGTGATTGCACCTGTTTTGTCAAATATTTTTAATGAATGCATTGATCAGGGTTGTTTTCCTGATTTAATGAAATATAGTAAAATAGTACCTATTTTCAAGTCCGGTTGTAGGGAGAATCCATCTGATTACAGACCAGTTTCCGTTCTGCCAGCACTTAGAAAAATCTTTGAAAAATTGCTGCTTAATCAAATGTCAAGTCACTTTACTAAGCATAAGGTATTGCATGGTCATCAGTTCGGTTTCACGAAGGGAAGATCTACATCCGATGCGGCAGCAACATTGCTGAGGCACATTTATGGCGCATGGGAGGATTCACAGGATGCGATTGGCATTTTTTGTGATCTGTCCAAGGCATTCGATTGCGTTGACCACCGTACGCTACTACTAAAACTTGACTTCTACGGAATTCGTGGAACTGCTCATGATCTTGTTTTATCTTATTTATCAAATCGCCAGCAAAAGGTAGGGATTACCGGCACAACATCCAAGGGCTCTTTAGTCGAAATGGGGGTACCCCAGGGTTCAATTTTAGGTCTATTTTTGTTTTTAGTATATATAAATGATTTGCCATATGTTGTAAATGACCTCACAGATATTGTCTTGTTTGCTGATGATACATCATTAATTTTTAAAGTTAATAGAAAAGACAAAGATCTAACTAAAGTTAATCATACTATGTCAATTGTCTGTGGGTGGTTTGCTACAAATAATCTATTACTAAATTCAAAGAAAACTAAATGCTTAAGGTTTTCTTTACCAAATGTAGCACAAGTAGATAGCCAAATAATAATAGATGGGAGCCATATTGATCTTGTAAATAAAACGGTTTTTTTGGGTCTCACATTAGACAATAAATTGCAATGGGGACCTCAGGTTGATACTCTAGCTGCTAAATTAAGTTCGGCTGCTTTTGCTGCTAGGAAAATTAAACAATTGACGAATGTTGAGACGGCCAAATTAGTTTATTTTGCATATTTTCATAGCCTCTTGTCCTATGGTATTTTGTTTTGGGGAGCAGCAGCGGATATAGAATCAATATTTATTATACAAAAAAGAGCAATTCGTGCAATTTACAGTATGGGTCCCCGTGAATCATTAAGAGATTTATTTAGGGAAATAAATTAAGGTTAGAGTCTGACCATTCATAAGTGCCTGTGAAGGCCTATTTGAATAAATATTTCATTTCATTTCATTTCAAATATAATGACATTACCTTCACTATATATTTATGAAAATATAATGTTTATACGTAGAAACATAGGAATGTTTGAGTCAAAATTAGATATTCATAGTATAAATACAAGACAAAGGGAGAAGTTAGTTGTTCCATACTTTAGACTAACTAAAGTTAACAAGTCATTTCTTGGTAATTGTGTTCGATTTTATAATAAGATACCGCTTCCAATAACCAAAATGTCTGATCATAAATTTAAAAATTATATTAGGAAAGATTTGAAAGAAAAAGCGTATTACAAGGTAGTTCATTATATTGACGATAAAAATGTATGGAAATAGCTGCTCTCTGCACAGTGCACCTCTAAATCTCTTGTTTAAGTTGTAAGTACCTAATTATTGTTATTTTCTATTTTGTAGTCTTGTCATATTTTTTTTTGTTTTGTTTTTATTAATGTTACCTATAATAATTTTGTAATTGTTAAATATAAAATTATGTAAAATTGAAATTATAAAATAGCCAAAAAGTCAGAATAGATAAAAATTTATATAACAAATAAAAAAGAATGTAACCTTGCTGAGTTTCTTGCCGGTTCTTCTCAGTTGAAGGCTGACTTCCGAACCGGTTGTAGCTTCAGTAACTTTAAATTTGACCTTCATAAGTGCCCTCCGAAGGCCTAAACTGAATAAATGGTTTTGAATTTTGAATTTTTTTTTGAACAATTAGAAAATGGTTCAATTGAATGTGCCATTGTGCATGAATTTTCGTTTTGTGACAGTTTATAATATCGTATTTAACGCATGGTTTAAAATAGCATTTTGCTAATGTAATATGAACGAAGCCTATGTTTATTGACCCATTCATCAAAATTGACCCTGTAGTTTAGAGTCTACGGAGGGAATAAATTAAATAAAAAATCATAACTCTTCCTTTGCCGTTGTCGGGTAAAAAGTGTATTGTACACATTGTACGTACTTATTGCATACTAAACACCAAGCAATAAACACAAGAGCATTCTGATGGTTTCAGTCACTTCTTTTTATGAGTTTTCTAATCGTCGCCAAACTCTGGGTGCAAAAGGATATTAGATTTACTTCTAATTAATTCTTTAAAAACATATGTGCTAGTTTGTTCAAAGTGCTCTCAAAACCCGTCTATCATTCGCACCTGTTAGCCAGTATCAAGGCTAGCATTACTTATAAAGAAACTAGGTGCATTTCTGCAAGAGTACCTACACTACAGAATATTATGATTATCGCCAATTACACTTTGAATTTATACTGTGTTTCTATAAATCATTAAGTACAGTCATCCTGTGGCCAGTTCTAGGGAAAACTTTGAGTTATTTCCCGTTGTTTAATGCAAAACAGGCAAACCGCAGCCTTAATCAACGTAGCGAACAATGAGCAGCAATGGCCGTGTGGTCACCAAAGTCTATACATATACGTTCATAACATGAACTGGTCGTACCTAGTCATGGCCGCGTCACTGCTGCACACGGCTTTCCTATTCATATGGTTTGTGGAAAGGAAGATTACGTATATTTAGTAACATACTACAAATTCAAATAATCGCTAGGGTGATATAAGAGTATACAAATGACCACGTGTACCTCACTGTCAACTGTCAACGTGACTTGAATCTTAAAAAACCTTAAATCTTCCAGTATAAATTATAAAGAATCAGTATTTTATTGTATCGACATTCACATTCATAGCCTTAATATACACACCTATAATGCAAATGTTGTGTACCCGCATTGCATTTAACATTCCTATTCGTAAATATATTCTTAATTCCTGAAATGAATCTTTAATTGATATGCCTTTCTTGGTTAATGCCCTTTAGAACATAATAAATAACCGTTCTTATATAATAATAATATTTCCTCTTACAAATTGCAAAGTCTTTGCAACTCATAAAACTTTCCGCAAGTTACTTTTGTCGTTAGTATATTAGTAATATTTAGCATGTATCCGTAGAAAAAGTTGCCCGCCCGGGTAGTTACGAGCAGCGAGAAACAGGCCAAGGATCCCGTGACCCGGTCGAGAACAGGGTATTGATCCCACCCCCGGTTGCAGATGCTGCCATCACAAACTTACAACCCAGTTTGATGTTGCTAATGAAGTAACAACGGCGGATAAAAATTATAGCACGAGTGACCGCTGAAAGTATGGAAACATTCTTGCAGTATCGAAATTAGTGCTGCATGATCGGCTAATATGTTACTCGTGTGGAAATTTCGATTTATCAGCAGTAGAATTATGTAATTTGCTGAATCACAGAGTATTTTTAATAGTACATGGTACATTAGTATAACATTAAAAGTATCGATGACTGAATCTCTAAAGAAAAGACAATTTCATGTCAGCATTAAAGTTCTACTCGAGATAACGATAAGATGTCGATATAATCTGTTTATCTTATACTGATCTTCGCTTTTGTCTTTGTCTCATCTCCGTATTGAAAACGTCGAAATTTAAATCTTCCGATCATCTTCCTCCATTTCCATCCTAAACAAAGACAGCTTAACAGGTACATCGTAAATGGATCAACAGGTAGAGGCCTTCGCGAAATAGGCAACCAGGCCAAGGATTTAGACATCTCGGGACTCGGCTTAATTATACCCCTAATGGAATTCCACGTTTATAATTGTGGAGCGAAAATGAAAATACGGGTTTTCTAACCGCAGCAGATGCTTCCACATCTTCCGTTCTTATTAATAATATATTATTGAATGCTACAAAACATTCCTTTGTTATTAGATCAGTTATAGATTTATGAACTTCACGGTTTCAACCCTCGGCTCTGTAGGACACAATAATAAATCTCTTTGTTGAATTCTCTATTCTGTTTGTGTATCTATTTCTCTACTGGCCATGACCGTGTGAAAATCGCGATTTAACTATTAATAAGAATTCACCTTGTCCAACTTAATAATTGTATGTAAATTGAAGTGTTTTGTACAAAAAATTGGGGTTAACTTATATTCCACAGATTCTTAGGGTCTATCCTACATCGATTAGAATGAGGATTCGCACAAATAAACCCCGTATAGGTAAATTAAAACTATTTATTTTCTTACCGACGTATTTAATACGATATCATCATATGTTAGACGTAGACTAGATTTTATTAGTTATAATATTAATGTTGTTAGCAGTTACAGGAAAATGTATTAATAATAAATTTTCCTTCATTATTTTATTATATTAATTGTGTCAGCAGTACGTACTGGCGGTACCTATCGTAAAACATAACCCATAACAGTTATGAGTCATGTTGTTTGTTCCCTGTAAGTTCTTAATTATGTGTCCATGGCTACTATGGAGCTAGTCATTTGGAAGTAATAGATGTACCAAAGTATACCGATCGAATTGTTCAAGAACAAATTGATACTGAGGGTTGGAGAATCTTTGACCGAGAATAAAGGCTCCTATATCATCTGCCTGCAGTGGTCACAATTCCATTTGGTGCATAACATATTTATAAGAGATTTGGCAGCTTTTGTTACAGCCGATAGCTTGCCCGATATTTTCTTAAAATGCTCTTGTTGACTATTTCATTTACGGTAGTACCTTAAGTATGAGCTGGGGTGGTAGTATTTATCGCCCCTACCACACAGCATTACTGGATATCCACTACACTTATTACTAAGTAATCTGTTCCTTCCCAGCATACTTATAGACGAAAAATGGATTCCATAATGATAATTGGTTCCCTTGATGTCAAGATTATATTACGTTCATGAAACGTTATTATGACCCTATTTACTCAATATCTCGACCCGGTATTTGCAGCATTCCAGGGGCCTGAGGTTGCGAGAGTAAAGACCGGGTCACGTGAAACGGGGCCAAGGATCCACCCGTCTGCAACCGCTATTGATCCAGGGAAGCTGGGTGATATGTCAGAACCGTACGCGGCCCTTTGTTGTGGGAAGTTTTCTTTGTTACCTGCTAACTTCAAAATTTGAAACTATCCGATAATCCTGCTATTCAAATAAAACTTTACAGTGCTTCATTGTTTAACATCAATTTAAAAAAAATAGTATCAGTCCTTAATTTTTTATTTACATTGTTAATAAATCTTTCTGATTCCTTAAATGATCACTAGGATTCTACTATCCTACTAAGGTATATTATAAATGCGAAAGTTGGTGAAAATGGATGGATATTTCTTACCCTTTCACTCAAAAACTACTGAACAAATTTGGGTATAACTAGGCATATATTTAATCTACTTTTAATCTCTGGAAAATGTAACATCCCTTGAGAATGCGGGTAAAACGGCAGGGGATAGCTATCACGCAAAAACAACTGAACGGATTTAGATGCTTTTTGGCACATTTATAGTTTATAACCTGGATAAACACATATTCCGACAAGATGTAAGATCCTTCAGGAATGGGCTGAAACTAGTCTAAAATATAAATAAAACCATTAGACGTTGACAAAATTGTTCATGGGGTGGTTTATGAAATTGTACGACATTACCAAAGGCCAGGCTAATGAACTGAAAAGCGAGGCGATATTGATCGCCACTTATGCACCGACACACTCACACATACGGCGTCGAGCGTTCAGTAACTTTCAGGAAGACGACTAACTTTACCCCGTATGTTGAGTCCACAGACATTTCAGATAAATTATGACAGATTTGCATTTAACGATGTTTCAAACAGACCATTTACCGGCTCTACGAAATGATTCAATTGATTCATTTTAGGGCGATGCAGAAATAACTGCTTACGTTTAATAATTAAATTATCATAATGAGTTCTATTGAAATGAAATCATATTAAATAGTAGGTACCTACAATCACGGTAATGTCTTTACCCTGCTATAATCCTATCTATTAAATCATTTTAAATATTAGGTATCTACATATGAAATCATCGATTTTTTTTTATATAAAAACTTGAGCGCATTTGACTAGATCTCACCTGATGGAAAGTGACGATGCAGTCGAGGATGGTACACGCGAACTCAAGTAATGCCTATTCACTGTTGTTGTGGTCTAGATACAAATATCCAAATTAATAAATCAATCGATCTTCAAACTTATTTATGACTGTTACATTTTATTGTTTCATCAAGAACGATAAAATTAATCTTATAAAATCATTGGTGTGTTGTGTTGTTTTCGAAAAAACGCCGCGCTTACCTCACCACATCGTTTAATCCATTAATATTGTATGTTACTACCGTAATATTATTGATTACTTTTACATTTATGTATTTGTGTCAAGTAATCATCGTAAACATTTTGATATACATCACGGACTCCAATAGACATACCGTGCTATCTGTGAATTGATTGTTTGTCAGATTCTGCTATTTCCATCAGTATTTCCGTTGTGATGATTGGAGAAGCCAATGACTAACTATATTGCAATTTTATCTTTCTCTTGAACGAAATATTTATCTGTTAGTGAAAACCAAGCCTAAATTCATAAGCATATTGCTTAACATCAGACAATATCAGTGTCTAATTCATAATTCACGATGGTTGCTCTCCCGCCCGGTTTCCGTCACGTAGTCCCCGGCGCTGTTGGCTCGCCTCCCCAGGGGCGCATCGACCGCTAAACTGCTCAGCACCGCCGAATCAATGTAGCTGCGCATGCGCACCGCCGCGGTCAATACTGGAGGAGATTACACGTCACCCCCTCGTTGCATCGTCTGAGGTAAACGACTCGTGAACGTTACGATAGGTCTAGATGTTTTTGCGCGTTGAATTTCTCTTGATATAATAACGGTTTTTTGTGTGTTATTGTTTTTGTTTATGTGGATTGCGTTTTGTGGATTAGATTATTAAATTTCGGTTTTAATTCTATGATTATTACGATAAAAACAAAAGAAAGACAACGAAGACTGATTTTACTTCTTCTTCGGTCCTAAGACTATTTCTATCTCTGTCACTGATGAAGTTCTTGAAGCTTAACCTACACATTTTTGAGGTTTTTTTGAAACCATTGTATGATTAAGTATATCACTACATAATATAAATCAAAGTCGCTTTCTCTGTCCCTAATCCCTATGCACGCTTAAATCTTTAAATCTACGCTATGGATTTTGATGCGGTTTTTTTAATAGAAAGAGTGATTGAAGAGGAAGGTTTTTATGTATAATACATGTGACATCCCACGGGAACGCGGGTAAAACCACGGGGGACAGCTAGTAATTAATAATCGAATCTAACGGCACAAAATATGTTGTTATAAAAAAAATATTGTGACGATTTGTAATTCCCCTTGCTATATCTTCGATTGTTTACTAAGATTACGATAAATTCAAACGCACTGTTAGGTTCATCGATCATATACGCATATGGCTGATTGTAATCGCGAAGATATCGGCTGATTGAAGGTTCTTGTTCAGTGGAACAGACAGGGTCAACAGATAACAATTTTGTCACATTACTTAACAGTTCCTGGTAATACTCGAAGCCTTTGTTGAGCTGTATCCGTTTGAAGGCTGATAGTAATGTTGATGACTCCCGCTACTCGTAAGTATAAGGGTATCTATACGCACTTCTGTAATCTACTCCTACTTACAAGGCCTCTCCTCAGATTCTTTTTTTTTAACCTACGCCTCATCAATTACCGATATTTTTCCGACATCTAATCTTTGTACTTCATTGGATATTTGAGTCAATGAACCTATTATGTTTGCCTCCTCCATCTTTTTAATTCCGCCGCTCATATTATACTTTATTTGCGCTTCTGTATTTAGTATCAAATCTCTAAAATAAATCTTCTGTTTAATTTTGTTCATAAATAAACTATTATGAAGTTATTTTAGTCGATAAATCAGAATTCGATTTTCAATCGTAATTGCTCTAATAATTGTGTCGTTGTCGTTATGTAGTAATATGAGACTAGCTCTAGTTGTTGGCAAATAAATGATTCTTTGTTGAATTAAAGATCGTACAGTTCCAGGAATAATGATATAGTGAAACAGACTTCGTTGAGTTTCAAGAAGCGCTATAGATTTAGATACCATGGATGATATAAAATGCGATTGTAGACTTCTCAGCCGAAACGTTGACCAGGCAACGCCTATCCGACCGTCGATCGATAGGGGAGACGAACCACCTAATGCATAGTATAACACCACTTGGTCTGCCCCGGGGTGCGTGACGTCACGAATCAATAGATCCACCCCATACAACTCCACATTTTTCATCTATACGTTTATGTAATATTATTTTGTGAGGTTGTTGTATTATGACTCATAACTGTTTTGTTTTCAAGAGGTTAGTGCGGTGAATTTGAATTGAACTCTGCTCTATTGGCTGCATTTGCAATATTGTCTATTACTTTTAAATAAACATTCCTTTTTCTTTTTAGGTGATTTTTAGGTGTTAATCGCAATTGACTTTTACGTTTTTAACTATACAAGTACCAGTAGCAGCCTTTGTTATGGAGGAGAATCAGTTCTAGTTAAATATATCTAATAAAATTTGCATATAAGATAAACATCTTTGTCTGTCATAGTCATAACGGAAGGCTAAATATCAAACATTTTATTTTTATCATGAACTTGGTATTAAAGCTAAAAATATTAAATGAGATTTATATTTAATTATTGGAATACATAATAATATGACGTTAATGGTAATCTTGATCCATGTTTCTTTTAAAGGTTGGGTTTTTTTATTCCATATTTTTTTGCTTACGATAAATTAATAAACCTGTTATAGAAACACGTACTAGTTCTACAAGTTTTATTGTCTATACAAAATTAGAATTGTAAATGTTAGTGACTTTAAATGCGTCATTGGATGGCATTTTCGGTGAGTGTTAATGTATTTAATTAAGCTATAATTATCCTGTTATTTAGTTTATACAATACAAAACATTATTTGCTCACTACATTGTCATGACATAAGGGGGAATAGGTAAAAGTGGACAACAGAATAAAGTTTCTTTTTCTATATTGTGTAGGTTTGTGTTGATCTTACTATGGCAAGCAGACTAAGTCTACAAAGGAACTTGTGATCAAGTGCAGCTGTCAGAACACACGATACGAGCTTAGATTTTTCATATCGAGGATGGTTGCCAGCCAGACGAGTACAGTTGAAAAAGTAGGCGGTTTTTTCGCTGAATCGATTTCTCCCAGACAACCTTGAGTGAATAGTAGTAGTAGAGCTCTTAGTGCAGAGTTCGTCCGGGGAAGTACTACCACCTTACCCATTTCCGCCGTGAAGCAGTAGTGCAATTAAGTAAGGTAAGGGGGCCGGTGAAATTACAGGCACCTGAGTCTTAACAACTTCACGTCTCAGGGTCGACAACGCATTGGCGATGCTCCTAGTGTTGCAAATGTTCATAGGCGGAGGTGACCACTTACCATCAGGTGGACCCTCTGCTTGTTTGTAGGCCCAAGTGGCATAAAAAAAAAAAAGAATTACCTTCTTTGTGAGTTATTGATAGTTAGTGTGTAGGTAGCACTTACAGGCAAAACAATACGAAACGAATTAAAGATCTAGGACCTAAAATGTACATATTTACAACTTGTGTTTGCTACCAGCTTTCTACTCAGCTGGCTATCTGCTGAACAAATGTTCATGAAATTGTGCATACTTATAGTTAGGTCCTGGAATAGGAGGTATGGTACATTCTTAGAACTTTCATCCCGGGAACGACTGGGCAAATTTTAATATACAGCAGTCCAACTTGTCCAGGATTCCCAATATGTATTCCATTTCCCCAAAATAACTTAATACAGCATTAATAAATATCCTGGGACATTATTTTAGCAGAGCTTGTACTGCTTGTACCTTGGAAACCAGATCACTGATAAACTACATATACATTTTTTTATATACCAACTTGCATATATGTATAATCCAGCCGCATACTACTTACCCGCAGTGGTGGAGGCTTTTAGTAGGAAGTGCAGTGTTAGATGAGGGAGGAGAGGATCAGTTAGTCTGGGAGGTTTACGTGGAAGTACTAAAGCGGGATTAAAAAGTATGGAATATTTATATTCCTAACTGCATCTTCATTGCAAAATCGAAGGTATTTGTTTACATTGGTACTGATACAACTATGACATCTTTGTTTTACTGGAACTGTGACAATGTCAGGGGCAAAAGTTTGAATGTGTTATTCCTAAGAAATGGACTTAAATAGAAATGGAAGATACTTGCATTGAAGTGCACCTAGAAAAGAAGCACTAACTTGTCGGTTCGCAGTGTCATCTGCGATCCTGAGGGATCTAATGTATCCGAGGATTATAACATAGCCTATGTCCATCCAGAATAATGTACCTTTGTAATGGTGAAAGAATTTTGCAAATAGGTGCTGTGGTTTTGGAGATTACCCGCCACATAATTTGCGAATCGAATTTTATAATATTAGTATAGACTAGCAAGCCTCCCTGGCTGCTCCTAAGGGGAAAGCATAAAAATTTGATTCTTATAAACATTCCGGAAGAAATTCTTAAAATAACGGTGAAAATTGCATTAAAATCCACATCTAAAATAATAGCTCAGTTAAAAAATACTACGCGCTCAGACAAACATAAAAAAAATACTGTTTGTTTTACACTATTTTGAGAAAAGCATTTGACGTAGCTTCAATACTCCTAGTTCCTTAAAAAAGCTTTAAACTCCGAACTAATTGCAATATGTTTGCCTTAAGGTATAAATAAAACGTAGGTATGTATATCATTATTATAATTATTCCAAGGATATTCATCGCTAAACGTTGGGCTCGCCTATAGATTTTTACAATGAACCACCAGAAGCCGCTTGCATCGAGCAACACCCTGCAAATAAGTTAGGGAGGTAGTATACGTCCCTGCTACCATATAGATGTATACAATACCTAACATGCATATTTATAAGCACTGAATATGGTCCAAAATATTCTACAACAAATGTGAAACTTATACAAGGATTCAGATGAGCCATGAAGTCGTTTTTTCTCATTTAAAGGCCTTCGAAACCAAGACAGCTTCATGTACCATAAACAAGCTTTTACATGACACCTATTTCATTCTTACTTTAACCCTAAAAATAAAATCAAATAAATACTAACTTCCGAAATGAGATTCAGAAATTGTACTAGCGTTTGGCCGCGGCTTCGCTCGCCCAGACTTCATTATTTGATACCCATGGCGTCCATTGCCCATCCGCGCTGTTATTTCGTTTTCGCTTAGCGTTCTTTCTATCGTTTTTTATTCTTGCTCGGCAGCCATGGGTAATAGCGTGATGTAAGCCAGCCTTATTACCTTCCTCAAGAATTGGCCTATTAAATACTAAAATATTTTTTCAATTCCGACTGATAGTTCTAAAGCTTACCGCAAAAAAAAATAACCTCTTCATCTGAACTATATTAGTATATACCCTGAAATCGTTTCAATAATCGGTAAATGAAAGTGAGTTTTGGGCTTTGCAAAAAAAAAAAATTGTATATATTTTCAAAAAGATTTTCTCGAATGGACCAATCATGGAGTTTGCTCGTTAATACGTGCACAGAACGTAAATAAACAGTGACACGTGTTATGGGTGCGGGCTGGAGCATGCGCACAACACGTACCGACATCGATCCAAACCGGACCACCCCGGCACATTATACGTGCTAGAGAACCTCAAACCACCCTACTATCTAGCTCTCTATAGAACCCTAAAACCTCTAGAATTGTAGATAGAAAATATCAAATATTTTTGTGAAATTAAATTGATTCGGTTTTATGAGACAAGTATAAAAGAAGTTGCTGAATGTGGAAAGACGTGTTAATATAACATATGTTAAAAACAAAATTATCATGAATATTTTAGCTACGACAAATTTAACAGATGCCAAATGTCAAATTAAATTCCATGAAATAACAAAAAGGCAATCCGATCTATAACTATGAAATTCCTAAAATTCTCGGACGCAACTCCTGAAAATCAATACTCGAACAAAATTGTATGCCTCGCACAAATTGTGCAATGACTTTCTTGATACTTCCCTAACGTGATTAAAATGTAAATCAGCTCGTAAAAACCGTCTTGAATATGAAATGATTGGAGATACGTGACTGCGTACTGGTTGCTGCAGCTATACGGTTGTAAATAAACAGAAGCTGGCACGTGCCCATAGTTTTATTTTACCTACGAGTAGGGTGGGTGGAGTGTGGACGCGCAGGCGTGGTATAGACAGATTTTAATCATTATCGGGTGGTTCTTGAAATTCTGCAGGATTAGTTGTGTTGCTCTCTAAAGATGGATTTCATGTTCGTTAAGTTGTCTTGCTTTAGAAAATCAGTAATTTTATCCTATTTCATAATTACGTTGTTGGTAATTTCTTTCCTTGATTTGCGTGGCCTCTCCTGGATGTCCGCAATCTACAAGTTGATGATAATAATATCTGTGATTGCGTGATAGCCGACAACTTTCTATTTTATTATATCGAATTTCTGGGAAAAACGAATACAATTATTATATTAGTGATTAGATACTGTTTAATCAACGTTTTTATGAAAGTCGATAAAGATATTGAAATCATACTGAGTCAACAATTTAACACAAAATGTTATCTCATTTATACATATACATATTCAGTTAAAAGGGGCGCAAATAATTGCCGCCTGAAACGTCAAAAGCGCAACCGTTGATGTAATTTGACTGTTCTAAATTACTTGAGAGTTGAATCCAATTATTTTCTCATCCGTGATGCTGTGAAACGAGTCCGAATTCAATTACTTGATTGCAAATTTCGGACTCCATGAAATTGGAAGACGAGAAATGCTAACAAAACCCTTGAAAGCAAACAGAGTTCAAAAAAAAAGAAACACCTCATTATGCCTTCTAAAAAGCTTGCTACTTTAATTGATTCGCTCCGGAGTCGCACAACTTTATTCTGTAAGATTTCAACGACTAATATTGTCCGTCCGCTGTAATATACCGCACGATTTATTTTATTTCTGATAATATCCGACTGTCTTGGCGCCTCTCCTGGACTCTTTTTCTATAAATACACTATTTTCACACTTCGTTTCTTTTACATTGATATGCAAAATTTATTATTCGTTGATAGCATAATCTGATTTGGGATCTGAACCATAATTTTTGGCAGGTTCTGTTTTCACATACATACTGCATAGAAGTAACTGGCGATGGACCTAAACAGATTAATCATTTCATCATACGAGGAGACACACACGCACAATACTATTGTGTGTTGGTGCAAGAATAGGGCAGTTCTTTCTTAACACGTAGATTCCGGCACAGTATTGATTCGAGTGGGAGTGCGCACGATCATCCGTCACCGCGGCCACGTTTACCTGGCCGCATAACTGTTTTTACTCAGATCGTCTGTCGCATACAAAACACGATGAGCTGCTTTCATTATTATTTAAGCACAACAGAAATGAGCGGCAACATGGCGGGCGTTAACAGCGAGCGATGCGATGCGACGTTGCCGGGCCGCACGCTCGGCTAACTCGTCACGTGACGTCACGTCTCAAGATGGCCGCCACGCCGGTCCCGTCCCCCCGCTCCCGTCTTCCAGCCGGATCCGATCGTGTTGCGCGGTAATAATAATTTAGAATGCAGCCGTCAGAAAGGAAACCGAGCGAGAATAGATTGAAATTTAATGCATCGGACACGTCGTCGAGTAGGTATACGTGTTAACGTTAATTGTAATTCTACAACAGAAGCTGTTTACTTTCGTTGAATAATACAGACATTGGTTAACGGAATCGAGGGCCCGACAGAATGTGTGGCGAGGCCGTGATTCACTTCTTAATAGCCTCATTAAATACCGAGTGGAACTTGCACTCTTAAATTTTTATGTATTTACTAAATTATTATTTTGGTTTCGATACCTCATTCATAAGTATTCGTAAGTACTTAGGTATGGTTATCATCATATAATCCACCCAAAATAGCGATGTTTCCAAGAACATTCCCAGTGTGGTAATGCTCATCATCACACACAAGTAACCAGTATTATATTGTATTGTACCTTTATGTATATGTAATTTATGTGAAATTACTTTCTACTTCATGACCGACTTCTTGTTTTTTGAAATTGTCTGCCAATATATGTTTGTCGTAAATATCATTATTGCATCATGCTTTGCTTACTAACAACTTTTTTCATGTGCACTTTCAACATCTGTTACTATCTCTATTATAACACGTGCGTCATCGCTTCGTTTTGAATGTTTGTCAATATAAATATTCCAATAGTGTTTAATGTTGACACTCCTACGAATTCAGTAATAACCTCATTGCATCTGCTAAGGCGTGTATATTGTATATGTATTGGGTTCGTTATCGTGCGATAAGCGCGTTGTCGGGGTCGAGCGTCGGGCGGGAGCGTATCGATGCGGTCGCGGCTTGCGGCTCGCGGCACGGGCGGCGGCGGCGCATCCGCGTCGTGGCTAACGGCTCGTCCTCGGCGCGTCGTCGTCGTGGTGCGCGCGCTGACGTCACCGCTCGATAATGGCCGCCGCCCGCCCCGGTCCCCCTCCACGGCTGTCGCCCGCCGCCTCGACCCGAGCTCAGTCTCTCCTCGACCTGCTCTCGAAGCGAGTGCCTCTCTCGTACCGCACCTCGGGTATTTAGCGTTCGCGGAATTGAATGTGAATTTGTTTAGTGTTTTATGAGTGCCATGGTGACGGTGATTTTTGTTGCGAGTTTGAAAAATCTGTGACAATTTTCAAGAGGAACGAGGACAGCCGATCTCTCGCACTCCGTATTATATCCGGTGGCGAGATGTCGGTGATGCAGAAGCGGCAGCACTGCTACCTATGCGACTTGCCCCGCATGCCGTGGGCGATGTTGCATGAGTTTTCGGAGGCAGTGTGTCGCGGTTGTGTTAATTATGAAGGCGCAGATCGCATTGAGGTGGTGCTCGACACCGCTAGGCAGCTCAAGCGCGCCCACGGATTCCAAGAAGGACGCGGCCCGACACACGCCAAAGGTGCACATCGTGCGCCTTTAGAAGCTCATCAAAACGGAGGAGAACCTTCACCGAGAGGCCAACCGGCCCCACCGGCCCATCACGCGCCTACAACTGGATTTACTCTACATCATCCGCGGCCGACGGCCAGTGCTGGTCTTTTAGCGGAGTATGGTGGCCGACGAGATGAACACGACGGCAGACGGATGGCTCATTTGCCTACACATCATTTACCAACACACGGTGGCACGCGTCTTGCACCAGGACTTACATTAAAACGGCCGTTAGATGACGATGACCACCAAAATCATCACGAACCCCCAAAGAGGCTTTTGGAAGAACATAGTAGGCCACCTCTAACCCGTGGTGAATCTTTACCGGCTGTCTCTCTGGCGGCCTCGTTTGCTACAGACCGCGTTTTCAAACAAGAGAAACATCCCCTTCGCACTCCGTCTTTTGATGCTTCTTCGTTCAAATCTAACGGTAAGTTTTGGATAATTCATCAGTCATACCATAGCATTACGGTTTTTGGTGAGATGAATTTTCCTATTCTACGAAACTTAATTAAATAACTTAATCAAAAGTCAGTATTGCACACAACCCTTCCAATAAATTACTTTAGTTACTTTAAATTCAATTTCTCTGTTTAATATTGAAAATATATTTTCAAAAATCTTTTATCTAAGTTATTATTTTCAGAAAGCTTTTCTTGGCTCCACCAAGCTTATTTATTTACTTGGATCATTAATACCTTTGTATTCATGAAGTCTTTAGGCATACGTACTGTACTACAACCATTCATTTTAAGTTACAAGTTAATGTTAAAAGTAGTCGTGCCTTATCTAATGATGTCAAAGCTATTATTTATAATTTGGCCAAATACTTACCTAAAATTAAACAGACAAAGAAAGCTTTGAATGCATATGAAGTTGTGGCTACGGGATACTCTAAATAGACTGAGAAACGTCACAAAGGAAGAAAACTCATTGATTCAAATTTCGGACTGATTATAATTACATTCGCCATTAACAAAAAGTCATAAAGAAAAACGTCTTGTTGATGATTTTAAATTCCATGTTTTAGGTAGTCAAAAAGCAAGTACTGAGTACCCGTGAACTACTGGCATGTTTGGGACAGGTTGGTTTGTCAATGAAAATTGTGTATGAAACGTTTTATAAAAATTATTTATGGTTATAAAAAAAAATCATCAAAAAGACAGCTCCGTATACAGTAGCCTAGTACTACAGATAACCAGTATTACCCATCTCACGTATGTACTTACATAATAGAAATATTGTCAGTGTTAAAATATTTGAAATTAAAGTTAAATCAATATCTCGAGAGCTATCCTGTATAGATCTCATGTGAACTCTGTGCTTTTGCTTTCCTTCTCTCCGTACTTCATATCCGCCTTAGGCGCGGTACAGTGCTCGCGGTCACACACGCTATAACAGAAGAGTATTATATTATGCAACATAACATACATTCCCTTGTTTACCAATAACAATGCGGGTTAGAAATAGTGGTTTAAAATTTGTGACGCGTTATATCACGAAAGATAGGCACCGAACGTGATCGCGCTTAGACGGATGAGAGTGGTGTAGATGTTTTGCGCAAGCGTCCGCCACAGGATTCATATCTAGGTAGGTGCATTTACTCAGTCCATAAATACGAAACCGGTCCAACTGGTTGAGCGTTCTCGAAAGCGAGCCCGCGCCCGCGGCCTCTCGCACACCACCTCACTACGTACAAACACCCACGTAATGCGAACGCAGCACCGCGCCGCGCCGCGCGCCCCGTGAATGCATGCACTAGCACGAGTAGCACGACACAGCGGTGTGGCAACGTCGCGTGACGACATTTTCGCTCGTGTACGTATGTAGGTAGGCCGACGAGCGAAAAAATATAGCGCCTGCCTACACGCTTGGCAGAGTTGCTCGACCACATTCCGTTGGCGTGTGTATAGGGAGCGCGCGGTCGCAGCCGCCCGCCATGAGCCGCCGCCGGCCAAAAAGGTCACCGTGCGTGACGTCACTAGCGGCCATATGGGCCGTGCCTTCGCACCTAACTACCCGACCATCACTCACGCCCTTCTGAACGTTACATTAATGAATAAACAATGTTTACATTCAATTTAAATTTTGACCCAGAAAGAAAGCGAATATTTTGTTTATCTAGATGACATGACAACACAATTTATCATCAAAATAAACAAGTGGTTTATTTTAGATGTATTCTGTCAGACAAACGTTTTATATTAACTGGAAGCCATATACTAATTACAAGAATATTTTTATGGCTATTACATATCAGATCTTGTATAACATTTCAATATTTTATCAACAGATATTTGTCACGATTCTCAGAGTGGAGCATAACAATTATAGTGAAAATATCTAATAGTTAACTTTAACTACGGGTGTTAGAATAAATAAATGTTGCGTATTAGCTAACTATGTAATGCATCTATCGGCAAGCGGCGAGCGGCGCCGCCATGTATTGGAGCCGCAGAAGAACGTTTCATAACCTTAGCAACGGCCGACTCACACACAACGTACACGTACGGGACCCACATAGCGAGATGTTTGGCAACGCCGCACCGGCTCGCCCGCGATACGACTCGTTGCACATTCTAGTGTGCCACTCGTATCATTTCAATTATTATACTTACCCGTCTACTATAGGAGTAATGCTGAAGGCATGCGAGCGCCGGCGCAGCGCCACGTTGTGCGACCAGGCAATGACACATCGCCACACGCTACGTAGCGCGTATTAGCACATACTGCTATTTATAAGACATTATATGCGTGTGAGAACGTGTGTTTACTATCCACCGGGCCACCGCAAACGATGTGTCATCCAACATTGAATGTGAGGTTATTCGGACAAATTGAAATGATGTCGTTCGACTGAGTTGCGACGTCGAAAGCCGGGATGCTAAGGCGCTGTGAACTATGTCTCGTGCCAGAAACTATTCTCAACGCTGACATGTAAAGTTTTACTTTTGTTTTAAACCACCTTACCCTCTCATGCCATCGTAAAGCATTACTTATAATTCTCACTAAACAACTCATAGGAAGTAGCGATATATTCTTTGAATTAAATTCACAATACTGACTTTTGATATTCAAATTATAATGTCAACCTTTGAGAAAACCTTTTTGAACTTCAGGATACGGTAACACAGTACCACTGACGAATGGCTCTGCTGGGTCACCACTAGGCCGTACAGCTGGATCTCCACCCGTTACGGGTGCCCCTGGTGCGGGGCCCTCGCCGATGGCCGCACTGATGTCAGTGGCAGATACTCTACCGCCTGGATCACCACGATCAGCTGGAGGATCACCTCCGCAACCACCCCCACAGCGATCCGCCAGCCGCTCCAGTCAACATTCACCTAATTCATCAGGTACGAAACTATCTTCTGTACGATTTATGTTGTGACAATTTTGTAATTAGAATGTAAATAAATACATACATTGTTCGATGTTGTGTAAATTCAATTTAATGACTCCACACATGTGCTCAATTCAAACAAAAAACACACTTGACATGTTAAACTAGATAAAATGTTCATTGTTACGGTTGAGAAAGATTACAACAGTGTGACGTGAAGAAAGTAGCGTTTGTTTGAGCAAAAACTGGTGGTTGCGATTTAACGGTAGTCTGTCTGTATTCGCTGTCTGTTGTATCGTATGACGGATCGGACTCGGGCGAGCGTCCGATGCCGCGCCGGCCGCATCAACGGCGTGGCGCCCGACGACCGCTTGCGCCCATACCGTCCAGCTACAGTCTGCTGACTTCCACAATCACGAGCTCTACACATGAAAACAATCGCGAGACAATTGGCTACCAATCAACGCCACTTGTCTCGGTCGAACTATACTAAACGAATCGCATTCGCGTAATGGACTAGCAGACGGTAGCTAACAATTGCACTCCGGTCCGACAGGGTCGAACGGCGGGCGGCGGTCGTCGGGCTCCAGGCACGTGTCGTCGACGACATCGGTGTCGTCGACGGAAGCGGGTGAGGGTGCGGAGGCGGCTGCTCCCACGCCCGCGCCATTGCTTAAATGCACGCTGTGCCAGGAGCGCCTAGAGGACACACACTTCGTCCAATGTCCCAGTCAACCGCACCACAAGTTCTGCTTTCCCTGCTCTCGGGACTCGATCAAGCGACAGCAAGGATCTGAGGTGAGTTCCATTTTCTACTCGTTTACTCTTGTAATTTTTCTTTTCTTTCCCTTTTTCTGGAAAACAATAAAGCACAATAAATAAAACCGAATCCTCATTTTCAGGTATACTGTCCAAGCGGGGAGAAGTGCCCATTGGCGAACTCGACAGTACCCTGGGCATTCATGCAGGGTGAGATCGCCACGATTTTGGGCGAAGAGTTTAAGCCGAAGAAGGAGCGGGAGACCTAGGACAAGGCTGCGCAGTCCCGACTATACCTCTTGTCCCTCTCGTTGTGAACAGCACGGGAGGAGTACCGACTGCTGCGGCTCGCGGCCGCTAGCGCCACGCGCGCGCGGCTCCGCGGCGGGGCGAGGCCAGGCCGTCGCCCACACACCGATCACTTGTATATAACTCTGTAAATAGTCAACTTTTAAGTTAGTTCGGTCACCGATTCCGAAGGATCGGATCTGGGTTTCCGCGGCCGGAGCTGCCGCGAGGAGCGCGACGATATGGGCTGTATTCAGCGTATTGGACGTGGTTCTTCTTTATTTATTCGATTGTTCCGAGGACGACCCGTCTTTGATAATTTTATACGATATGAGCGGTGCCATATTCTGAATACAGTACATATCGATGTTTTCGAAGAATTTTTCGATTACCTATATTGTTTGTCTTGTCGAAAATCGAAATTTCGAAACTTATGATCCATGGGAGATAATTTTGATCTGAAGTGATGTAGTTCTCGTTAGGGTTTGTCGTTAGGCTGGTATGCTGCTACACGAGCAGGATTTCTTCGGATGCCATTTTCTTAGTTACCTTTAGGTCCCGAACCATAGTGAACTTGGCATTTATTTATGTGATTCTTATATACTGTACGAGTATTATACGATATATGATCATGACATATTTTAATGTAGATAAAGTTTACTGATTGTAAAAACGTAGTTTCGGTTACAGGAAGCGCATCGCTCCCTGTACACGCCGTACCTAGCTCGATGTATATTTGTATTTATTCCATACAGCGCATGCGAAATAGTACATACTAATTGTTTTACTATGCATTCAAATTCTGAGTGGCTCGAGTTCCGTTACTGTCTTATATTCGACGACAAAATTCAACCCGAGCAGGGTTTTCGCAGTCTCATTAGAGGCATTAAACGTTGCTTTACGATCGGAGATCAAAATTCTAGTTCTGGGCGTGGAGCTCTGCGGGCTCGCGTCCATATATGAGTTGATTATTTTGTAAGGATAAGTTAATTCGTTACTTGGGGCTGTCAGAATCGTCCGAGTTGTGCACTGACGCTGCATGAATTGTTTCTATATTTGTATCGTGCTGTGTCAGTTTGCATCGCGGACGGCGGGTAAGCTACAGTATTAGCGGGATCGCTTGCATACGTGGAGAGCGTACCTAGTCATTTTGTGAAATGTCAAATTGTCTGAACCGCAAACACGCGGCCGTTATAGGAACTCTTAAAACTCGCTGCTATATTTGTATAAAGTGAAGTAATCATTATATAATTATCATTATATATGTCATAATGTTAAACGATTCTTAGTGAGCATCAATTTCGAAGGCTATCAGAGCACGGACGATTAGCTTTGACGCGCTTTACTTTATTTTGCATTGTTTTTTTCTCGGTGTTTGATACAGCATTGGTTTAAGATAATATTGTGTCTTGCATGGTTGTATCGATTGTTTAGTTCCTAATTATACAATCGGTGTTGCCATATAACCAGTCTGTGAAGGTTGAAAATTTTCACTGTAGGGTTCGTGTGTATATGTATCTATTATATGATTACTTCTCGTTTAATATAATTTTGTCTTCTTCAATATTATAGAAGTAATTTTAGCCCTGTATCTGTAAATCAATATAAAAGTACATATAACTGAGAACATTCAATTAAATTGATATGTCAACTATTTATTTACTAGATATTATTCGTGTACATATACGTACGTTGTATATAATTTAAAACTTGTAAATATTATAACATAGCTGTGGTGTGCCACGATTTGGACTCTCGTTAATTTTTCGTTCAGTATTAGTAGATACTTTGACCCTTGTGGGTGTTTTAACATTTTCTTTGCCGATTGCTTTTATCTTTGTATAGATATGCTTGAATTAGATGTTTTATTATGCTTAAAAATAAACGGTTTCTTCACACTCATACATATAATATCGGGTGCTATACAGACCCATTGGATATTCTTTTCTACATAAATATTGTAGCTATTTATTAATCTGAGCGTTTTTTTAGCAAAACGGTATACCTACTGCATATAAGTCATATAATAACATCTTAACTTGTGATAATATAAATAACGGAATATTTCTTGTCGAATGGATTTCAAGAATGCTACTTAACGTCGTATTTCTGATAGATTCGAAATTGATCGTTAGTATTATCAGCGGAAGCGCCCGCGGATCGGGTTTGTCATGTGTTAATTAGTTTTCGCCAAACGTGGCATTGGTAAATTGTAAGCACAAAGTGTGCAATATACTTTTGTTCTTTTAATATGTTAAATGTACGTATCATGTTGTGAAAAAAATATTCTTTTGTGTTTTATGTGTTTTTGTGGAAAACTTTTCTTTGAATATTCCTTTTCAATTAGGAACACACTCTTTTTAACTATTTTATGATCTTAATCTATGATTTCAAATCAGTATAACCAATTTATAATTGTAATAGTAAATTTGGCGAGATGAGCATTGGTGTGCCTAAAGAGAACATTTTGAGACCACTTTTCTTAAGTGTCTACAAAGTGGTTGCTTCAAGTTGGCACGGAAGGAATTAATTTACTCTATGATCTGATGATGTACATTTAATATATCAAAACGTTATAGTCCGCCTTTATCCATAGGCTTGTTTGTAGTTGTCGACAATGTATCGGCACAAAAAATATTTGAATATATATAATTTTGAGACAAGTTCTCCTTCTTACTGTAAGCAGCAAGTGAAATGCTTCGATTAAGACGTTAATGTACATGTTGGTGAAATACAATTGATGTGATTTTGTACGTTCGTTTTTATTTTAAGAACCCCATCCCTCCTTTTTTGAAATACATAATTCTTTTTAAAATATTTTTTTTTGACATGGAAAATACTCGTATTAGGATGTGCAAGGTGCTGCAAGTTCATTATGATATTCAGTCCTTTATAGCCCTCCGTCACTTTTGGCCCACAAACTTATACCCCATATCGTTCAAACCCCAATATTTCCTGCTATCTGACGACGGACTTACGAACTGCTGGTGCGATTAATTAAGCTTTGACCTTCATAATAGCTCTAGGGTCCTCAACTCCTCACTAAAAAAATGCCTTCACATTAATACCCTCAATTTTGTCCGTTGGCATTTCTATCAATATTTCCCATATCATAGCTGTCGAACCAATATAAACTCTAAAGTCTTCTTTGATTTAGGAACAAAACAGTAAAAAAAAAACTTATAGTCAGTATATTTGTTGATTTCCTACTATGTACACCCTCATTTATGGATTTTTTAATATCTCTATGTCTTTTATTTCTGAGTGGACTGGAATACGTTTGACAAAGTAGGCTGATACATCATAAAAATTAAATATGCATACTTCTTAAACGACCATAATTTTATGATGATTAATGATATTGTTACTATATCATAGTTAACAAACGGCCAAAAACCTTTCTAAGAATTGTTTTCTTTTGTTAACAATTCAATATTCTGTATAATGACCGGTGAGAAAATTTGGCGTTCAAGTCATCATTCAGAAAAATTCAACACATCAAGTTATTGTTTGATTTTGAATTATGGCTTCCACAGCTTTCGTGTCATGAAAATTAGGGTATACATTTAGTGGAACATCAATAGCAGAATAAAAAATAATATACTTGTATTTGTTTGTCTTCAGATCGGAACAGCGGAGCAACAGAGAGGATGCCGGAGCCATTGTGTCTGACCAACAGGTGAGGGCCGTGATACCTCAGTACCCAGTCGATAGATATTTGGTAAGCATCATGTACCTACATTTCATTATACACACCGATAACAATTAATGACAAAACATTTATTATGACAACATCATTTTTCAGGTTGAGAGCAGCAAAAAGATTGAAATGGTTAACATCATAGATGACGATATTTGGAATTCAGAACCAACACTAAAACCTGAAGATGAAATTATATTAAGAAAATTGCATGAAATGCTGCAATCAACTGCGGACGACCTGAAGCTGCTTTCCGGAGAACTGTCGAAATTTCATGAACCTGGCGTCCAAGTGAAATCAACGCCGACTCCATTAGATGAAGAATTTAACGAGAAAGTACATATAGAGGAAGTTGTAAACGCTAAATTTCACGGGCATAAAGTGATTGACAAATCTCCAAGTTTGCACGAGTGTAAATCCAAGAATGATGTAGTTAGTGCAGTTAAATCTATTGTTAACGACACTAAAATCAAGCCCAAAATTAATAATACAGATGTTCTTTTAAATACTGCATCAGCATATAAGCAACCAATTAAAAATAGAAATTTAGGTTTATCGCGTATTAGAATTGTTCAAATCAATGAAACCAATCAAGATTCTATGAAGAAAGATAAACTCAATAATGATAAAGTTATAAACAACCCCCCAGCTGTAGCATATAACGAATTCTCATATAAATACATGGAACCAAAGGTCAAAGAGATGCCAAAAAAGGTTTTAAATGTACAAAAAATGCCCAGTATAAATATAAGAAGTGAACTAAAGGAACAAAAAGTTTTACATATAGATATTTTACCTGAAAACAATGATAACGAAGAAATAAAGGATATATATAAAAATGTAGCTGTTGTAACATTACAACACGACACAACCCCAAAACATGTTAAAAATGTGCTTACTAAAGTTAAAGATTTAGTACAAAACCAACAACCTAATTATAATAAGCCAGTAAGAAAAATTTCCAAAATGTCAACGTGTGAAAGTAGCGAGTCAACCAATAATATAAGTTCTGATGTACATATGAAATTTAAACTACATAAACGACCTAAGCCCACTATCAGGTTTTCACCCAAAACCTCAGCGCGTATTCATCGAAATAACAAGGGAACAATAGACAAAAAAGAGTTAGAAAAACGCCCTCATCTGAATCTGGATGAATGGAAGAAAAAATTAAATTCAGTTTACGGCCCTTCTAATCATTCTAAAACTATGTCTTCAATGAAATCCAAAAGTAATACCATTAAAATATCCCCTAAAAAAACGAACGTACCTACCACAAGTCGATGTAAACAATCAAAAGCTAACAATAACGCTGAATATATACCGTATTCACAGTTAACTCTAGGAGGAGTTAGAGTAAGTGACATTGAGAAAGAAATATCAGACATCCCTAACAAAAATGATATACCACTAAGCCCTATTTTAGATAAAATATTAAGTAGTCGTGAAAACTCATTTAGTAATGATAATTTCAGAAAACCTAACAAAAAGATAAGTTCTAACGTACTTACTACATCAGATGAAAATTTATTACAAGAAGTTATAGATATAGAGATGACTGTAAGTGAAACTTTATCTAAAAATCTTAGGATTGATAAGCCTGCATTTAAATCACACAATATCTCAACGGAAAGTAAGGATAATGATAGTTATGCTGATGATTTCGAGGATGAAAAATCTGATGAACCAAAACAGTCTAGTAAAATACAATCTGATGATAATAAAACGGACAATGAGGACACATTACCCAGCGACGGCAATGAAAGTGATTATTGTAGACTTAATAAATCGAAAGCAAAAATACAAGATACAACATATACCAAAGTATCTAATCTTTCTTTTAAAAACACAGTAGACGTATTTGAATTCATTCATTCTGTCGATACTCAAGATAATGCTACTCAAAGTAATACATCACTTAAATTGCCAAGTGAAACTCAGACATCCCCCAAAAATGATAGACCAAACATTCAACCCATACACAATGACCTTTGGCCGGCAATTGATCCTAAAAGAGAAGTTGAAAGAATGTTTAAATTAGAAAAGGATTTCATTAAACAGCTCATTATAGATGAATATGGAGATTTGTTAGAGAAAAACATAAGTAAACCATCTACTTCAAAGATCGATGCGTCGGAAAAAGTTTACAACGATTCAGCATCTCAGAAAAATACTCAAACGTCGCCTGCACGCGTTAAAAGTGTTATGACGTCACCAACCAGAACAAAGACAAGAATGACGTCTCCGTTTTCATCATTAAAAGTTGATCATCAAACAAGTCCAATTATCTTCGTAACAAATGAAGTAGAATATAAGGTTGAGACCGAAAATGAAGAAGAAGACTTGGGTATATCAGTCAATTTATCATCTCCACGATTCAGTTTACGGTTACCACAAAATTCTCGAGACGTCATATCCCATCTTCAGGATAAATCTACACCAAAAAGCGTTTCCAGAGGCGATATGAGATTCAAAACTTTTAGCAAAACTGTAAGCAGTTCTACGTCGATCGATGCTGATAATTCATCTTCAGAATTGAGTAGTTTGGGGGAAGTGAAGCTAAAATTGAGAAGAAAACTTAAAAAAAATAGAATACAAACAATTTCTGAATCTAGTTCTTCATCAATCGTTTCTAGATTCAGTTCTGATGTATCAGGTGCTGTTTTACCTTTAAGAAGCGATGGCGAACTAAGTTTAGGACTAAGACCTAGGAAGGTAGTAAATAAATTAGTTAAGAGTGATGGTGAAATGAGCTTTGGATTAAAATAATTGCAACACTTAGTGAATTTTGCGTTTTAGGAATTTGTTTTACATACTGGATAATTCCGTTGATGCCTTGAATTAAACTGTTATGTTTGTATGCAATCAAATTGTTTGCTAAGCACGTCATATTTGTTGTTGACTCACCTTAAGTACAAATCAGTTAATGTTATATATATATATGATAAGTGATAATATACCTTAGTTGATACGTGTAAATTATAATTATATTTGTATTTTTTTACTATGCCATTTAGTTATATTGTAATTAAGTGAGTGTATTATATTGCATCTCGACTGAAATAAACAGTTATATTTGGGAAACATGTAAATTTATTGTTTACCTTGTTAACCTCATCCTAACCAATAGTCTTTAACCTTTTAACCTTAGTTTTTAAACCTTTAAATCACTTATTTTGGCAATTTGAGAGCCATTCAATCGAGAGTCGAGATAGATAAATTTACTATCTGAATGTTTCGTTAATTTTGCATGTAAATTCAGAGCCAGGAACGGGCCTGGCTGGAACCTTCTCCCCTGGAATTCAGATTTAAAATGATCAATTATGTGTAGGGGCCCTAAATTCCATGGACGTACTGGGGTCGAAAGCACAAAATCCGAAAGGAAGCTTGAATAAATAAGTCAGTATAAAATATGTACTGACTAAACAGATTATCCACATTAGATTATTAACAGTACACACTACACCACTACCATGAAGTAGCTCTGGCGAAAATTCTGCTGTACTAATTGTTTACTCAATCTCCAAATGGACTTAGGATTGGCCACCATCTGACAATTTATGAAAAGGGCTCATCGCCATTTCGATTCTGCAATTAACCATAATAATCCGTTAATAAAAGGTCTATACTCCACTATCAGTTGCGTTCGTAGACCGAGTCTGACGATGGATTGCCAAAGCATAGCTGTAGCCGAAGCTACAGCTCGCGGTTGCCACAAACACAAAGGCATCAGCTTCGATATTGGTTACGACCGTCGCGTCGCTATTCTCACAAGTATACTTCTCTTGAGTGCGGCCGGAGCCGCCTCTCAAAATCGACCTCCCAATAACCGGTAATTTGTCGTGGTCCCCCTTCAAAGCTCTGAGCCGAGGTTTTAGCCGTACTCATCGCTTTTGCTCAAATCTTAACCTCGGTGCTCACCGAAATTGACCGTGCAAGGGTGCAAGAGACATCAGAGGTTAACATCTTCGTTAAAAGAAATTAATGTTAACTATAGTCTCTAGCGAACAAACTTATGGCTGAGGCTTACCAAGTACGCATATACGTGTGTTCCGCCAGAAGCATTTCAAGTAACTCACTTCTAGAATTTGTCTACTGATAAATTAACTGTAACGCTACAGGGCGTGAGTTCGATAGGACTAACAATTCTTTGTTTGTAAAGATCTGAATGAATGTATATGTATTTAAAAAATATATCTATACCAGCTATCACGTTTAGGTTTACGTAGAACAATATAAAAATCTGTTTTTTTGTTAACTATTTTGTATCATATCACACAAAATAATTATTTACCCATTCGTTATTAACTTAGCATATGAAGTCTATGAAACGCAAATAATTCTTACATAATTATATATATTATTATTTATGATAGTAATTAAGTGTTTCGAATTGTATTGAATATCTAGTACTTTTCCAACGTGACTATTTCTTACAGAATGTTTGTATTTATGCTTTGGAATGTTTTTAAATAACTAAACTATCGCTTGTTCTGAACTTTTCAATAATTATTATATATTTGTATTAATTATAAAGAAATATATTGTTTATAACTCAGTTAAGTATTTAGCTAGTCTCGAGAGCGGCTTAACTTAATTTATTAATAATTTTTATTTATAATAAAAAGTGTGATGAAAGAGCTACGAGTAAATTTTGCAGTGGTGATGAATTTAATTCTATTTCTTTCTATTGGAGTTTGTTGGGCCAATAATTTACAACTCCGAGTTGGGCCCCGTTATGATTGCGATTATTGTCAGCCTGAGCAAATCCACATTGCCTTCGGAGGTAAGGAGTCACAAATACATGGTCATTCATACATTGGTCAATCGGTCCAAAAACTTACTTAATAAATCAAAGAACCTAAAATCACACTTGAATCCATATTCTTTTCATTCTCAATTGTCATCTTTTGACAATTCTCCATCTAGCCATGTATTGTTCTACCTTCCAGAGAACAATAACGACATCGTGGTGACATGGTCCACGTTTAATGATACACAAGAGTCGGTGGTGGAATACGGCAAAGACTCAATGGATCAGCGTGCGACGGGCTCCAACGTTCTGTTCATCGATGGCGGAGAACTGCGCCGGCAACAGTACATCCACACTGTCACACTGCACAACCTCACCTTCAACAGCAGATACGGTGAGACTGTCTCACTTACTTACTGCAGCTAGGTGACATGTCGGCAAGTGTAGTGTCTATCTTCTTACGACACGTTGACTGGTTGTAGTGTACCATGCCGGTTCTGAGTTTGGATGGTCGGAGCGTTTCTCCTTTAAGACACCTCCTGAGGGTCAGGACTGGGTGGTGCGAGCTGCCATCTACGGCGACATGGGAAGCACCAACGCACACGTACGTACATTATCTGTGAACAAAATGAACTAGCCACCGGTGCAGTTTTTAAGCCGCAACGTTTTATAGTCGATGGCGTACTTGCAAGACGAGGCGGAGCGTGATAATTTCGATGTGATCCTGCACGTGGGAGACTTCGCGTATGACATGGACACAGAAAACGCGCTCGTCGGCGACCAGTTCATGCGGCAGATACAGCCGTTGGCCGCTATCGTGCCCTACATGACCTGCCCGGGAAACCACGAGTATGCCTAGTAAGGCCCGTTCTAAATTCTTCTTATATTCATTTATTTGTATCGTAAGCACTGGACTCACGATATTATATTGAAAATGCTTGTTTGACCCAATGCCAGTAGATTAATTATGGTGCTTAATTTTTTTATTATTTATTTAGCTGACTTTGGTATAGTTCCGCTAGTAGTGGTTTTTGTACAGTAACTTTAGCAACTACGTGAACCGCTTCAACATGCCTGGCCAGGACTCCAGCGTGTTTTACAGCTTCGACCTCGGGCCGGTGCACTTCATCTCCATCTCCACAGAGGTCTACTACTACGTACGATACGGGGATTGGCAGATCGGGAATCAATATAATTGGCTCGTGCAAGATCTCACAGTCGCCACTTCTCCGGAGAATAGGTTAGTGTAGTTTGCATTATCATGTAATACTTTTACTTTCTTGTTCCCTTTTATTTGGAGTCTAGTTTCAGAGGCTTTGCTACCTCTTGTTTAGTCTTTTTCTGCACATTTATTTCTTCAGTCTTCTTCGGCCTATATTCTTAAACTTTACTTTAACAAACGTAAAAAGATGAATTCCTATTTTCATCGTAATAGCAAGAACGGTAAGAATGTATCTAATATCGTTAAAGATAGGGTTTAAATTGCAGGAAACAGCGACCGTGGATTATAATTTTCGGACACAGACCGATGTACTGTAACGATTTGCACGACTACAAAGAGTGTTCCTATGCATACATGAGGAAAGGATTATTAAATAAGTTTGGTAAGTTGTAGCACGGTTCTACTTAGCTTCCACCCTCAACGGCACATGTCAGCTAGTTAAGCTAGCCTAATTCTTAACTTTGTGTCTCATCACCTTCTATCTATACAAACGTGAAACAAGTCGGCCTTACTTGCAACACTTTTTTCAAACAGATCAACCTATGTTCGACTACAGTCACACTAAAGTTAGTCAATATGAGTCTAGAATGGAGTTACTGCCACTCGAGAGCAGCAACCCAAATTCACAGAAAGCGCTTACAATTGAGGTTAGGAGCCGTATAGACGGCTCCATCCCCTACCCTTTTAAGAACATAAATAATTATTATCAAGGAGGGTACACAATCATTTTTTTTTACCCTTTTCAAGCATTTTAATTAGTAATTAATTTTACTTAGTGTAAAAGCTATTTATTTAGTTATTGCTATCATTTCACTAGTTAGATAACGTGGCTAGCGTAGTGATTAGATACCCTGACTGACATGCCACAAATCATGGGTTCGATTGCCATCCAGAATATACTCGTATACTATTTGCATGAACATGTCGTCATGCCTATCTAAAAAATTGCGTATCAATTATCTGATCTCCTTAGTACAAGCTGAGTTTGGGATCAAATATTAACGGTATTGCACTCCTATTCACTCTGCGCTCATAGAATTGTTCGCGTAAGGGTGAAAAGGCTTGTAAGGCATAACACCTTCAAGGCACCTTAAAAAAAAGAATGCTAACTAAGGTAGTCGAAGAATTATCGATCGATGAATGTTGAGACATTGGATTACATTTTGAGTTGTAAATAATTAATAAATATCCCGGGACGTTCTTTACACACGGCCATCTGGTCCCAAACTAATCAAAGCTTGTACTATGGAAACCAGATAACTAATATACTTCATATACTACTTTTTTTTCTTTTCTTAATACATGTAAATATGTATACACCCAGACACAGAACAAACAGACATGTTCATGCACACAAATGTTTGTCCTGGGTGGGAATCGAACCCGCGATCTTCGGCTTGGCAGTCAGAGTCGCTAACCACCAAGCCAACTGGCCGTTGTGTATATATAAATGAGCTGATGTCAGGTCTGGAGCCGCTACTGAAGCAGTTCGGGGTGGACGTGGTGATCTGGGCGCACGAGCACTCGTACGAGCGCTCCTGGCCGCTCTACGACAACCAGGTCTATAACGGCTCTGTGGACCAACCATACGTCAACCCTAAGTAAGCAAACCTTGTTATAGCATAGTGAATCTAATATTTTATATTGATAGCAGCTTAACATTGTTTTTTGTGTATTTTATTTACTTCTCAAATTCCAGTGCCCCAGTTCACATCGTCACAGGGTCGGCGGGATGTAATGAGGAGACGGATACATTTATATGTTAGTCAAATCTTCTTTTTTTTTTATTCAGTCAGTAAGGTACTGGTAGGTTTGTAATTGTGGAAGAATTCGTTTCCAAGACGCTGGAGGTAAGGAAGATGATTAGGTCGGAAAACAAACCTAAAACGGGACTGAAAGACTTGTGTTAGATTCCCAAATCGTACAATTAACAATATTTTTTTAGAAATGATTAACAATGGCTAAGGATCGGTAATGTGACGTTGGAAATAATAACACATGTCACGTTTGGTCTTAAAATATCTTTAGTGAAATGTAATTCAGAGTCCTGAGACCTTTGCTTACTTTTTCGGTGATAATGAGCGTACAATTTTTTTCAGTTGTAGTGCTGGTTAGATGTCCTTATGTATTTCGAATTTTAACAAGTAGTATATCAGTTATCTGGTCACCACAGTACAAGCTCAGCTTAGTTTGGAATCAGATGACCACGTGTAAAGAATGTTACAGAATATTTATAATTAAAATATATTTTTGGTAAGATTCATCTATAGCTGATTTCATGAGATACATGTTCCTATTTGTCCCTCTAGCTGAGCCGGCAGCTTGGTCCGCATTCAGGTCCTCCGACTACGGCTACACCAGGTTCAAAGCGTACAACAGCACCCATATCTACATGGAACAGGTATTTTCTATAGCTTTGTAGTTTTTGTAGAATGGTGTAACAAATTTTGTCGTAGATACGATTTTCGCTTAAAATGTTAGGTTCGACACATTTCAATTATAGTATTTATTTTGAAGTTCATCTATCTGCAATGGGGCAGATTTGGACTATTCTTCTATTCACCAGGCGCTTCTTCCAGTAGTTGGTCCAAATATAGTACATAGTGTAGTAATTTTCATGTAACTGGTTTTCTTTTTTAGGTGGATGTGGACTTAAAGGGCCAAGTCATCGATTCGTTCTGGGTGGTTAAAGACAAGCACGGCCCTTACGATATTTAAAATAAACAAGCATTAAAAATATATAAATTTGTTACTGGGTTATAGTTGACTTTTCTTAATTAATTAACCTTGAAAATAAAATCATATCGAGTCTTTATTTTTCTTTCCTGACCTGTCCGTATTTTTTTTTTTGGACAATTGCATCGTCACTTTTCTTCAGTTGAGATCCAGTCAAATGCGCTCAAGTTTTTATAAAAAAAAAAATGATTTCCGAGAAATAGTAAGAAGGTAGAGTAAATATGGAGTGTCGTCGTTTATACAGTGTGACAGAGAACGCGCTCGGTGCATCGTGTCCGACTTATATAGGGTATCGTTTTAAGCACATTTCTAGGGCTCCGTATAATAAATTATATTGAAAACCAAACTAAAAAACAGAAAACAAATTTTAATAAATATTAATTAAGAATAATGTATTTTTTTTTATAAATATAAGTTATTAATAGTTTGAATAAGAAAACAAATGTTTTATTGTAAAAAATTAATATTTAATTGACAGATATGAGAAGGATTATCATTTCGATAATATCTTGAAAAGCACCCCCGCTTTTTTTTAAATAAAACATTTGTTTTCTTATTCAAACTATCAATAACTTATATTTATTAAAAAAATATATATTATTCTTAATTAATATTTATTTTCTGTTTTTTTAGTTTGGTTTTCTATATAAAGCGTGTTTTTTAGTTTTTTTTAACTATTATTTATTTTTCATTTTTTTATTAAATTATTTTGAGTGCCCGAAAGAGTAAGTCTGGAACTGCACGCATGCGTAGTTCGCGCACTAGCTCTATCTCTCTTACTCGCATGCAAAGGATGCGGAAAGAAATTAATTAATCCTGGCGAATCTAATTAGGATAATCGGATGCTTTGATCGGATTATTGCATTGTCATCGGTCTTTGATAGGTGTGCAAAGTTTGAATTAAATCTGATCGTTCAAAGTAGGACAAAATCGAGCTCAAAGGGGTCGGTCACATACATACATACATACAGGTGAAGCTAATATAAAGCGTGAAAAAATCACACATTTGTCCGTCTGTCACACCCAATTTGCTGTTAATATACTATACCGATCAGAAACTTGGTACACATGAATTTCCGTGATCCAAAAACAAATGAATAACGTAAATAAATAAATTTTAAATATGTTAAATGATAGTCTCTTTTACGGGCAACTGAAACAGTAACTCTTATCTACATTACCACGCATAAGCGTTAGAACGGAACATAATAAAATGTCATATACAGGATGTTACAAAACTGCCCGTAAAGACAAATGGGGCCTTATAACGTGTCCATTCACAATATTTAAGAACCGTAGTAACGCTGTACAACAAACCCCAAAAAAATAAAAAAACTGATTTTTATGATAGAAAAATAGAAAAACTACAAAAGTAGAAAATTTTCAGGTAAAAGTGGTACGTAGGCCTTTCTGTTAAATAATCTGGTTCCGTGTCATGAGAACTTACTAGGGTTATTGGCTTTGAAAATTAATTATATTTTTACGGGGTATTTTGTAACACGTTGTTCAGTTAGGTACCTAGTTTAGATCTTTGAATAGGACATAGAGTACATCCATTCGACGGGCTAGTTGGCTTGGGGGTTAGACACCCTGACTGCCACGCCGCAGGTCCAGGGTCCGATACCCACCCAGGACAAACATTTGTCTGCATGGATTTGTCTGTTTGTTCTGTGTCTGGATGTAAAAATGTATATAAGTATGTATTTAAAAAGTAGTATATATAGTTTATATTCGTTTATGGATTTCCGTAGTACAAGCTCTGGTTAGTTTGGGATCAGATGATGTGTAAAGAATGTCCCGGGATATATATTTATTTGTTTTGGTACTATACCTGAAGAGGTGATAGCAGTGTTAAGAATATTCATTTATAGTAGAAAGCAGCATCCTACACATCTACTTGAAATTGATAGTAATAACTCAACTCAACTTAAGACCAGGATGATTTTTGAAGTGGACTGGATTGCCGGACTTAAAAATAAGGAGAAGAATTAAGTTTTCAATCAAGAACTTCCATTTGTCTACTATGTCACAACAATCTTCTTTTTAATAATGTTTATACTACATAAACAGAGTAAAATAATTTAAGTTAAGGATATTAAAAATCGTCGTTAGAACGAATTTATGATTTATTGTCATACACATAAGCTTCATGTTTGTCTTTCACCAGCCAGAATGAGTCGATGACTTTGCCTTGCAAGTCTACATCCACCTGAAAAAAATATTTACACTTTATTTATGATGTTTAAATATACAGGGTGCGCCAGAGAAACTTACTTATTTGAAAGGTCAATAAAAAAAAAAGTACTTCAGTTATTGTTTTAAAATTTTTTTTATTTGAGAATACAATATCCCAATTTTTTTTTATGCAGTCTTAAAAATGACATCGGATAAATGGCGACCCCCATTGCGCATACACTGATGAAGTCGATTTTTGAAATTCGTATCCACTCTTCTCAGCATATCAATCGGTATGTTGGCAATGGCGTCGCGAATGTTGTTCTTGAGGTGTGCTATGGTCCGTGGTCGATCGACATAAACCAGGGATTTCAAATAACCCCATAAAAAGAAATCGCATGGAGTCAAATCTGGAGAGCGTGCCGGCCATTGGAGATCGCCTCTGAGAGAGATGAGGCGGTCGGGCAACAAAATCGCGTTCAGTTAATTCTTGCACAACAGCCAATTTATAGGGATGAAATTGAAGGTCTTCATGGAGAATTCGTCGAACAGTGGTATCAGAAATTCCCATAGCAGCTGCGTGTTTGCGAGCCGAACGCCGGGGAGAACGCACAACTGACTGCCTCACTCTTTCGATATTTTCCGGAGTTCTGATGGTCCGTTGAAGACCATTTCTGGGTTTAGCGACACTTCCACACTCCCGAAATGAGCTAACCCACGACAGAATCGAATTACGGCCAGGAACGAGTCTGTGAGGAGGAATTTCAAAGCGAGCGCGGAAGGCACGTTGCGTAGCAACATGTGAGCGACCGTTAGAAAAGAAGCTCTCAACTGCGAAGGCCCGCTGCTCTCTAGACCAGAGCATGATGGCAACTGACTGGAGGGAGAAACAAACTTGGGAACTTCCCCCTCCAGATGCGCCCCCTCTTGCCCCTCTACCCGCCCAACTCACCGCGCGGGAATTTTTTCAAATAAGTAAGTTTCTCTGGCGCAATACGCCCTGTATAATAACATACGGCGGCGAATATTACTACCTCAACTCATCTCTGGGGTGCAGTAAGAGGCGACTAATGAATATTTTGTGGACCTCGTGCACACATTTCACGGAGTGGTCAACAATATCATTTTTAAAGACGCCATCAGACAGGCCGTAAAAAACCGCCAAATCTTTTGAATAATACTCGCCACCCATATTTGTATTTCTGAACACAGAATAAGATACCGCGCAGTAAGCTCAAAATTGATATAAGGGGTGAAAGGGTGCTGATGGAAAGATAACAATGTCTTCGTTGCTTAGCAACGGGACTGTACAATGCGCTTATTTGACCAACAGCTCACTTCGGACGCAAAGATCCGTGGCGACTAGTGTAATATGTGATACACTGAAGGGACAGAAAGCATATAGATTAAGCCAATCTCAGACGATAGGGAAAGGCTAGGTTGATCGATGAACGTGCTTATTAGATTAGTATGATAGCTTATATTAATATAGATACCTGTTCCATGTAGATATGGGTCTTGTTGTAGGCTTTGAACCTGGTGTAGCCGTAGTCGGAGGACCTGAACGCGGACCAAGGTGCCGGATCCGCTGAAAATATTAAAATAAATGTAGGTACGTCGATTGTAGTGTTTTCAAAGAAATATTTTGAGTTTCTTGCCGATTAATTTCTCAGTTGAATACTGATTGCCGAACTGGTGGTATAATTTTATGCTTCTATTGATAACCAGTAAATAAAATGCTTTTTGTTGTTGATAAAGCACCTTAAAGTTCTGTCAGCTGGACCAAAATAACGAATCTATTTAAACATTTTTGTCAAAATCGGCTCAGTAGTTTAGTCGCTAAGGTGGAACGTAGATAGATTACTGAAATCATATTCAGGTTAAAAGTAAACAGCTACTTAGTTCAAAGTTAAACTTGAAAAAACTTACGTCTGAAAACATTTGTATTTTCCCTACAGCCTGCTGATCCTGTGAGAATGTGTACCGGTGCACTGCAATTATAAATTGTTGCACAATATTTTATCATACTCACAAGCAGCTTACGTATTTATATGAAAAATATTAGTTTCATAATCGTAAACAAATCAAGTGCAAAATAAACACACGCACTTGGGGTTGACGTATGGTTGTTCCACGGAACCGTTGTAGACCTGGTTGTCGTAGAGCGGCAAGGAGCGCTCGTACGAGTGCTCGTGCGCCCAGATCGCCACGTCCACTCCGAACTGTTTCAGAAGCGGCTCCAGAGCTGTAACAAATTAGAGAGGGTTAAATATACTACATTACCGAATCTCCCCAGGCTATCTAGGTAAAACTTACCACACTCTCCCAATAACCCTCTTCTCGTGAGCCCATGCGTGCAGCCTTGTAAATCGTACAAGTTATTGCAGTACATGGGCCTGTGACCGAATATTACAATCCACGGGTGTTTCGCCCTGTAATGATAACTTTAATTTCAGCAACAAATGATGGACAGTGTGTGCCATTTCGATGACCATACAATAAATGAAAATATTGCTGTTGAATGAATGAAAAACTTTTCTTGCATCCGCACAAAAAATATATTAAAGGGTCTTGTCGGTCGGTTACTTTGGCTGTTAAAACTAACCTATTCTCCCGTGTGTTGGCGACAGTGAGGTCTTGCACCAGCCAATTATACTGATTCCTGATCTGCCAATCCCCGTATCGTAAGTAGTAGTAGACCTCTGTGGAGATGGAGATAAAGTGCACCGGTCCGAGGTCGAAGCTGTAGAACACGTTGGACTCCTCGCCAGGCATCGTGAAGCGGTTCGCGTAGTTGCTGAAGTTGCTGTACAACAAACATAATAATTCCCGTAAAACGCAATGGCGAGACTTGCAGCGCTGCTTATTGCACTTACTAAGCCTCCTCGTGATTCCCCGGACAGGTCATGTAGGGCACGATGGCGGCCAGCGGTTGTATCTGCCGCATGAACTGGTCGCCGACGAGCGCGTTCTCTGTGTCCATGTCATACGCGAAGTCTCCCACGTGCAGGATCACGTCAAAATTATCGCGCTCCGCCTCGTTTTGTAAGTACGACATCGACTACGGAACAAGGCACCTGTTAATAATTACATCGAAGGCTAGTTCGTGGCGTTCACACAATATAATGTACGTACGTGCGCATTGGTGTTTCCCATGTCCCCGTAGATGGCAGCCCGCACCACCCAGTCCTGACCCTCAGGAGGTGTCTTAAAGGAGAACCGCTCCGACCATCCAAATTCAGAACCGGCATGGTACACTGCAACCAGTCAACGTGCCTTAAAGGGTCTGTCACTACACTTGGCTTCAGAACACATAGCTTCATTAGAAAGGCAGTCTCACCGTATCTACTGTTGAAGGTGAGGTTGTTCAGCGTGACGGTGTGGATGTACTGTTGCCGGCGTAGAGGCCCACCGTCGGTGAACAGCACGTTGGAGCCCGTCGCACGCTGATCCATTGACTCTTTGCCATATTCCACCACTGACTCTTGAGTGTCGTTAAACGTCGACCATGTCACCACAATGTCGTTAGTGTTGTCTGAAAGTTGCACTGTCTAATATACAAATGAAGCATACAGTATCTGCATTCACTAACGCTATCTTCATCGACGAACTGACGCAATGAGGCCTGGGCTAGCGAACCTCTCGTATTATTAGGTAGTGAACGAAACCGACAGAGCAAAGGGGACGCGAACAAGCATCGTCAAGTCATTTACTTGACAGAACAAAAAAAGGTGCACGTAAACCATAAAATTGATTGAAAGAAACAACATACCTCCAAAGGAAATGTGGATTTGCTCTGGCTGGCAAAACGTGCATTCGTAGTGTGGTCCTACTCTATTTTCTATTTTCGTTGCCCGACATACTGCTACAGTGAGCAAGATTAAAAAATGCTTCATAGTCATAAGATACATGACAGACTGAATCGCACAGGTGCTGCTCCCAACTCACTCCACACTTATTCATGAAGTAGGTTATTTATGTAGGATATATAATAACAGTAAAATATTTCGATGGTGGGTATGTAACTGTAAATGTCCTTATCATTTAAAACGATGACATTTCTAGACATAAACTTAATAATTTAGAATATTGCGGATATTCAAGAGCAAAATGCAAATATTTTCGTAATAAAGTGTTAAATTATTAAGACAGTTTAGATATTACAAACTGCTTAACTATCATTAATTAGGTAAATCTATGCTATATACAAATACAGTATAAGTAATTATTTAGACAAATAACTTCCAATATATATTTACAAAAGTATATTTGAACACCCAAAAGAAACATTTTGTGAAAGTATATGAGCTTCCCCTTAAAGGGAAAAACAGTTAATAATCATAAGGTTCGTGTTTGTCTTTCACCAGCCAGAATGAATCGATGATTTTGCCTTTCAAATCCACATCCACCTGAAAAAAAGAACAATAAAATTAGCTTTCTGTCTAGCTAATGTCGTATATTCTTAGTATTTAAATACATCGATGTATTAAAGTGATTTAACGTTAGCAACGACACTACATAAGCATTATTATTTAAATGCTGAAGGCAACAGACCCCGTAATACAACTGCTGGAACACACCGGTAGGAGTTTGGCCACAGATTTTCAAGTTGAAGTAGCCAGGTCAGCGGGCACTTCAAATAATCCTACTACCGTGTAAAAAATATGTCAAAAGGAATTGTAGCTTTTGCAGATTTTTTGTAGAACTTCTTTCTCCCTTTCTTTGCAGTATTCCACAGTTATTATATAAAAATTATGTTCAGATGTTTTTATAAATGTTGCTCAATTACACCTGCACGGATTTATAATTTTGGCACATTTATTATCCTATTAATTTTAATTGAATAAATTATTAACATTCACAGTTGAAGGTTAACTTTTGAACTCCAGTAACTTTGAATGCCTTCTACGAACGTAATCTAGATAAATGGGTTTGAATTTACTTTTTCATCCGAAAAAAGATGTGGAACACGAAAATAAAATAAAATAACTATTGGTGGTATTTTGGTCACATCTATTTACTACTTACTAAATATCAGTAAACACTAATAACTACCTGTTCCATGTAGATATGAGTCTTGTTGTACGCTTTGAACCTGGTGTAGCCGTAGTCGGTGGACCTGAACGCGGACCAAGCTGCCGGACCCGCTGAATGGAATATTAAAATAAATTTAGGTAGGGACCATCGTTTGTTGTGCTTGTGTTAAAAAATAGAGTATATCCGATTCTTTTCTCAGTTAAAAGCAGATATATAATGTTACAGTACATACAATACAGTATATAAAATAAATAATTTTTGTAGATGATTAAGCATGCCCACGGCATTTGAATTGAACGACTGACATCCGGGATTAATGTAGCTTTCTATCAGTCAAAGAATGATTGAAATTGGATAAGTAGTTTTAGAGATTACCTCCTACATTCAAACTTGCAAACATACAAACTATACCATTATATAATAATTATATAAAATTAGGTATAGATTAGTGGGACATATGTAGACTAAGTACTTACTATGTTGCTTCTAATTAATAAGTTTCAAGGCATACTTGAAAATACTAACGTTTGAAACTTTTTGTATTTTCCCTACAGCCTGCTGATCCTGTGATGATGTGTACCGGGGCACTGCAATTATAAGTATTTATTTGAAAAACACTAGATTTATAATTATTATAAATAAATCAAGTTCACAATAAACAGCACTCACTTGGGGTTGACATAAGGTTGTTCCACGGAGCCGTTGTAGACCTGGTTGTCGTAGAGCGGCCAGGTGCGCTCGTACGAATGCTCGTGGGCCCCGAACACCACGTCCACCCCGAACTTTTTCAGAAGCGGCTCCAGAGCTAACACATCAAAGAGGATAAATTTTGCTGCATTACTCTCAGCAACTCACCAGGTTGTTTACAAAAAACTTACCATACTGTCCCAATAACCCTATTCTCGTGAGCTCATGTGAGCATTCATGAATATCGCGCAAGTTGTTGCAGTACATGGGCCTGTGACCGAATATCACAATCCACGGTCGTTTCGCCCTGTAATTACAACCTTAATTTTAGCGCCATATAATTGGCAGTTTGTGCCATTTCGACGACCGCCCTATGAATTAAAAGATCTTCGGTCTTAGAGTTGTAGAAGAGCTTTTGGTGCAAAGTTCGTATGTGGAATTATCATTCTTATATTTTCTGCCATGTAGCAGTAGAGCACTGGTATAAATGTCTTGGTTAAAAAGGTCTTTTTTGAAACTTCACGTCATCGGGGTCAATAACGCATTGCCTTTGTCCATAGTTGTTGGTGGCATAGGTCTTGCCTGTCTGTCGGCAAATTCGACATAAAATAGGCAGACTCGGAAATTTAGGCTGTTCAAACAAACCTATTTTCTGGTGTGTTGGCGACAGTGAGGTCTTGCACGAGCCAATTATACTGATTTCCGATCTGCCAATCCCCGTATCGAACGAAGTAGTAGACCTCTGTGGAGATAGAGATGAAGTGCACCGGGCCGAGGTCGAAGCTGTAGAACACGCTGGAGTCCCGGCCAGGCATTGTGAAGCGGTTCGCGTAGTTGCTGAAGTTGCTGTACAACAAACATATTAATTCCTGTAAAAAGCAATTGCGTGATTTGCAGGGTTGCTTGCTGCACTTACTAAGCCTTCTCGTGGTTTCCCGGACAGGTCATGTAGGGCACGATGGCGGCCAGCGGTTGTATCTGCCGCATGAACTGGTCACCGACGAGCGCATTCTCCGAGTCCATGTCATACGCGAAGTCTCCCACGTGCAGGATCACGTCGAAATTATCGCGCTCCGCCTCGTCTTGCAAGTACGACATCGACTATGGAACAATGCACCTGTTAATAACTGCACTATTGGCTGTTTTGTGTATTTCACATAATATTATGAACGTACGTGCGCGTTGGTGTTCCCCATGTCCCCATAGATGGCAGCCCGCACCACCCAGTCCTGACCCTCAGGAGGTGTCTTCATATAGAACCGCTCCGACCATCCAAACTCAGACCCGGCATGGTACACTGCAACCAGTCAACGTGCCGTAAAGGGACAGACAGTACACTTACCTACAGAACACATAGGTGCAGTACAAAGGCAGTCTGACCGTATCTGGTGTTGAAGGTGAGGTTGTGCAGCGTGACGGTGTGGATGTACTGTTGCCGATGCAGTCGACCGCCGTCGGTAAATAACACGTTGGAGCCCGTCGTCCGCTGATCCATTGACTCTATGCCATATTCCACCACCGACTCTTGAGTGTCGTTGAATGTGGACCAAGTCACCACGATGTCGTTATTGTTGTCTGAAAGTTTGACTGACTAACATAAATATGAAGTGGGCAGCTTCTGCATTCTCTAACACAATCTTCATCGACGAGCCGGTCCAACGAGGCCTCGGCTAGAACCTCTCATGTTATTGGTCAGTGAACGAAAGCGACAGAGTAAACGGACCACAAACAAGCATCGTTAAGTTATTTTTGTCACAGAAGAGTGCACGTAAACGATCACATAAATACCTAATATAGTAATGACATACCTCCAAAGGAAATGTGAATTTGCTCTGGCTGGCAAAACGTGCATTCGTAATGTGGTCCTACTCTATTTTGTATTTTATTCGCCCGGCATACTGTTGCTGCTGTAGTGAGCAGGATTATTAAATGCTTCATAGCCATAAGGTACATGTCAGACTGAATCGCACAAGTGCCGCTCCGAACACCCTAGAGCTTACTATGAAGAATATCTGTATTAATTCACTCTTAACTCTCTTAGGAGGCATCCATTAACGACGTGAGGTAATTTTGATTTTTTTTACCCCCCTCCTCTTGGTGAGATTTTGCTCGACCCCCTCCCGCTCCCCCCTAATCTCACGTGGGATTTGTTACTGCTACTTTGTGCCGATCGCATAAACGTTATAAATATAGTTATGTATGATTTAGCCATATTTGTGTGTACAATTACTTTTACCCTGTTTTTTCGTAATTTTACAAAGTTGGAAAAATGGTTCCCCAACCCTCGACGGCTCACATAATTGATGGGTGCCCCTTATGAAGTAGGTTATTTATGTAGGATATATAATTATCGTGAAATATTTCGCTGGTAGGTATGTAACTGTAAATGTCCTTATCACTTAAAACCATGACATTTTTAGACATAAACTTAAAAATTTAGAATATTGCGGATATTCAAGAGCAAAATTCAAATATTTTCATAAAAAAAACTGTTATAATATCTAGAAAATTTAGTTACTTTTTTGTAACTGCTTCAATGTCATTAATTTGGTAAATCTATGCTATATACCAACTTAGTATGAGTAATAATTTAGTAAAATAAATTCCAATAAATATTTTATAAAAGTATATTTAATAAAAAAAAACAAAAAGTATAATTTTGTATAAGCTTAACTTATAATTAATAAAAAAAGAAAAAGCGCTAATAATTATAAGCTTCGTGTTTGTCTTTCACCAGCCAGAACGAATCGATGACTTTGCCTTTCAAATCCACATCCACCTGAAAAATTAACAATAACTTTGGTATCTAGTTAATATTTAAGTGCCATGCCATGCCTGACAACGATTTGATATCAGCAGCATACATTGATTGTTTTTATGATGCTGTTTATGTAGCATTGGATCCCTTTAAAGGTTAAGTGTGTACCAATTTCTATAGACAAATGCGTTATCTCGATTTAACTGCCTATTGAGACTGTTGCCTTCAGACTTGAAGGCAAACCTGGTAGGAGTTGGGTGATAGATTTTCAAATTGAGGTAGCCATGTAGGTCGGCACTACCAAGTATCCTACTACCGTGCATAAAATCTGTCGAAAGGAATAGTAATTTCTGCAGAATAGTTATTGAACTACTTTCCACCTTACTTAGCAGACAGTATTCCACAATTGTTATAATTGTAAACAATGCCGGATTAAACACGTAGCGAGAGTAGCAATTGCTACGAGCCCGCGTGGCTAAGGCCGCCCACCTCCACCTGAGCGTTTTTTTTCGAGAGAAACTTATTGTATGTTTTTTTACCACTTTATACTTAAGTTAAAATAGCACAACACCTATGGTATTTGCTACGGGCTTAATCTTAATTGTTCAGATGTTTTCATATTTGTTGTTCAATGAGCCAATTACGAGTCCACATATTTAAATTAATGGAACGAAAAAAGCGTTTTTAATTGGACTAACACATAAGATTCTCAGTTGAAGGCCTGAACTAACATCTGAACCGGTGGTACATGCAATAGCTTTAAATGCCTTTTACGAGCCTGAACTGAATTTTGGATACTTTTATTCTATTATAAATAGACATTTGTAACTAAATATCAATAAACACTAATAGGTACCTGTTCCATATATATATGCGTTTTGTTGTAAGCTTTGAACCTGGTGTAGCCGTAGTCGGAGGACCTGAACGCGGACCACGCTGCCGGGTTAGCTAAATACATAAATAATTTAATTATGACATCTGATAACACATAAACTCATCTTATGGTGGGCTTATCTGACCATGGTCATAAGAAATGTCTGAACAACGAGGTTAATGTGTTTTGGGACGTGAATGTACCTATTGTATACGATGATTGTATTAAATGATTATGTATGTGAGGCTAAACTGAGTAAACGGTTAAGAATTTTGAATGCCATCAAATTACAGCCAAACTACAAATTCGAATGCTTTCTGAGGGTGAAAAATTCTTGCTGCTTCATCTCATGTTAAACATTGTCGAGGTATAACAAAAGGGCTTACGTTTAAAAGTGTCAGTCTTCTCATCGCATCCTGCTGATCCTGTGACGACGTGGACAGGAGCACTGAAATTATAGGTTGACGGTCAATGACAACTGTTTCAATTAGAAGGTTGAAATACAAGTTATTTATTTCCTTCTCCACCAATTTCAATACTAAAACTGTACTCACTTGGGATTGACGTAAGGTTGTTCAAATGAGCCGTTGTACACTTTGTTATCGTAAAGCGGCCAGGTGCGCTCGTACGAGTGCTCGTGCGCCCATATCACCAGATCCACCCCAAACTGCTTCAGCAGCGGCTCCAAACCTGAAGACAACAGGTAAGCTTACATAGCTTTAGGAGATAAGAAACAATAGGAAGACGATTTTGCAGTATGAGGTTTAAATACCCAGCAAAAATACAAGCGTTGGAACGTACATGTTTGCAAACGGATGGAATGGAGGTGATATAATTATAAAGGTTCATTTTCTCAAGGCATGGTATAAAGTTGATAAAAAGTTAGTATGTTTCGTCAAGCATACATTTTATGTTTCGTTTGGAGATTTTTCCCTCTCTGTAAGCCTTGATAACAGGATTTCGATTCTGTAAGGAAAATGACACTAACTCAAGGTTGCTCTTGGGGATTTAATTTCTACTTTTAACCATCAAGTGATTCTACTATTCCATTTAAATTACTATTTTCTACCATTAAATTCTCTACTTCATGATTGTCACTAGCCAATTTCTCATTTAATTTGTATATTTATTGTTTAAGAATGAATGTAGAAATTCAAGGTTCCTGTAAACATAGGCAGGGTCAAAAAACTAAATTATAAAATGGAATGTATGTATACTTGTACTCCTTGTTTAAGGATTCAACTTGCGTTAAAGTGCAACTGGCTTAAGATTAATGCTGAGCACGAATCCTCACTTACCAAACATTCCCAATAACCCTTTTCTGGTAAACGAAAATGAGCACTCTTCGTAGCCATGCAAATCGCTGCAGTACATCGGCCTGTGTCCGAATAATACTATCCACGGTCGCTTCTCCCTGCAAAAATAATCTTTTTAATACCGGTAGCTAGAGGATTAAGAATAATTACCGTTACTCTGACCTTCATTGAAACAAAATAAATAAATTAAAGATTACCGATTCTCCGGTGATGTAGCGACAGTCAGATCCCGGACCAGCCACTCGAATTGATTGACGAGTTGCTTGGTTCCGTACCGTACGTAATAGTAGACCTCTGTGGAGATGGAGATGAAGTGCACTGGTCCGAGATCGAAGCTGTAGAACAGACTGGAATCCCGGCCAGGCATCGTAAAGCGGTTCGCGTAGTTGCTGAAGTTGCTGCACAACAAACATAATAATCAGCGGCGGCCTTACCCATTGCGAGGCTTCGGGCGGGAGGTCATTGCGAGGCCCTTTTTCATTCGTAAAAAGTATGTGATGCGAAAGTAAGTCTGATTGTTTGGTTTAGGTATTTGTCATGTTTGACAAGAAATGCTAAATTTATACAAATAAATAACATTTCAAATCTATATCTTTTTTTAAATTGCTTGGGTTGTGCGAGGCCCCTTTAAGAGCGAGGCCCCTTTAAGAGCGAGGCCCCGGGCGATTACCCCGTTCGCCACCCCCTAAGACCGCCTCTGATAATAATACCTCTTCATAAAACTCACGAGACTTGCGGCCCTGTATGTGGTACTTACTAGGCTTCTTCGTGGTTTCCCGGACAGGTCATGTAGGGCAAGATGGCAGCTAGCGGCTGTATCTGCCGCATGAACTCGTCCCCGACGAGTGCGTTATCCGTGTCCATGTCATACGCGAAGTCTCCTACGTGCAGGATCACGTCGAACCTGTCGCGCTCCGCCTCATCTTGCAGGTACGACAGCGACTGCGGGAACAATGCACCTGTTAGCTACTTCACCATATGCGGAGCTGTGGGCTAAGTCTAAGGAAAAATTAATTTACGTGTGCGTTTTTGCTTCCCATGTCCCCGAAGATGGCAGCACGCACCACCCAGTCCTGGCCCTCTGGAGGTGTCTTGAACGAGAGCCGCTCCGACCATCCAAATTCAGAACCGGCATGGTACACTGCAACCAGTCAACGTGCCATAAGGGGATATACACTACACTTGGCTATAGAATACATCGCTGCTGTACAGAGGCAGTCTCACCGTATCTGGTGTTGAAAGTGAGGTTGTTCAGCGTGACGGTGTGGATGTACTGTTGCCGGCCCAGGTCTCCACCATCAGTGAACAGCACGTTGGTTCCCGTCGCCTGCTGATCCATTAACTCCACGCCATATTCCACTACAGAGTCTCTAGTGTCGTTGAATGTTGACCATGTCACCACGATATCATTGGTGTTCTCTGAAAGTTACGAGGCTTAGTTACGTTAAATGTACGATTAAGAATCCATTTTCTAATGCTTAGTGTACCTTTATTGAGTAATTTGAGTTAAAGTATTGTGACTTTACAGAACGTTTACGTTTTTTGTGAATGGTTTTGTCTACGACCCTTTCTCGCAACGCGGCAATAGGTTTCAAGAGGCAGGTGTGACTGGGACCGAATATTAATATTGTATGTCGGGAGTGACTGCGACGACGAGCGTACCAAGTTGAAACGTAAGGTTACCTACTTTTGTCCATAATGATCTCAATGTGTGTGTAGCAGGTATAATGTATTGTTTGTAGGGTTCTCAAACACCTCTTCTCATCTTACCTTTTACCCCTCATCTCGTGTCCTAATTCATCTTTAGAAGTATTTTTCCTTTCATAATTTCCACAGGCCGTTTTATTTTAAAATATTTTTTTAAGTCTTATACAAATCTGTGGACTGTTACATATCTACGTAACGTTTTAATTTGCTTTTGTTTAATTCTTACCTAATGCCTACGAAACCATATTAACCGTTAATAGTCAAGATTTTGCCCCACAGTTTTACCGACCATAGATGCTTCATTTCTAAGAACTATAATGCAGTAATATAAACATACTATATCTGTCTGGCAAGTTTCATCTAAATCCGTTCAGCCGTTAATAGCTCAAGTAATGTAGATACTCCATTATACTGAGATATTGGTTGACGTTAGTTTACTGTATATGTAAGTTTCTTTGTTCTCTTTTAATAATATTTATTATCAGCTGTAACTGCTACATAAACATTATTATATTAATAGGTAAATAATTATCTATACTAACTGTCCGCTTTCCAGTTCAAATAATAATAATTACCGACTTACCTCCGAAAGATATGTGAATTTGCTCGGGTTGGCAATAATCGCAATCATAAGGCGGTCCTGCTCGATATCTAATATAATTCGCACAACTTGCTCCAATTAAGAGCAAAATAATTAAACAACACTTCATCTTTACTGCTAATATGTCCTTGTTATTGAAATATCATCGGATGACTGTCGCGGACTGCACTCAGATGCTGAGACCGCTCTATATACGAACTTCAGTTCAATGTACAACTTTACGTTAGGTGTCTATATGTGTGGATAGGGTGAAGTGGGGATTGGAATGATCTGGGATACCTAATGATCCCTGCGACCTTTTTACTCATGTAGATAATTATGTAGGTATGTAGTGTATGTAAGTACCATTTATTTAATAAATAACTGAACTTATGTTGGATTATTTCCAAATGATAATTTTATCTATAATTAAAATTATTTAAGACCTATAATTTTTTACCCCATGTTAACTTTCACTTTATTGTTTTATACATTAATTTATCGAAGGTAATAATTAATTAAACCATCCCTAATAAATTGCTAATGTTAAATATTCCAAGCATGCATGCAACGGAACGCCAATAGGATCCGTTCGGAATCCAATATATTTTATAATAAAATTATGTTATTATTGCCGTCGCTGGTTGAGTAGAATTTTGTGTTATGTATTGTTTTATATTTTGTTCTTTTAAATGCTATATTTTATGAAATTTAAACATACTGTAACGTATGATTAACAATAATTTATTTGTGATATATGTCAGTCAGGATTATTGCTTTTATTATGTTTCGGAATGTTACCAGACAGTATTTGAAAATTCGCGTTGACATTCTTACACACACAATAAAAAACGATGTTTACAAATTCAAATAATTAAATAAACACAGTTTTCTGTTCGCTTAATTAACAGACACGGAACGGTTGCTTGAATTTGCAGTCCGGCAACGCGACAATTCAATCCATAAAAAACGACTAGGTGCAAAGCAAACATAGTATATTTTTCTTGTGGCGATGAAGTATATAATTATATTGCTATCAATAGGGGCATGCTTTGCAAATAATAAAGAATATCGAGCAGGACCGCCATATGATTGCGATTACTGCCAGCCAGAGCAGATCCATATTTCTTTCGGAGGTGAGTCAACGTTACGCAGTTACTTTATTTTCCTTAAATAAGTGATACATATGCCTTTGTACCTGCTACTGTGTGAATAATTCTTGTTGAACAAAAGAACAAGTAGGATGATTAATGCATTGATGTGTATTGTTATCAACATGTACAGTACTAAGGAATACACTAGTAATATAGATTTATGAGAAAATAAAGCTTGAATTGTTAGTTAATAGTCATGTGGGAGTGGTAGTTCGAAATTTAAAATAACACACAAATAAAGAAAAAAAATAAGCAGTCAGCTATCCAGCACACAACACCTTCATGTGTACCTATCTGTATTCTTCGATATCACTCATACATGTATGAGAAGACATGATGTCCTTCGCGTTGTGTATCCATGCAATCTGTTTTGTTGCTTACTCATAAAAATATTTAAAAGATACAAAATATTAAAATTTAAATTTAATTTTTAAAAATAAAAAGAAACAAATATTTTCTGACCTTTTGAGAAGAAGCCATAGTAATGCCATACAGTATTGTCTTGCCATCGAAAGTAATATGGTTTTAAAAAGAGTTACGAGTCTAACTGACATATTCAAGGGTAGGTGTCTTAAACTACACAAAATATTTTTGCCATATAAAAAAATATAAATTTATTAATGGAACATAATCTACAGCTCTTGATAAATACATAGATATATCCAACAGCTAACAACTAGTGTTTGATTAAGTCATTAAAATTGGATCAATTTGCCAATTTCTTACTATTTGTAACAGAGTATGACAATGCTCATTAAACGTCACATTGAGACTTAAAAATATTCAGTTAAATATAGATCTTTGGCATATCTTTTATTTTATATGTGATATTAATGTTAATTTTATAATAACAATAACACATGATATACCTAATTGATATTATACTAGTTACGGCAATTTTACAGCGTTTTAGATGGATCAAATGTATCGTGGGTTTATAACATAGCTTATGTTACTTCTGGATAAAATAGCATTCAAAAACTGAAAGTTTATTTATTATTTGGAATTGGAATTTGCAATTATTTTGGTCCATTTAGAGTTTATTCATTACAAACAAAAATACAAATATTTTATAAATAATTTTTTATAGTCTGTGTATGAACCATCAGAGGCTGAAACCTGCATCCCTTACAAAAAAAAAAATACAAATCTTTTCTCTTTATAACTTTACTTTTGATTTAAGATTTAATTGCCTATGATAGAAATATGTATGGACAAACAAACTCGTACACACTAACAAAATCTCTGATAAGGGTGACCATTTGTCACGCCACTTGATATCTTGTATTTTATTACGCTGAACTAATTAATTTGAGTTGTTTTCTACTGGAAATAGAATAGTTTATCTATCAGCCTACATATATTTTGCACTGGTTTGTGAATTAAAAAGATTAATATATGAGAAAAGCTGTTAGCAGTTCATAATATCATTAACATATGTTATACTGAGAATTTATTTAATTTAGATTTCTTTTTAAACTTAATGATTTATACTGATCTGCTGACTAGAGTATTTCAGCATCTTCAACTCAGATTTCAGGTTTCCTATTCTCTGGAGCTTATTTCGTCATAATAGATATGTTCTTTTGCTTTGCCACTAATATATTATCCATAAATTGATGATTCTTTATGATACCATTGTCAAATACAATGACAGTGGTTATTTTTAGCTTTTACACATATTTTATAATTGATAAAATAAACAGTTAATGTTTTATAAACAAAATAGATTTTATATAAACAACTCTTTACTAATATTATAAAGAGTCAATGCAGATTTAGTACATTTGGTTATATATGGAGGGTGCGGGAAAAGTGTTTATCCAGAACATAATACTTTCACAATTTTAAAAGGATGTCCTTGTAATAGTAGTATTCTTTTGTCCATGGTTACCCTATTCACCTAAACACAGAGAGCAATTTGCAATAACATTCCTAATACCTTTTAGAGAATACCAACGATATCGTAGTGACATGGTCGACGTTCAACGATACTCAAGACTCGGTAGTGGAATATGGCGTGGGTATAATGGACCACCAAGCGACGGGTTCCAACGTGCTGTTCACCGACGGCGGTCACCTGCGCCGGCAGCAGTACATCCACACCGTCACGCTGCACAACCTCACCTTCGACACCAGATACGGTGAGATTGCCTCTGTACTGCAGCTAGGTTACCTGTAGCTTCAATGTAATGTCAGTCTCCTTACGGCTCATTGAATATTTGCAGTATACCATGCCGGTTCCGAGTTTGGATGGTCCGAAAAATTCTCATTCAAGACGCCACCCGAGGGTCAGGATTGGGTGGTTCGCGCCGCTATCTACGGGGACATGGGTAGCAAAAATGCACACGTACGTTAAATCTACACTAGATTATCTTACAACTCCACACATAGTGAAGCAGCTAACAGTTGCATTGTTCCCGCAGTCGCTGTCGTACCTGCAAGACGAGGTGGAGCGCGACAGGTTCGACGTGATCCTGCACGTGGGAGACTTCGCATATGACATGGATACGGACAACGCGCTCGTCGGTGACCAGTTTATGCGGCAGATACAGCCGCTAGCTGCCATCCTTCCCTACATGACCTGTCCGGGGAACCACGAGCAGGCTTAGTGAGTGATAAACCCAGCAGTTTGCAGTGATGTTTCTGTGCCATGCGCCTACAGCTAATATGTTTCTTGTGCAGCAACTTCAGCAACTACGCGAGCCGCTTCACGATGCCGGGCAAGGACTCCAGCGTGTTCTACAGCTTTGACCTCGGACCGGTGCACTTCATCTCCATCTCCACAGAGGTCTACTACTTCACGAACTATGGGTCGAAGCAGATCATCAACCAGTATGACTGGTTACAGCATGATCTTACTGTCGCGAATACTCCGGAGAATAGGTAAGCTTTGAAAGATAAAAGCTTATAGATTATCTGTATTAAGACAACTAAAATATACTTTCATACTTCCTCTTTTAAGATATTTATCAGGTAGAAACTTCCGCGGTAAGGTCCATACATAACTTCAGTAGCTATATACGTGACGTATATAGTTATGGCGGTCTTCTTTTATGGCCATAACTTGTTTTTTTATAGACTAACAGAGGCACAATATAAAGTATGGGTATCATGGAACATAATCTCACAATAGTACGATGTACGAGGAGACGATGTGCCATAGGTGGTAACCATACAAACCTTAGAAGAGGAGCTACCTACGTAGGGTATTACGACTTGAATCTTAATTACACGTAAATAAAATCCAATTTTAATTAACAGGAATACACATCCTTGGATCATAATATTCGGTCACAGGCCTATGTATTGTAATAATTTGGACAGCGATTGTAATGTGACGCGCATTTACCATCGTACTGGCGAAAACGGTAAGTCGCAAAATATACCTAATGTTGACATTAATTAGGTTGATATTGCAGGGAGAAACGACCGTGGATAGTCTTGTACGGTCATAGGCCGATGTACTGCAGTAACTCGGACGATATTGACTGCAGTGTGGAGTATACCAGGAAGGGTGTGTTGGGAATGTTCGGTGAGTCAGATTGTCTTGGCTAAGAACAGTTCGAGGAGATCTTGTACTGCTTTTGCATGATGTAGGAGATCACTAATCCTGCGGTCCCAGCTCTGGCTATGTTCCACTTAGTGGCAAGCTGCTTTTACGCTTGTTAAAATAAATCAGAATTTATTTTAAGTACCGTATGTATATGCAAAATATTGCTTCTAGTTGCTTCATGATTAGCCTTTGTTACCGTTTAACGCAAAAATAAACGATTCCATACAGGTTTGTGACCCTCTACTGTTTTAGTGATTCTTTTCCACATTTTTCCCCCACATTTAATCCTTTCAGGGATTGAATTATGAGAAAAGTTAAAAAACGTTTATCAATTTCTCTGGTTTAGTACTAATTGTCCAAAAATAATCTCTCATAAGCCTCTTTTATATTTCTACTATCTTGATTACTTTAAATAGTATTTCAAATTGCAAAACATTTAAACTAAAATATGCTTATTATTGTATATTAATATTATTATAGATTATTTAAATACTACATGAAACATTATATTAAGCATTTTGTCTTGTATATTCCTGCTTGCACACAGTTCCACACTTCTCTCATTGCTGTTATCTTTTGTTATTTAACCTTTAACAAACTTACTTGCATGTTGTTTAAAGCCAGCGTAGCTTTACCTGGCTTTACACCAAACAATATTACTGAATCTATGCTAATCTTCATAAATATTAGCTGAGCGGATTAACCAATCCTTCATTATTTTTAGCCATGAAATGTCCACCGTCTCAGGCATATTCTTCTGAATTTTCACACTATACTCAGTTGCAAACTCCAGCTACATTCGAAATGCATGGTATTATATTTTTCGCGTATTGAGAATTGGTCCAAAGTGTAATATGTATTTATTCCCAAAAAAACTGCGTACACTTATGTATACGCAGTTTAAATGAGTTACAATTATTTGTGACTCAGTTAAAAACCTATTTGTACGATAGCAGCGAAAAACCTTATCATCCCAACTCTTCTCTGGGTGTCGTAAGCGACTGAAAAGTTCAGTAATGCCAATGAACCTTACAGAATTTCCAAAGATGGTTAGGATTGGGAAGTCGGCCGGCCGAAAAAAAAATCTTTTGTAATGTGATACAGAAAATGAAGATAGCGCCTCGAAGAGTGAAATATATAGGAAGCATATATATTGCACCGACCCAAATTAACTGAAAACAGGGAGGCAGATGATTATGTACCAAATATCTAGTTTTAAGTTTGAAGCTACTATAAAGCTTCTTACATTGCCCATCACATCTTTAGATTCCGGTTAAAGCATTTGCTGTCAATCGTCTTCCTATTGTTCGTTATTACCAGCAGCTTTATAAGGTAACCTGTTGTCTACAGGTCTGGAGCCACTACTGAAGCAGTTCGGGGTGGACGTAGTGATCTGGGCGCACGAGCACTCGTACGAGCGCACCTGGCCGCTCTACGACAACAAAGTCTACAACGGCTCCGTGGAACAACCTTACGTTAACCCCAAGTGAGTGCTGCTTTAGTAAAATTTGTGGGGGGAAATAAGTGGTCAGCTATTGCTTTGTATTTTATGAATGGCTGATTTTTTGTATTTTATGTTTTTCATATGATGAATGAGCTTGGTATTAATCTTTTGGCACTTAAGATACAGGCTTTGGGAATTTCTTTGGTGTTGCTAATGTCTGCAAGAGCGCCTACTTACAATTAGGTGGGCTATCTGACGTTTGTTTGCCGTTTGACAATGAAATATTATATAGGAGAGGTAATATAAGATATAGACTATACATGGTATATTTAAATCCTTTGCAGGCACTTATGAATGGTCAGACTCTGAGGCCGCCGATGTCTCTGGATCATTTTGTGCCATTTGACCGAGTCTTACACCCATATTCTAAGATGTTTCCTCGAAAATTCCTCGACTCCACTCAACCTCACTCCAAGATATAAGTAGGGGAGACCGGGTACAAAAGTAACGGCGGGTCGAAATTAAAACGCATTTTAATTCAATTTTTGTATTAAAACTTTTCAATTGCATATTTAAGGTAATTAAGTAGTTATTTAGATACCAGAGGTTTCTTTTAGTTATAGTATTTCAAAATAAAAAAATATGAAAGAGCGAATTCGGAGAAAGTACATTTTGAAAACACCTTTAAATTATAACTTGTCGTACCTACATACTCGTATATCGCGTAAATAAAAAAATTGGCAAAAGGTACTTTTAAATCTCCTCGTGTGGAAAAAAAATAACTATTCAAAATATTTCAAGGTAAAACATACAACAGTTTTAATCGCTAATGTCTAATCTTGTATAGTATAAATAGCTTCAAAATAAAACGTCGCATTCAATGCATTCATATGATAGTTTGTGCATAGCATAACTGTAGTTATTTATTTTTATTGCTTTTATATCGAAGCTATTTTATCAGCTTAGGACTTAAAGGGCACTTATGAAGGCCAAAGCCGTATCCGCCATACCATCAGTTCGAACAACTTCAGCCTTCAACTGAGAAGAACTGGCAAGAAACTCAACGACATACGAAAAAATTGTTTTGACAATCTATTTTACTTGGTTTCTCAAAGCGCAACAAAATATGTCTCAGGATTATTGCTTTTCTTCCCAAAGCCGAAAAGATAGGGAGTGCTTCGTACAAATATGTAACAGGAAGATTTTTATGGGGTGTGTATGTGTGAGCTTCGCTTTTTTTTAACGCTTAAGCTATGTTTTTTTTTATTCCGTTTGATGTCTGTTGCATGAAATAAGTACCAAAGCCGTTAGCTCTATAGTATCTAGCTGAAACTCTACAAAAGGGTTATTTAACTAATTGAATGTAAGGTAGTTTTTTATTTTAGTTCACCATTGTCCTATATTCTCTAGCCCGTATTTTGTAAACACATTTGTCATGAAGTTATTATATTTGAATCTTGATCTTTCCGATGACCAATCTTTTTGGAATATGTGTGGGGATAGATCCATCACGTGGCCTTTTTATGATACGTTAATGTGTTAGGAAGGGTTTTTTATGTAATTTAATATCATAAGAAATATTAACTTAACCGAATTCAATATTAAAGTTTTTATACAATTTAGTTAAACTGAGCGAGGTTCCCTTTCTTCTCTTTAAGTTGAAGATTTTTAGTTCTATTGTTTAAGAATTTATAAGAGTTTATTCCGTAGGAACAAAACCTTTCAATTATTTATTTTATCAGACACCATCACAATTCACCACTAAAGCACAAATATAATAAGAAAACTATCTGAATAGGACTATATTAAAATTGAGCCTTATTTTAAATTTATTACAATACAAAGTAATAACAAAATGTACACAATAGTATGGGCACCAGTATTTATTAATTATTACTATTTATTAGGTATATATAGGTCTGTGGTGTGGAGTAAGGTTGTTACTCTAGAGTAGTTTACTATTCAATCACAATTTGCTGTTCCTATGGGGAAGCAAGAGTCTTCCGTTTAAAGCATAACTTTAAATTATTTCGATTTATTTATCTCAATGGACTTATTTTGTGACAAGGACACTTAAATAATAACGCTTTTTGCAACTAACTTTGACTTGGACTAAACGATTCATTGAATTATATTCAAGTAGATTATTAAACTACGTTTTATTTTACTTCAGGGCTCCAATACATATAATCACCGGGTCTGCTGGCTGCCAAGAGAGGACTGATCCATTCAAAAGTAAGTTAAATTAATGAGCTAGTGAAAAAAATAATATAACTACCTTAATTTTGTATTTGAGAACCTCTCTGCAGGTAACTAAACCATAGATAGGGTTTTAGTTCGCTTTCCTTTAATTCAAAGCATATTCAAAGCATTCAATCACGTATACACTGCACGCGTACACCAAATAATGAGATTATAAAGTCTTACCCCCCGGTGAAATATCAAATTTACAGAGCTAACGCCATCTTTTGACATCCTGATGTATCACACATCTTATTGTTCTATGAAGACGATGGTTCATAAAGTTCCGATAGGTGGCGCCATAGTCAGGTTATAAACTCATTGCGCCACCTACCGGAAAGGGCAGAACAATGTTTGTGGTATCAGCTTGTTAAATATAAGATATTTTAAAGATTCCGTGTTGTGGGTTTTTGTCCGAGCGTGTAAGAGCCGTCAGATATACCTTCAAGGCAAACATAATACGGAAATACCTTCTCGAAGGATCTAAAGGAATGTAAAGGGATTAACATACTATGTTACTTTTTAATAAAATGTTACTTACTATGTATTTAGCTGTGCTCGACAGGGTCCCAATGTTAATTAGATATTACTTACTATGTATTTAGCTGTGCTCGACAGGGTCTCAATGTTAATTAGATATTACTTACCACCTAAGATTTCATTTTAATATTGTGGAATGCAAATAAATAATACGAATATGAAAATAGCTTTGTAATAATGAATTCTTTCATTATTCAAATCGGTCCAGGAATTTTTCGTTTCTTACACAATAATACAAATCCTTTATCTTTATTATATCTACTTTTTTGTATATTTGTATAAATATAATATAAGAAATTCTTATTAAGAATAAGCTAAGGATTATATTGACATTATAAATTCCTTTAAATTAAAAATGAAATAAAATTTCATGCTATTATGGCGAAACATCACATATCACAGATCTTATATAATAACTGTGTTTCAAGCAAAAAAAATATTTTTATCTAATGTTTGTATTAATTCCTTCAGAGAATCCGGCGGCATGGTCCGCGTTCAGATCCTCCGACTACGGCTACACCAGGTTCAAAGCGTACAACAAGACCCATATCTACATGGAACAGGTAAAATACTACCATTAACCTTACGAGTTCACTGGCGTTCTTAGAAACATAAGATTATGAGACAGCCCTATCAGCTATCCCAATTTGAAAGTAATGTCTACCCGTACCCTGTCAGGGCGGGTATAAATGGCAAAAGAAATCCATTACGCATTTATAATCATATTTTCAACACATTAGATTACTTGATTACTACTAATTTTCTTTTATAAATTTTTTCTTACTATTTAATTTTAATTGCTTTGGATAGTGTCATCTTTTTTTTATAATATCCTGGAACATTCTTTACACACGGCCATCTAATCCCAAACTAAGCAGAGCTGTTACTTAAAACCACATAACTGATATACTACATATACTACTTTTTTCACCTCCGTTGAATCAATATATTTTCTTTTGCTTTCGATTATACCATAGTACAAGCAGTAAACTCTGCTTAATTTGGGATCAGGTACCGTGTGTGAGGAATGTCCTGGGGATATTTATTTAAGGGTGCTATCTCACCTATTAAAATAAATGATTTTTTACAGGTGGATGTGGATTTGAAAGGCAAAGTGATCGACTCATTCTGGGTAGTGAAAGAGAAACATGAAGCTTATGATATTTGAAATAAAGCTTATTTTAGTTTAACTTTGTAATTAAGTATTTTATATATACGTTACAGTTAATGATGCAGTTGAAAATATATAATATATGTTTATGTAATACAACTGCAAACTTTCTGCGGAGTAAATTTTAATATATTTTCTTGACACATTTTTGATTATTTTTAAATATATTTTAATATATTTTCTTGGCACATTTATGGATATTTTGACGTATTTTTAAAAATTGTATATTTTATACGGATTTTAATGAAACAAACATTTAACTTAATCTTCTAGTCTACATTATTTTTCAGTTTTAGCCCCAAATGACTATTTGAATACCCTTCGATTAGCTCCTCAAAGCGGAAATCTAATAGAAAGCAACAAGCTAAAGGCTATCACTTTAACAGATTCCCTGCATAATACTATGATAATAAAAAATCTTAACATAGTATCTTTTGTACTAGATTTTTGCCCCACGCCTTTACCCGCGTATTCTGTATGCTATACGTTATGCCAGGGCATGCTTAAGCTCAAAGTTTAATCCAAATCCGATCAGTTGTTTTTGCGTGAAAGAGTAGAAACATTCTTAATGTTAGTTGATTAAAAAAAAATATTCATTTGGACCTTAAAATATCATTGATGGAAGGAATGTAGTCTTTGCTAAGAGGAGGTTTGGGGCGTAAATATATGTTTTGTAATAAATACCAAATATTAGATATCTGTTAGAAGTTCCTATTTCATACTGTTATTGTAAACAATTATTATCATTAGGTCTTTATCTATGAAGTTGTCGTTTTGACCATTTTAAATCAAATTAAACTAAAGGTTTGTCGGGTAATTCTAATTTCAATTGAACTTAATTTTTAAAAACATGAGATATATTTTCGGATTGGGTGTAAGATAGTATGCATTTAGAAAAAAAAATGTATTTTAAGTAGTATATCAGCTATCTAGTTTCCATAGTACAAGCTCTGCTTTATAATTAGATGGCCGTGTGTAAATAATGTATTATATAATAATAATGATATTTATTTAAATAATTATTGTAGGAAAATGCCTTTGAATAGTTTGTAAGCAGACTTTTTCAGGAGATATACTTCTTCGATGCATTACCCAGTGGTAATGCATTTTTGCCGGTGTAAAGATGCATCAATAGGATAGGTTCGATCGATAAAATAAAGAAAACCAAAACTCGATAACTCTTTTGTACTTAACGGCAATATCATAGCTAAAGACCTAATATAATAAAGTGATATTTGTATCGGCTAAATTATTGTGAAAATAAAAGGAAAAAGAAAGGATGTCTTAAGCATATCGTGATATTATAATATTTGAAATAATAAATTAATATATTTTATTTATACTTAAACGAAATCTTTGATCTTATTAATATACATTTCTCACAAATTTCCTATTTCCTAACTACTGTATCCTCATTTTTACTATATGCCTTGTATATAGCAGATCCAGCTTTTATAGTTCTATTTTACTGGTTAGAGACAGACTGCCGCGCCTCAGATCGTGGGTTCGATTTCCACTAAAGACAAGCATAAGTGTGCATGATCATATCTGTTTATTCTGAGCCTGGGTGTAATTATCTATTTAATTATATATTTCGAAAAAAAAAAATAGTAGGTATTGTGGTATATCAGTTATCTATTTTCCATAGTACAAGAGTTGGGTATCAAGGTGTTAAGAATGTCCCAGGATATTTATTTATTAACATTAGATGGGCCTGTAATTTACCACAATCATACTATGGTAAATTATGATGTGACCCAAGGCAATCTGTCTCTGAAGTGTACACCGTTAGGCGCTTGGCAGACAGACTGGTTCGGTACAACATATTTTTGCGATTTATTTACAATTATTATTAGAGTACTTACAAAGGCAAAAGTATTTTGAGTACCGTACGCAATGCGAATTCTTTATACTTTATTTTATTTATCTTTTTTGCTCACAAATATATCGAAATTCGTATCATCCCTGTATCACTACCGCTGGCTAATACACTCTTATGCGAACAATTCGGTTAGCGCAAAGTTCTGAGGGTACTATAGAGCTCAGACCTGCTCTAGGTGATGCTGTCGAATGACGTCGAGAAATCAGTATTTGACTGGTTTGTAATGCTGCTCGGTCTGTTCTTTTGGGACAAAACTTGGTAGTGTCATAAGAACTTGAGCATTCAGGTATTGAAAGCGTCCTGAGGAATGAATTGATAATCGGTCCTGGCTACAAACATTAGATAGACACCAGTACTAAAACCAGTACATTTATAAGTTTAGTACTCTAATTGTAGAATTATATTGTTAACAGGCGTCCTGCAATTTGCACTTATTTCCAATTTTCCGCGCAAATTTTCTATTATTCTCGTACCTAAAACCATTTTTTGTATGTTACGAAAAATAAAAAAAAGAACGCCAAAGTCGTCAAGCCGTTCTTAAGTTATGCGCTGGCGAACGAATATAATTTAATTTTAATCTATATAGATTGTTTACCTACCAAAAGGCGAGTCTATAATCTGTTTAAATTTGCAACTGGTTAAATATGTTATCTATGTTTTTTAGGGCACCAGTACACATTGTAACCGGGTCAGCGGGTTGTAAGGAAGGGAGAGACCACTTTAGAAGTAAGTATATTATCTTACATACGAGTATATTATATTATCTTGGCGGGCCAGATGGCTTGGTGGTTAGCGACCCTGACTGCCAATCCACAGGTCGCGGGTTCGATTTCCACCCAGGAGAAACATTTGTGTGCATTAACATGTCTGTTTGTTCTATGTCTGGGTGTAAATATCTATATGAGTAAGTTTTTGGAAAAAGAAAGTAGTATATCAGTTATCTTCCGTAGTACAAACTCTGCATTCAAGTTCGGGATCAGATGGCCGTGTGTAAAGAATATCCCAGGATATTTATTAATTCATTACAAATAATTCGTAAATAGGTATCCTGGAACAATAATCTAATCAGATCCAAATTTAAAAATATCCTGTGCAATGGTAACCAGATGATAAAGACACTAATATGTGGTACCGACTAGCTAGCTTGTCGGTCTTTACAGGTTTTTTTACATTCTTTGCACATGGTTTCATCACTACAGTAATCAGATACCTAATTACAATATTTTTTTATTCTTATATAGTTATTTTACACCCAGACGCAATAAATAAACATGTGTACATAGAAATTATTTTCTTAGGTGGGAATTAATAATAAATAAATAAATATCCTGGGACATTCTTTACAGACGGGCATCTGGTCCCAAACTAAGCAGAGCTTGTACTATGGAAACCAGATAACTGATATTCTACATATGCTACTTATTTTTTTCTAAATAGAGACATGTTCATGCACACAAATGTTTGTCCTGGGCGGGAATCGAATCCGCGACCGTCGGTTTGGCAGTCAGAGCGTTAACCACCAAGCCAATTGGCCTGTCAAAATGAATCAACGATCTGCGCAGTGATAGTCAGGATCACACGAACTGGCCCTGGAATGAATAATATAACTCGAATCACCGTTGTTTCCTTTTCAGGAAATCCTTTTAAATGGTCAGCGTTTCGATCACAGGACTTCGGGTACACAAAGTTCAAGGCTTTCAATAAGACCCATATCAACTTTGAACAGGTAAGTGTTAGTCTATAGCCTAGTTGTCTTATAAACTGCTTTAATTGCTTAGTTTGTACAGCTGAAACAATAGCCGTAGACTACCGTGCGTGTGACGATAGTAACCCATTCACAATAATAAAGTTAATTATGTAAATTATATCGAATTAAAACTTGATTGCTTCTGATATTCGTGACCGTTTTGGTGTGAAGGCATTTCTAGTCTTGTAGATTTTTTTATTGCGAATGGATCTCTAATTTTAAATTTAAATTTTGTTGCGTAATGGCGGTCTTAATTAACTATCTTATTAGTATTAAATTATACAGAAGTAAGTTTAATATGTCATTTTAAAAAGGATAAGATTTCATTAAAAGCCTTACTAAAAAATGGCATATAAAATAATAATAGAATATTAATTAAAAAATGTTTTAATACATAAGAAGAGACAACAAATGGTAGGTATAGGTACTAAAAAGCTTAATTAGTCAATGTATTTTAATTGTTGTTTACATATAAGAAAATTATCAACTATGAATTGATTTTTAGGTTTCCGTGGATCTGGGCGGTGATGTGATAGATGGGTTTTGGCTGATTAAAAACCAACTATCATTTAATCATTTATAATTAAGTATTTAATATAAGTTAATCCACGCTTTTAATAGACAAATATAATTTTAGAACAACAAGCTCTCTGTATTGCTAACAGATTTTTCATATTGATATTATATGAACAAAGTATAGTTTAAAATTGTTAATTTGATTATTTTTTAATAAAACTATGTTGATTATTCGCATCTTTTTAATAATACCATCACATAAAATACAATAAAAAATATTTATCACACAGTGACAGAAAAAATCAGAAGGGGTTCCCCAGGGGTCTAGTTTTGGCCCGCTACTTTTTCTTGTCCATGTTTTTACATCATAATTTTAAAGTGCTACCATATCTGTATAATTATACTATATTGAGATGAAAAACATAAGCTTTACCTAATATAGGCTACAAGTTACCAGTCACTCATCATTATGAATATAGCACTCAATATACCCGAGTATTACAGTTATCGATGATATCTTATGTAAATAACTTCTTCATCTTGATCCCTTGTCAGTATTGATCTAAGGAAACTTTCTTCTTTATTTTCTAAAAACATTTTTGCAGCAAATTTAAACTGTGAGATAACTTTGTTCGCCAATCTGGGTGGTACAAAGGATGCGCAGCCTCTGTTATGCTCGAAAAGATCTTGTACTACAATATTGGATTCAAGTATTATGGGTAAAGCGGCTCTGGTCCTTACATTTCGTTTGTACAAATCGTATTCTTCTGTAAGACTTTCCGGATCCAAAAACGCGCTTCTTTCGATTAGGCGTCCTAAGTAAGTTGATACGACAAATTTATTGAAATCAAATTCGCTGTAGTATTGGAAGAATCCGCCCAACAGTTGGTACAGAGTTTCATTGTTGTCAGTTTGGTATTTATATTTATCATCGAAAGCTGTATTCCAGATCCCGTCCATTCTATTTGGGATGTTTTTCTGTAGCTTTACAACTGCTGGCAAAATTTGTTTTTGCTGCAAATAAAATATTACTTGCAATAACAATGAGTAACTTGCCATCAAGTTGGTACCGGTCAGACTGTGTACTTTCGACCAGTATTTTACGAGAACTGCTAAATGTAGAGCCCTTTCGTCCAGGTGCAGTAGAAAGTTAACCAATTGACTATTCCTTACGGCAGCCAGCCCGGAAAAGCTAACGTCACCGTGCAGTCCAGAAGGAATGTGCCGGAATTTTATAACCGGTACTTTTGCACCGGCTATCACTTCGAAGTCACTGAATAATGAAGAGCTGTTTGCAAGGATTTGATCCGCTCTCATAGCCATTTCAGCGGCTTGGTTGAGTGTAGTGTTTGGTACCATGACGAGACAATCAACGTCGCTCGATTTTAAACCAAGTCCATTTACTACAGAGCCGAATGGTAGTACTTCCAAATCTGTAAATGAAACATAATTATTAATTAACTAGCTGTCTCCCACGGTTTCACTCGCGTTCACGAGGGAAGTAATATTTTCCTGGGTTCTTTTTTTTATACAGGTTATTAACTACGTATGTCCCAAGTTTCATCCATATCAGTTTAGTAGTTTTTGCGTTAAAGGTGTTTGGTGGTTAGGGAACTGCCAACTGATTCCCACCCAGGACCATTTATGTGCATTAAAATGGCGGGGTGTGAATATCTACATACATAAGTATGTACTTAAGAGAAAACGTTGTCCATTTAGGCGTATGTAAAGAATGTCCGGTTATATTTTACAACTTTTATGGAAACCAACTGTACCACTGCTTTCAAGATTCAAAACTATTCAGTGTAGGCCTGTGGAGGGCACTGATGAAGTTCAAATTTTAGTTACAGAAGCTACTTGCTTCGGGTTCTTAGTCCTAAACTTTTTGTAGAAGGTGCTATGATCAAGTTCCTACATAACAGAACAAAAGTTAACTAGAGCTTTAACTTGTTCGCGTAAGGGGGTAAGAGCCATCAAAGGATAACACAAAAATATAGCTTTTATAGGTACATTACCTGGCCATACTGGTCTCAGTGTTTCATGCACGTCATCGTAGACTGTATCAAATGCTTTCACTTCTTGTTCATTTAACCTAAAGTGTTCGAATATCGTTTCCACTTGAGTGTCGAAGTTACCAGTTAAGTTGAGCTTCGATACATCCTCAATGCAGCCTGCTATCCCCACTAGGGCGCTGATGAATATCACTGAGAGAGAAGGGGTAACTTTAAATATTGTATTTTAATTTTCACAAAAGAAATACTATTTGACGGGCCTGTTGGCTTGGTGGTTAGAAACCCAAACTGCACCTCCGCAGGATGTGGGTTCGATTCACATAGGGAAAAACATCTGTGTGCATGAACATGTTTGTTTGTTCTGTGTCTGGATGTAAATATCTATACAAGTATGTATTAAAAAAAGTTGTTTAAGTAGTATATCAGTTGTCTGGTTTCGACAGTACAGGCCTACAAGCTTAGCTTTATTTGGGATCAGTTTGCCATGTGTAAATAATGATTTTCTTTTCAATTAAATTCTAGGCCCAAGGCCTCAAGGGTGGTTCACTCTGGGGGACTTTACGGAGTATTCAGGGAGGAACTTAAAATTGATCTACCATCATAATTAAGCTTTGTAATTAGTCCATAATTAATGCTTACCCTTTAGAATCATTTCCTGTGTTTGTTTTCTATCCATCCTTACTTAAAGTTCAATGTTTCACAGACGGCCAATGCTAGCTCAATGTAACCTAATCAAAGCAAACTAATTTACCACAATATATATTAAAGTATGACGTGAGTACAATGCGTATTTGCGAACGCTTATAATTAATGTGTACTGGTATAATAATTTGTATTATGCACAGTATTTAAAGGTGACGTCACGTAGTACTTAATTTAGGTTAATGAGAGAATAGTAGAATCAAATCGGTATTAATTTCCATGTCAGAACTTGATGACTAATTAGCACGTGCACGTGACGCACATATAGTAGTTACCAGGGGTTGTTACCAAGCCAGTATAAACAAAGTATATAAACTACCATAATTAAATGGTACCGATTCAGCGTACCTTAGTAGCAGTCTTATCAAAGTAGTCTGATTTGGAGTACCCACAATGTTTTGCTTCACCAAAAGCTCAAGCTTCTATTGTTATAACATAAAATCGACAAAAAAACAAGGTGTCGTAAAGAGACATGATAGAAGTGAAACTTTTGTATTACAGGAATACATTTAAATAAACGTCATAGTTGTACAGCATCAAATAACATACTCTTTATGATTAGATCGGTACTGAAAAATCACATTAATGATTTAATTTTGATTATATTTAATGTTTTCGTATATTCTTGGATGTTCAATACACTGGTTAGTGTTTGATCATTTATCTTTAATACAGGACACATCCCAATTGGACACGGTAGGTGGCGCTGCGATCGAATTCCTGCATTGTTTTTTTATGGAACTTTTGTATATTTGTTTACTTCTGTCGAGACGTTGCCCTGTCGAAATAAGTCCATACAAAAGTTACGGACGGCTAGTTATTTATGAAATTGATTATGAGACTAAAAATTTTAAGGTCAAATAGTAACAGGTTCTTTATATCTATTAATACACTAGGCCCAAATTTTTGGGTGGTTTTCAACGAACTATAACATCGAGGAAAATTATTGTACAGCTAAAAAAAAAAGAAAATTGTCTACTTTTTATGGTAGGTACCAAAGATTTCATGATTGAGCTGAAATGTGTTTACAACGTCATAAGCATGTACTTATATTTTTAATGTTGTATGAATGCCGCACTCTTAAACGTTATATTGACATTTAATTTTTTTAAATGGGGTTATAAAATTATCGAGATCTTGTATTTAAATATGCAATTATTTCATACTAGATGTCCCCCGTAGGTTTTACCCGAGTTCCCGAGAGATTACTAAATTACTCTTAATTACATCTGCCAGCGAATGTCCTGCAGAAATCGACCCAGCCCTTTCAAAAGATTGCCAAAACAAACCAATTAAATTTGGAAATATTAATTTTTGGTACCTACTATATTTATTTTCATATGCATTTATAAAAGCTATCATTTTAACATTACAAACAGACTTACATTTTATTTATATGTATAGATTAACTATTCCAAGCTGTCAAACAGGGCCTTATAGATTATTTTATAAGCCAATTAAAAAAAACAAATGTCAATATAACGTTTCAGAGTGCGGCATTCTTTCAACATTAAAAGTATCAAAAAATCGTCATACCATCGTCAAATTTCAGCTCAATCATGAAACCTTTGGTACCATAAAATAATAGGATAATTCATTGATACCAAATTAATATGTCAGTCATGGTCACTGTTCGCTTCGTTCTGTTACTTAATTCTGTGTCACAATTTTTTTATTAATCTTAAAATTAGTCTTTAATTATTTTGTTAGCTTTTTATCTTATATGTGGTGTTTACCTATAAGTGATTGTTACATTGGAATAAGTTTTTCTTGTATGCTTTGTGTATTGCATTTTATGTAAATAATTGTTGGTAAACATTAAATAAATACTAATAAACAAAAACTGAAGCGATACGTTGCTTTAATTACAAATATCTATTTACCACAACCTGCCATCATCAGACCAGGGATATACTAAATGATTATTGTCAAAGCCATTAAACCAGTCTCGGCCTAAAATAATTTTAGGACATGTCTCCCTTTTTCGATAAACCATCTTGAATTATGGTACTTAAGTTTCACTTTCCATTAACACATATATTTAAGAGGCTATAGAAAATGCCTCTTAATAATTTCGGGGCATGTTTTCCTTTTCAATCATTTATCTGGAATTATGGCACTTAAATCTCACTGACACATCTATCTATGACACAATAATAAACTAATATTTGGTAGACACTTACAAGTATACTGTTACCACAAGTAACGAGGAAACCCGACTAACAACAAATAGATCACATCGGCTAGTGATTGCTTTTAACTAATTAATTAATCAGAGATAAGACCTTGCGATTGACTAATTAATGCAGAGACTTTCCTGTTGTACCATGTGACTACTTTCCAACGTGTAAAGGAGGAAGGGAGAAGCGGGATCGCCTTTTAAAATACTAGCTGTCTTCCACGTTTCCGAGGGACATTATATTGCCCTGGGATAAATCCTATATATTTATATCCTATCTACTAATCTAAGAATAATCTATCTATGTACCTAGTTTCAACCAAATCCGATCACTAGTTTTGCGTGAAAGAGTAACAAATATCAAAATTTTCATTCATTTAACCATCAAGGCCTCCCAATATTTCGCATTGATAATTCCTGGGACATCTACCACACTGTCATCTGATCCCAAACTAAGCGGAGCAGGTACTAGGGAATCTAACCTTCTTAAAATTGAGCTCGGCATGGCATCAGGGTATCCTAAACCAATAATGTCGTTACAGGAAGGTGCTTACTATCCCAAGCACTCTGAATGGTCTATTTCAAAATTTTATCGTATACCTCTTACCGTTATATATTGGAAATATATCCTAATGCAGCTATATGCATCTACCATACCTAGTGATATCTATGATCATTGATGCACAATGCAGGATATATTCGATTCCTAAATTAGTTAAACCTTGACAATAACATTTCGATACTATTATCTTTATTTAGTAAAAGGATTATAGGTTTATAAACTCAAAGACTTTATTCAATAAATACTTTATTCAACAGTGCTTAGATAACATGGCCTACATTGAGAACCTCGTTTAAGCCTTCGTATACAAAACGTTCATACCACAATATCACAGTTATTACAAGAGTTATCTATAAGCCGAAATCAATCGTTCGCTCGCGGCGAATCTTTAGTTAGTATCGTCCTCAGAAAACTATCGCTATCTTCTGTAAACATTTTAGCAGCTTGTTTGTAATGGGCGATCACGCTCCTCGACACCTCCAGGGCTACTTCCGCTGTGTTCCTGTTGTGGTCGAAAGGATCTTGCACAGATATTACACCTTCAAGAGAATATGGCGTAGTGATCCCATTAGCGACATTGTATTTGTACAATACAAACTCATCTGGCATCGTTTCTAAACTCTCGAAAACTTTCCTGTCCAAAATGCGGCCCAAGTAAAGAGACATAACGAATCTGTCGTATTCAAAAACACTTAAATACTTAAAGAAGCCTCCTAGCAGTTGGGACAATGTCTCGTTGTTCTCTGTCCTAAAATTGATTATGTTGAATGCCGTGTTCCAATTGTCGTCAAAGATGGTGGTCGCGTTCCTCTGCAAGTCGATTATAGCGGGCAGAATTTGCTTTTGCTGCAGGAAGAATATCATTTGTAGCGTCAATGAGTAGCTAGACAGCAGATCTGTCCCCGTAAGATTATGAATTTTCGACCAGTATTTAACGAGTATCGCCATATTTAAAACTCGTTCGTCCACGTGAAGCAAATATTCGAATAATTCACTGTTACGAACCGATGATGTTCCTGAAAAGGTGACGTCGCACTTTCGGTCGGTAGGGATGTGGTGGAAGGATACGATCGGTATTCGTTTATCTGTTATCAGTTCTACGTCCCTGAATACATCAGTTCTCCGTTGAATGAGACGTAAGACAACATTGGCAACGTTCTCCACGTTATCTATCGTAACGTTTGGAAGGACAGCGAGTATGTCTACGTCACTGGATTTGAAACCCAGGCCAGTGACTACGGAGCCGAATGGTATTATGTCCAAATCTGAAAAACAGAAACATTTTAACAGGGTGCTTAGAATCATCTCTTGGTCTGATCGCCGGTGGTGTATCATCAGATAGGAATAGAAATTCTGGGAGAAAGTCCCCGGAATATTTACCTGGCCACACAATCACCAATGCTTGATGCAAATCATAGTAAAGTTGCGTGAAATTTAATTCGTCATTTCTAAGCCTGATTGAGCGGAATATTTGAACGACTTGAGAATTAAAGTCGCCGGTTAAGTTTAGGTTCGAAACGTCTTCTATGCAGCATCCGATTGCTAATACGGCGCTGATAATTATAACTGGAATAAAAATATTGCAATCTTAAGTATAAGTATGTAGTAGGATGTCTCGATTTCAATGCGCCTTTTTTCATCAATAATCTTAGGTTTAATCGGGTTAGCATTTTGCTACATTAGATAAAAAATTGTCCAGTTGTATAACATTGTCCAGTTGTATAAAATTGTCCAGTTGTATAAAAGTTATAAGCCTTATCAAAACTGGAGTGAGGATTCACACCTTCATTGTAATGAATATTTATTTGGATTTTCGATATTTGCGAAATATTTATATAATTAAATATATATATTGAAATATGCGCATATTTCGGTAATTGTAACTGTCAAGAACAGAAGCTAACGAACCTCCGTTGTGAGTTGTAACAGATTTACATACTTTGGCGAATATAAGAAATCCCCTTTTGGTTTTGAGAATGTTAATGAGGAAATAATTTCTTGTGTGAAATAATAATTTACATTATCATATTATTACAATAATGATTAACCATTGGATTGATAGATGAACCTTATTTCAAAACCTATAAAGTAAATTTTTGCATGACATTTTTATTTCTCATAAAAGGCTTATTATATATCTGGCTGTGGTCAATCTGTAAACCACCTTATTTCAATAGGAATAAAGTCATTTTTTCTATGATATTTTTAATAGACATGAAGGCTTTTTATATTAAACAGACAATAGACCTAGATACTGGCAATATTTAATTATGTAAATAATCTTACCTTGTTTTATCATGATTTATTTCCTTAAACACATTCGATAGATGTGTAGCCTTTTTAATTTTGCAGATCCAATAGCAACTAACCGCGTTACGATAGAGACTTCAATATAAATGATGTGATTGAGTGCAATTATAATAACGAACGTGTCTAAATGTGATGACGGTATTTCACGGTGACCGTTACTGAGACACGCAACGTGCACTACGCTCGTGCAACCCTAATTGCACGTTATCGTGGAATTGGGATCATTAAATAATTCGATAAATATTAATATGGGTTTAGGGCTGTTTGTTGTGCTTATCGTTTGTTTGTCTGGTCGGTTTATTGGCTATTCTGGCTGTCCGGCGAGCCGAAATTGAACGTATGCATGAGCTCGCGATGTCTTTATTTCAAGTGTTATTTTTATCATTTTCCAAGGTAATTTTAATCATCTTGTTAAGTTTATATACAGTCAATATAAACATTAAATCATCATAATTTTATTCACTTTTAGGATATCTTGAACAAAAATTCTTAGGATTATAAAATCTTGGCTTGGGCAATAAATCTACATTAGGCTGGTCACCAACAACAATACACAGAAATACTGTGCATCTAATATAAATAAAAAATTATGATATATAATTATTGTCCGGCTTTGTCTGTATGTAACTTTTAACAGTTAAGGTGGATGTGACTCGAGTAGTAGAGCTCTTAGTGCAGAGTTCGTCCGGGGAAGTTCTACCACCTTAGGTACCCATTTCTGCCGTGAAGCAGTAGTGCACTTGTATTACTGTGTTTCGGTTAGAAAGGTAAGGGGGTCGGTGAAATTACAGGCACATGAGACTTAACAACTTCACGTCTCAAGGTCGACAACGCAATTGGCGATGCCCCTGGTGTTGCATACGCGTTGTCCATAGGTGGCGGTGACCACTTACCATCAGATGGACCGTCCGCCTGTTTGTCGGCCCATGTGGTATAAAAAAATAAAATCTTTTTGTAACCAATCGCTAAATATGCTTACAGTTGGCAACCCTATATGAATAGGAATATCATTGGTTAATTGAATTATTGTCCCCAATCCAGTCGATAATAACTCATTTGTGATCCATCGGCGGCGCACGCCACTTGCTAAATGCAAGTCCATAAATGACTAGCTCAGCCCAGCAGTTTCATCTGCGTGGGAGAAATCTGATGAGCATGTCGGTAGAAAAAGTATCCTATGTGTTTATTTTATTGTGAACCAAATTAGATAGAATTAATATAATAATAATAATATAATGAATAGAAAATTATCCACTTAACATCAGGTGGACCGTCTGCCTGTCTATCGGTCTACTTGGCATGATAAAAAAAAGGACGATTATCTTGATTATAACATATGTATTGTTGAATATTATCGGCAATTTATGATATAATCGTATATATGTATATCATGAACTTCACCGGTTCCATTACCCTAAGCCTTTTCAGGCCCGTCTCAGCCACCATCCTTTCGCTTTATGTAATAGGTTGAGGAAAAAGTTCCTTCGCATTTTTTAAGAAAATTCAAAACATTTTTAATTTAGTTTATTAACATTTAACTAAAGTATGTAGGTACCATTTTGTTTGATAACTTTTTGCCATCTTGTAGGTAGGGACATGATCCCATTGCTATAGAAATTTTGGGACTTCTGATCAAAATACTGCGACAAGTGGTTTTGACAGGCCTCTCGTGATGTTAACTTGACACTGCCTAAAGAATTCTGAAGAGACCGAAACAGGTGGAAATCTGAAGGTGCAAGGTCAGGACTATACGGCGGATGCATTAATACCTCCCAGCCAAACTCTCTTAATTTTTGCTGAGTGGCCAAAGACGTGTGAGGTCTCGCGTTATCATGATGAAAAACCACACCCCTTCTGTTGATTAATTCCGGCCGCTTTCTCTCAACTTCTTACTTTAATCTCATCAGTTGTTCGCAGTAGAGTTCAGAATCGATGGTCCTGCCTGGTGGTAACAGCTCATAATGAATAATGCCCTTCCAATCCCACCACACACACAGCATTACCTTGTTGCGAGTTAACCCGGGTTTCGCCACAGTCTGTGAAGCCTGACCGGCCTTTGACCACGACCTTTTTCGCACGTTCTTGTCGTACGTGATCCACTTTTCATCACCAGTTATCAGCTTCTTCAAAAATGGTTCGGTTTCATGACGTCGTAATAAAGAATCACAAATGAGTACACGGTTCATTAGGTTTCTTTCAGTGAGCTCGTGAACCTACTCAAATATCTAGCTTTTTGTGTACCCAGTTTTTTTCAAATGCACCAAAACTGTTGTGGTCAATTCCCAGTTCTTCAGCTACGTCGTAACTACTGATATGCCGATCTTGCTCCACTTTTTCAAAAATGGCATCCATTTTATCCTGGGCGACCAGAGCGACGTGCATCTTTGACCTCAAAGTTTCCGGATTGAAAACGCTTAAACCAATTTTGTGCTACTCTCACAGACACTGCACTAGGTCCATAAACATCGCAAATTTTCGCGGCTTGCGTTGCATTTTTACCTTTTTTGTAGTAAAATTTTAAAATGAATCGAATTTCTTCCTTTAAATTCACTCATATTGGCGGTACAAAAAACAAATGCAAATCACACATTTTCCAAATTTGAATTTGGAATTATGTTCTTTAAAATTTAAACTTTCAATGATACCAAAACCAGTCAGATACAAATAGTATAGCCAAAGAGTTTTATTACAAGTTCATACATACTATAATGCGAAAAGACTTTTTCCCCAACCTAATATGCAGGTTCTTTGAAATTAGAAATTCCTATCGTGTTGTATTTTGCAATAACGAACAGTGAATTTCATTAATACATTATTTTTAAATACCTGGTTGGCCATAACTGAGACACGCCATTAGCTTTTATTCTAGGTTGAATTCAAATGAATTGGTGTAGTTGTAAATTTATAAAAATATATATATAAATATGGACATTCAGCCCCCTTATTCAGCTAATTCAAACTCCGAAAGCGGACCTCTCACGTGATTGCGTAGTTAGCGAAAGAGACAGAGTATGGAGGCTGCGACGAAACATCCTCCAGCTAGTGTCATTTTACCTTACAGAATGACACATATCGCACCCTTAGTACGATAAGGGCTTAACTCAAAATATTTCGAAAAGGAGTTACGATCATAGAGAGACTAAACAAAGTACGCTCTATCCGATGAATAGTAAAACATAGTCAATTATATGATAGAACAAGCATACCGATACTTCGGCCTCTTTAACACCGGGACCCACGCTCCCCGCTCAGTGCAAAAGTGACCCAATCAGAGATGTGCCAAAAGTGTTTTTTTGAGTTAAGTTCCTATCGTTCTGAGGGTGCGAATGATGGCTTCAGGCGCGAATATTTCTGCTATTTTTCCCTGTCAGAATTGCATTGTCATGCGACATTGATAAATGATCATAGTTCTAGGTCGGTTGTCCTCTTTAACATTAATTTTAATGTCCTGTGACTAAACGCAGTGTTTACCCAAATCGCAATTAGTTACATCAAACAAGTCCTAACCTTAACCGAGTTCCAAAAAAGGAGTAGGTTATCAATTCGGCTGCATGTTTGTTTTTATTTTTTATTGCGTGTATAGTATCGTAGGTCTTCGCTGATTGTAAATTAATATTGAAAATTCCAATGAAAGTACAGTTTTAGTGCCATTGAAATTACATTATAATCTGACCATGGAATTTGAAGATATGATTGTAGTTCTCAACGGAAAAGAGCACGAAGAAGTAGTTAGAGCTCTTAGTGTAGAGTCCGGGGAAGCGCTACTTTAACCATTTCTGCTGTGAAGCAGTTAATGCACTTGTATCACTATGTTTCGGTTAGAAAGGTAAGGGGGCCGATGAAGTTAAAGGCACGTGAGACTTAACATAACAACCTCACGTCTGTCACGTCGACAATGCATTGGTGTTGCCCCGGGAGTTGCAAATGTCTATAGACGGGGTGGTGACCACTTGCCATCTGACCGTCTGCCTGTTTATCTGCTTGACATAATAAAAAAAATACACATTATTGAATATAATCGGCAATTATTAATGACATGTCTTTGGTTGTCTTCGGTCAGTGTGAGGAGTGGAAAAATTCAGAATAAATCCTATTTATTGAATTTAACCCACTACCAGGTAACCTATTTAATAATGACAAAAACTAAGAACAAATGTGTAGTTCCAATATATATTTTAGAGCTGATTTGATGATAGAAATGGCACACAGTCGAGAGTCTCTTCAAGTGAGTCCAACAGCTGCATTTGGGCTCATATGATGCGGGTGGAACCAATAGCGGAAGCTTGTATTTATTAGGTATCTTTTGTAGGATGATTGGGACAATATATAAGAGATCGAATACTTGTTACGTGATAAAATTCTCCAATAATGAATTAATACAAAATCAGTTCCAATAAATGAACAGCCAGATTACTTATCTGGCCTTTGCAAGGGTCTAAGTTACGTTCTGTATTGAACAATGAAATTCATGGTAATGATCAATTTAAATAACAAATAAGTAATTAGTTCAAGTCCAATAGTTAATGATAACCAGTTATTTATTTATTTACTAGCATGCGTCTTTTGATTTCACCCATTTTACTGAGGGAACTTATGTTTACCGGCAAAAGAGCCTATATTCCCTTGATGTTTCTTATTTCTTAAATAATTATCAAAGACATTCTTTTATACACGGTCTTCTGATCCCAATCTAAGCAGATTTTACTATCAAATTATATACTACTTCTTTTCTTTTTTGTAAGATTTTATTTCACTTCACCTGTCATCATGTTTGGGACGAATCTTACAACGGAATTTAAGACCACGATCCGATTCAGAGAATCCGATTAAGGTATAATTCTGAACATTCTTTTGTTTTTGATGACATTGCACGATTAACTGAGTGACGTCATACTAAATCCAATATGGCGGCCGTGATAAGATGGTCATTTATTAAATCATAAGCCACCTCCATGTCATATGTATCTAATGAAAGGGTTTACCAAACAGCATACGTGACGTCGGTTTTATCGGTTTAAAGTTTATTTTAAAACCTTTTTTAAACTGAACAAAATTAAAATACGGAAATATATGTAGCACCATTTTCAAAATCGAACCAGTAGATTAGGGGAGAAGTGGCATGAAAGAGTCAGGTTACTAAACGGAGCAAAACAAAATTACTTTTAATGAGAGAAAAGACGATATTTTTTTTCAAAATTATTCTTTATTTTCTTAAATAGGTTATTCCGTACAGAAAAATCTTAAATACTATAAAATTTTAAATGATGAGTCTTTTGGCTCTTTCATAACAATTCGGTATTGAAAGAGCTACTAGAAGTTATGAAAGAGCTGGTCAGCACTATAAAGTATAAATTATGCAAAATAATAATAATTGAACAATAATAAAAACAAAAACACAGTTCTAACGAATCCTCTGTAGTAAATAATGAAAATTTTAAGAAAACTTTTAATTGTATCAGTCATTTTATGTAATTCTAACGATCGCTTGAATCTTAGCATAATATTCAGTCATAGGTAGTCCTACCTAATATATAAGGTAACATATCACATAGCCAGATTTGTTTTTAATAATAACAATTTAGAAAATAAACCAAATAGAAAATAATATCTTCTATCAAAATCAACATCGTTATATCTTCAATATTGTACCAAGCTCTCTCAAGGCCTATTCACCCGGCTCTTTCATGACTTGTTTTTAAAATAAATATAGGCAACAAAATAACAACAATATCAAAACTTTAGCGACTCAGTTTTCATGAAGCTAAAAGGCCAAATGTACAAACCCAATTTACAATCCATCTACATATATTTCTGTTCAATAAAATACCAAAAAAACAACTTAAATGAAGCAAAATACATCCTTTTTAGTACCAAAAACTTTGTCCGTTGGTTATGGCGAACTGTCAAATCTTGGGTGACTGGGAATCAATGCTGACACTTAAAAATAAAATTGCCAACCGAATTCGTTTCAACACTATCAAAATAATCTAAGTAGCTCTTTCAAAACCTGGCTCTTTCATGCCACTTCTCCCCTACCTATAAATGAGTGTAGATTAATTAAGAATGGCTTATGTTTAACCGGTTTCTTATGTAGTATGCCCTATTATTTAATATCCTGCTGGGTATATCGTCTGATCAACACCATTTTATCAGGATTAGTAATGTGGCACTCTCGGAACACCTGGTAGGTGATTAGTTATAGATATTTATCTTACTGATATTAGTTGAGGTGGGGCAATTATAAAGTTCAAAGCTGCTGAAGTTACCACCCGTTCGGAATTTAGCAAAATCGGCAAGAAAATCGGAAAGGTTACTTTTAAAAAAAACACAATTTTTATTTATTTAAATACTGGCAAGTAGGCCCGGTCAACTGTCTATAGGTGACCTTGGACACGACGTAGGCTTGAAAGAGTGACAAGAATAGCGATTGTTGCCGCCTCTGTCTAACATGATGACATACACTTTAATGTAACCAACGTTATACATTAGTTTTTTCTTAAAATATATAGCTTATGAATTAGTGATTTAATAATTATTGGAACAATCAATGATTTTTATTAAATTTGTAAGTAATTATCTACATTTACAGCGCATACAGCTGTGCGTGAGTTCATTGTTCTGTGCCAGGCACCGAGCTGCCACGTGCCACTTTTGACCTACAAAACCGTAACCTTCACCGAACGAAAATCACCTACATTATTGTTATGATTTTTTTCTTAATAATTAACTCATTTTTATGAAGAATCACAGTGTACAGAAAGTAGTAGGTACTTCCAATCTACAATATCCCTATACTCTTCCTATACTATCCCCAAAGAAAAGTTCACGTTGTTACTGTAAGTATGATAGTATCAGCTGATTAATAAAATGTTAGTTTTGCTTTATTACGTTACTAGCGACCCGCCCCGGCTTCGCAATGTAGATACTAATACATAATAAACCTTCCTCTTCAATCACTCTATCTATTAAAAATAACCGCATCAAAATCCGTTGCGTAGTTTTAAAGATTTAAGCATACATAGGGATATAGGGACAGAGAAAGCGACCTTGTTTTATACTATGTAGTGATTGTTATTTTCCTCGCTAGAGAGCTCCGATAATAAACGCATCCGATCGCTGCAAAATTCAAAGTGCTACACGGAGAACCACGGGTTTTTTTTTTTTTGAAGGGACGAAGGTGTTAGCCTCAGATGACTCTTACACCATTACGCGGACAATTCCGGCGAGCGCTAGGGGCTCTCAGTCGAAAGTACATTTAGATTTTAAGCAACAAGCACACTGAGGGTGCCCCCTGTGGGGCTCGGACCTCGGGCTCAGGGCGTTGCGTGGGGGGGTCTAAAGACTTTACATTATCTGATTTACTTATTAATGGTTCTTTATTTCAAAACAAAAAACAACAACAATGAATTATTAGAGGGAGCGCGGCTAACGTCCACGCCGGCGAGGACGGTATCTAGGCTGATGGCCTTGATACCGTCCATACCGATACTACACACCCATGTGTAGTATCGCGAGCTGAAGATTCGGCTGCAACTGTCTGAGCTTTGGTGATTTCGTCGTCAGACTCGGCGAGGGCGTGCCTCGGTCTGCGAACGCGACTGATACGGGACGGAGTGTAGGACGCGGCCTTTATTATTAGGGGATTAATGTGGTTTATTGCAGAATCAAAATGTCGGCGAGAAGCCCCTTTGATAAATTGCCTGATGGTCGGCAATCGTAAATCCATGTGGAGTTGGAGATTTCGTATGTACCACAGGGCGCCCGTGGCTCTGCGCATGAATTTATTTTGGAGGACTTGTAGTGAATGGATCCGCTTGGGGGCGGCATGTGCAAAAGTTACACACGCGTACGTCATGATGGGCCGTATACACGCGGTATACAGTCTAAGCTTGCTTTTTAGGGCAAGTTTAGAACGTGAGTTGATGAGGAAATGAAGCCTGCCTAACACAAAGTTGGCGCGCTTACGCACCGTGTCTATGTGACGGCCGAAGGAAAGTCTTTAATCCAGAATGACGCCTAAATATTTGGCTTGCCTCTCCCAAGCGATGGGCACGCCAAACATAGAGATGGATGTATCGGGGAAAGCTCGGCGATGATCATATTAAATGGGACATGAGGGTTGCCTCTGTACATCCGGTGGACGGTCTGTACAGGGAGGGATTGGGATTGGAGGGATTCCTTCACCTCGTCAGTGGGAATCTCCTTTGGGACACCTCGGATAACGACGCGTAAGGCGCGTTCCTCGGGGAGAGCGTAGGTGTGGAAGGACACCTTGCGCTCTTGGAGCAGTTTGGTTAGGGCACGGTGGTCCCCGTACGGGAGACCGTACAAGGCGGCGCGGAACAAACTACGTCCCTCCCCCCCCCCCTGACGGAGTCCCTGGAGCCGGCATTACTGGACGGTGTGGTTCGGTCCCTGTTTCCATCCGGGACCGACTTCACGCCTCCACGCCACACATATGGCGGGAAGATTTCGGGACCTCTTCAGCGCGTGTTTCGCGACTGGGAGGTTCCCGAAAATCTGGAAGGAGGGGCAATTATGCCTCCTCCGCAAGGAATGACGCCCGCCGGACTCCCCCTCGGCATACCGGCCCATCGTCCTGTTGGACGAGGTCGGTAAGATGTTGGGTGATGTTGGCGGTGTCTCTAGACATCGCTAACGCGTTTAACACCCTGCCCTGGAGTTGCATTCGGGAGGCACTGAGGTATCATAGAGTGCCTCCCTACCTCCGCCGCATCGTTGGGGCTTATCTGTCCGAGAGGTGTGTCACCTACGTGGGACGTGATGGCGTTCACCAGCGCCCGATGTCGTGCGGTGTTCCACAGGGTTCGGTTCTTGGGCCGCTCCTGTGGAACATCGGCTACGACTGGGTGCTGAGAGGCGAGCTCGGCCCGGGGGTGGACCTGACGTGTTACGCGGACGACACGCTGGTCACCGCCCGGGGGAGCTCGCACAGGGAAGCAGCGTTGCTGGCGACGGCTGCGGTGTCACAGGTGGTGGCCGCATCCGTCGCCTGGGCCTGGAGGTGGCCCTCAGCAAGTCGGAGGCCATGACGTTCCATGGCCCCCGGCGGGCGCCGCCGCCCAGACTCACACATCGTGGTCGGGAGGGTCCGAATCGCTGTCGAGTCCACCATGAAGTATCTGGGATTGGTGCTCGACAGCCGGTGGACATTCGGACCCCACTTTCAACGGCTGGCGCCCAAGCTGTTGGGCGCGGCGGGAGCGCTCGCAACGCTGCTTCCCAATCTGGGGGGCCCGAGCTCCGTCTGTAGACGGCTCTATACGGGTATCGTGCGATCCATGGCCCTGTACGGGGCCCCGATCTGGGCCCACGACCTGATGGCCGGTTCGATCGCTCTGCTGCGGAAGCCGCAGAGAGCGATGACCGTCAGAGTCATACGGGGGTATCGCACGATCTCGTATGAGGGGGCTTGTGCACTGGCCGGATCCCCGCCCTGGGACCTGGAGGCTAAAGTACTCGCGTCGCTATATCAGTGGCGCGAGGAAGAGGCGGAGCGGTTCGAACGACCGATGCAGCGTCAAATCGAGCTGCGTCAGTCTCAGCTCCGCGAGGTCCTGGTGGCGGAATGGCGGGACAGGCTTTCGCGCCCTACCGCCGGCCTCGACATAGTCGGGGCGGTCCGGCCGGTGCTCGAGCGCTGGCTCGGGAGGAGGCACGGCTCCCTGTCGTTTCGGGCGACGCAGGTGCTCTCGGGGCACGGTTGCTTCGGGAAGTACCTGTGTCGCATAAACAGGGAGCCGGACGCCCGGTGCCACCACTGCGTCCATTGCCGGGAGGACACGGCGCGGCACACGCTGGCAGAATGTGCCGCTTGGGAGGAGCCACACACCGGAGCACCAGCCGGGGGTTGCGGAAGCTGAATTCGTGCCCGCGACCCCCGGCGCTTAGGTGTGTGAAGGAACACCGGAGGGGTTTTAGTGGGTATACCCTCGGGCCCCTTCTCATTTTTGATATGGGAAGGGGAGTTTGCGAGTGGGAGTCCCACATAACCACCGCGTCTCTCCCCGGGCGCGGTGGTATGCGTAATGCATTTCCCCTCCGAGAAAAAAAAAAAAAAAAAACAAAAAAAAAAAGGTCGCTAAGATGTTCGAGGGGATTGTCGCCGGCAGGCTCAATGGCCTGCTGTCGGAGGTGGGGCCGAACCTGTCGGACGCCCAATTCGGCTCTGACCTGGCTCAAAAGCCAGGTGAAGGAGGCCGTGGGGGTGGGGGACGGGGTGTTGGCCGTGTCATTCGACATAGCCAATGCCTTCAACTCTGTCCCCACTCTGACCCCACTCGACGATACTAGAGGCACTACGGTACCACCTCCTGGCCAGCTACCTGGCGGACCGAGCGGTCCTCTTGGTAGACAGGGCGGGCCGACTCCGGCGGTACGGCGCGGAGACCGGCGTTCCACAGGGGTCCGTCCTAGGACCACTCCTGTGGAACGTCGGATTCGACTGGCTCCTGCGGGGAGCTCTCCTCCGTGGCACGAGTGTCATCTGCTACGCGGATGACACTCTTCTCACTGCCCGGGGGAGAAGTTTTAGGGAGGCGGCCGACTTGGCTTCGGCTGGCGGATCCTTGGTCGTGGGAAGGATCCGTCGGCTTGGATTGAGGGTGGCGCTGAATAAGACCGAGGCGGTGTTTTTCCACGCGCCTCAGCAGCGCACCCCGAATGAAATATCTGGGCCTAGTCCTAGACAACAGGTGGCGCTTCGGCCCGCACTTCAGCGGGCTGTCGACGCGCCTGCTGAAGGTCGCGGGGGCGCTTTCGTGGCTCCTCCCGAATATGGGGGGGGCCCAAAGCGCGATGCCGGCAGCTGTATGCCGGCATCCTGAGGAGCATGGCCCTCTATGAGGCCCCCATCTGGGCGGACTCCCTCCAGAGGAGGGAGAACTCCGCCGCGATACGGAGGCCCCAAAGGGCAATCGCACAGCAGGTGGCGAGGGCCTACCGCTCGGTGGGTTTCGCGGCGGCGTGCGCTCTGGCGGGCACCCCTCCTTGGGAGCTCGAGGCGTGGGTGCTTGCCAGAGTGTACGAGTGGTCGGCGGGGCGCAAGGCGCTCGGGGAGCGCGGCGAACCGACGGAGCGGGAGGCCGTCCGGCGAGAGGCGAAGGCAGCAATGGAGGAGGCATGGTGTGCCTCCCCACCCTCCGTCCTCGGCGTCGAAGAAAGGGCGGCACGGTTCCGCGTCGCACTGCAGAGGGTGTGCGACGCGGCCATGCCCCGGGCCAGACGCCTGTCCGCCCGAAAGAAGGTATACTGGTGGTCCGCAGAAATTGTAGCCTTGCGGACCACCAGTAACAGTGCCCGCCGCGCCTACCAGCATTGCAGGCGCAAGCGGCACACGCCGGCAGAAGAGGAAGGGCTCCACATGGCCCTCAAAGAGGCAAAGGGGGCCCTCCAAGTGGCGATTGCCAAGGCCAAGGACGATGCACACTGCTCGTTCTTGGCCACCCTGGATATGGGGGCGGCCGTACAAGATGGTGCGCAACAAAATTCGCACCGTCCCCCCCATGGACTCCTTGGAGCCCGTCCTCCTACAGAGGGTGATCGAAGGGCTGCTCCCACCAGCGCCGTCGATGACTCCCCAAACGGTGGCCGACCCCGACGTCGCGTCCTCACAGCCGCCCTGAGACACCTCGGGAGCCGCTTCAGGCAGATCCTGGACGACTGCCTGAAGGAGGGAAAGTTCCCGAGGGTGTGGAAAGAGGGGCGGCTATGCCTCTTCCGCAAGGACGGTCGGCCCGCCGACTGCCCGTCCGCCTATCGCCCCATAGTGCTGCTGGACGAGGCCGGGAAAACGCTAGAGCGTATACTGGCCCACCGGATCCAGCAGCACCTGGAGACCGCCGGCCCGAACGTCTCTGACAGACAGTTCGGGTTCCGGGAAGGGTGGTCCACTCTCGACGCGTTGAAATCACTTAAGCACATCTGCGAAAACGCGTCGAGCAGGGGAGAGGGTGTCGTCGCGGTGTCTCTTGACATCGCGAACACGTTCGGCACACTCCCCTATGGGGGATTAGTGAGGCACTCCGCTATCACAAAGTGCCTCACTACCTACGGCGGATCGTAGAACACTACCTCACCGAGAGGGTAGTGCTCTACGAAAACAAGGACGGGCAAAGGGGGGAGAGGAAGATGGCCTGCGGCGTGCCCCAGGGGTCCGTACTCGGCCCCCTTCTTTGGAACCTGGGGTACGACCGGGCCATCAGAGGGGAGCTGCTTCCGCGCACACTCACCGTCTGCTATGCAGACGACACGATGGTGGCTGTGTGCGAAAGCAGTCAGCGGGAAACCCTCCGCGCTGCGGAGGAAGAAGCCAGGCTGGCGATCCGCCGGATCCAGGAGCTCGGCCTAAAAGTGGCCATCCCGAAGACTCAGGCGATAGTCTTCGGGAGGCGGGGCAGGGAGTGGAAACTGCCCGCCGATGCGGCGCTCACCGTAGAGGGAGCTGCGGTACAGACAAAGCCCCACATAAAATACTTGGGGCTAATACTGGACCGCAGGTGGAACTTCGGGGAGCATTTCAAATGACTTGCTCCCCGAATCCGGGGCGCCGCCCGGGCACTAAGCCGACTCCTGCCAAACGTCGCGGGGCCGGGCTCCTCTTGCCGCCGGCTGTTCGCCGGCGTGGTGCGGAGCATGGCCCTATATGGGGCCCCAATATGGGCGGACAAACTGTCCGCCCGGAATAGGGCGTTGCTGCGAGGGCCACAGCGGACTGTGGCCCAGAGGATGATACGGGCCTACGTCACTGTGGTCCACTCAGAGGCCTGCCTCCTCCCCTGCACACCCCTGTGGGAGCTGGACGCAGGAGTGCAGGCAGAGACCTACCGTGTTAGGTCCAGGGCCCGGGCAAGAGGAGGACGCCCGGACCCTGAGGAAGTAGAGGCCTCCCGTCGTGCGACGGAGCGCCGACTGCGAGACCGATGGAAGTCCATCCTGGAGGACGCCCCCTACGGAGTTCGAACCGTGAGGGCGATCCTTCCAGTGATGGACGAATGGTGCGTGTGAGGGCAGTCGGCGCTACGTCGTACCGGCTCGTGCAGGTGATGACCGGACACGGCTATTTCGGGCATTACCTGCACCGAATAGGGAAGGAGCCGAGTCCGCGGTGCCATGAGTGCGGAGGTCCCGACGACACGGCCGAGCACACCCTCCTGGTGTGCAGTCGTTGGGACGGGGAGCGTGTACTCATGGCACGCACCATCCAGCGGGCGGACCTCTCGCTGCAAACCATCGTCTCTGAGATGCTCAGCAGCGAGAGGTCCTGGAAGGCAGTGGTCTCCTTCTGCGAATCAATTATGTCGCAGAAGGAGACCGCGGAGCGGGAGCCCGAAGAGGACCCCCTCGCGAATCCCCTCCGGCGAAGACGGCCGGGGTTGAGTCAGCGGCGGTTTGCCGCTCGCTTTAACCCCTAGTGACTGCGGGCGAAGGATGGGAGACCTCCGCCCGCTGTGAAAAGTCACTCGGCGGTCTGGGGGATGGCCAAGCGTAACCGGCCATCCCCCCCAAATCGGCGCGGGAAGCCCCGACAGAGGCTGGGGCGATCGGTGGGTATCATGAAGAATGCCTAGTGCGGGTGCCACATTACCCAACAAAACCGGAGTGAGGGAACGCCAAGGTGGTTTTTAGTGGGTAAACCTCTCTGGCCCCTTCTCACTAGTAGAAGGGGAGTTCGAGAGAGGGAGTCCCACATATCCCCCCCGCCGCTCCCAAGGCGGGGGGTCGAACGCGCAAAGCGTTTTCCACTTTTTAAAACAAAAAAAAAAAAAAGGTGCACGACGAGAATTATGAATTTGCCTATATAACGTTTCTTTGAGAACGTAACCATAGTTTGTTTAATTTCGGGACAGCGCCAACTGCTATCGGTTAATGTAATTTTATATTTACGTTGACTTCGTTAATACATTATGGAATAATTTTAGTATGCAAAGCCTGTGAATTTAATTCAGAATAAATCTTGACAGGCCAGTTGGCTTGGTGGTTAACGCTCTGACTGCCAAACCGATAATTTTATATTTACGTTGACTTCGTTAATACATTATGGAATAATTTTAGTATGCAAAGCCTGTGAATTTAATTCAGAATAAATCTTGACAGGCCAGTTGGCTTGGTGGTTAACGCTCTGACTGCCAAACCGAAGGCCGCGGGTTCGATTCCCACCCAGGACAGACATTTGTGTGCATGAACATGTCTGTTTGTTCTGTGTCTGGGTGTAAATATCTATATGAGTATATATTTAGAAAAAAAAAATGTAGTATATCAGTTATCTGGTTTCCATAGTACAAGCTCTGCTTAGTTTGGGACCAGATGGCCGTCTGTAAAAGAATGTCCCAGGATATTTATTTATTTATTTAATTCCAAACAGAGCTATTTCAATCTATATCTATACATATAAAAATGAATCCCTATTTCCCTTTGTTAAGGCATCACGCATGGACGGCTGGCCCGATTTTGCTATTTCTTTTATTGTTGTGTTTGTTATTGTCAGGAGAAGGTTCTTATGGAAGAAAACATTAAGAAATTTGCTTGGAAAATTAGGAAAACATAACGACCATATTTACTTTTCTAATGTAACCTTACCGCTTTTGACAATATAAACTCTTATAATTTAATTTTATGGTGTTTGACATGAATGCCAGTCTTTTAACAACAGAGGCATGGGCCGGAATTATATTGATAAAAGAATTAATTTATAATTTCTTAGTGCACATTTCGCGGTCAATTAAAACGAAAAATTGTATTGTAATGTACAGTGAGTTTGTTCATCACGGTAAGTTCAGAGCGCCATTACGCATAATATTAAAAAAAAATTGTCATGAATTATAAACACTATGTTCTTGGTATATTATTTTTATTAATGATACCAATTTGAATAAAATATTCTTTGAAGGCAGGACAACGTCTGCCGGGTCAGCTAGTAAAAGTATAAATAGAAGACAGTTGTTGATATTTAATTTTATTCGGTCCAATAGCACAAACTTTACATATAATCATTTATTTATTTAGATCACCAACAAGACACACACTAATACATTAAAAAATACAGGTATCAAAATGTGAATCATAAATGGTGTCCCAATTAGAGGTGACGACCGCATGCATTAAAGAAAGACAAACAACAGAACCAAAAAATATCCTAAAATTAAAAAATTATATTTCACAATCCAATAAAATCATGGAAAAAGAACATATAGCCGATTTTAGGTCTTCACATATGGTGGTATACTAATAGAAAGTATGTACATAGATATAATATGTTTTTCATTTACAATATCCGTTTGGCGTAGGCGGATGTAGTGCAAATTAGTTCTCATTGTTAATAGCTTCAGTTCCGTGGATGCATTCCCCAGGGGTACATAATATATTCTACGTGTGTTAAATATCATTAAACCCCTTTTCGTTTGATAATTACATATTTACATATTATACAGTATTAACAAACATTTATTAGTATAGTTAATTCAACATATCTCTTCTTTACCTATTATTTTACCCAACGAATTATCATTTAGAATAGCTGTAAGGAAATCATCACTCGAGGCTTGTTCATACAATTTTGCTGCGAACTTAAAGTTCAAAATGATTTTCTCAGCCAAATTAGAACATACGAGCACAGCTGAGTTACCGTTGTGTCCGAATGGATCTTGAATACACATTTTTGTATCAAGTTCTAATGGGCCAGTTATGTTTTCTCTCACGTTATGCTTATACAGTTGGTAATCGTCAGGAACTTTGTCAACATCAGCAAACAGATCTCTTCGTACCGTGTGTCCCAAGTAAGGAGCTACCATATTCTGGTCATAATCAAAAGTGCTGTAGTACTCAAAGAACCCACCTAAGAGTCGATAAAGGGTCTCATTGCTATTTACTTCAAATTCCAAATTTTCATTGAAACCAGTGTCCCAGTGGTTGACGACAACGCTCTCAGCTCCCTCTTGCAGTTTTTTGACGCTGGGCAATATATTTCTCTGTTGCAAATAAAATATTACTAACATAGCAATCCCGAAGCTTGGCATTAAATGCTCTCCTATAACTCGTTGTTCTTTCGCCCAGTACTTGATAAACACTGCTAGATCTGACGCTCTTTTGTCGAAATTCAAATAAAAACGCAAGAGTTTGGTGTCACTTTGATATGATAATCCAGTGTTGATTAAGTGTACACTTCGGTTCACAGCGGTGTGGTAGCATGATAGTAAAGGTTCTGTTTCTATTATAAGTACACTTATATCTGTGAATAAGCTTTGTTTGGTTTCAAGGTACGTTCTGGCGATTTCTATACACTGCTGTGGTGATATATTTGTGGTGTTTGGTAGAATGATGGAGCAGTCCACGTCACTTGATTTCATTCCCAAACCTGCTGCTGTTGCTCCGAACCGCTCGATTTTGCATTCTGAAAAATAAATCTGTATTCTTACTCCAAGCTTGTAGCTTTTATCTAAATTACTAGATTTTCGCGGTTACACGATTCCGAGGGATTTAATGTATCTTTGGATTATAATAAACATAGTCTATGTCCTTTTTTCAAAAAAATTCAAAATCAGATTTGGCCCTCGGAAGGCACTTATCAAGGTCAAATTTAAAATTACTGAAGCTACTACTTCTGGCCATAATGTACCTTTCAGATATTGAAAGAATTTTAAAAAGAGGTGTTGTGATTCTAGTGATTATATTAGTCTTTTCACGCTTAAATAAGGTTGTTTGTGATCAGAAGGCTGTGGGTAAAAGAAATATTATATATTGCAAAGTCATTCAGAAGTAGTTAAGTTATTTAAAAAAAAGCCAACAATAATCATACCAGGCCAAATATTTCGCATAGCTTTCTCCATATCTTCGTAGACTTTTGTTACATTTTCCATTTCCTCTGGAGATAGTTTTATAGAGTCTAGGATGTAGTTGAGTTGTGAGTCAACGTCTCCTTGGTCACGCAGTCGCGATGTGTCCAAGCAGTGGCTGAATCGCGCCAGGACGGGCATGATGACCAAAACTAGAATTAAAAGCAACACGTCGATCAAAATATGGATGTTTTCTGCTCGTATTTTTTTTATCGGCTCGTGGTAAGTGATATGGCCTAGTGTAGTGCCGGATTAACCACGTAGCAAGAGTAGCAATTGCTACGGGCTCCACGCAAAAGAGGCCCCGCGCAAAAAGGGCCCCGCGTCTCTGAGGCCGCCCACCACCGATTGTTTTTTTTACCACATTATACTTAAAAACCCATAGCAGATCAAAGACAGAATTTGCTACGGGCCCCGCGCTTGCTTAATCCGACACTGGCCTAGTGTGGCCGGAAGTTCTCGGAAGCGATTTTGTTAATGTCCTTTTTAGAATAACTAATTCTAATCTCAGACTTCGCCTTGCGGTAATCCATTATAAGATTATATAAAAAACAAATATCTAGTAACTAATTGTATTTCTCACTAATTTCTTTCTATCCGGCGTGCGTCGAATCAGCGGGTCTAAAACGTCCTGAAGATGCTTCGAGTAGAAGCGAAAGACGTGTCGATTTCCTGTTGAGTTTCCTTGTTTATGACTTTACAGAGATCCATCGGAATTAGTTACTAGATATTTGTTTTTGGTATAGTCCTTTTTAGAAGTAATTCTTGCTTACCCCACATAAACATAGTTGTCCTTTTTTTTTCCTATTTTGCAGTATGTATTTGTTAGAGTCGTTCTGAGAGCGACCATAATACTTATTATTATAGTTAATAAACACTGGCTAATTAACTCTACAATATTTTTGATTAACTATGCACTTAATTATTGAAGTGACGTTATAATTATACCTAATTAAGATTTATTAAATATGCATATCGAAAGTAATTTAATGTGGCATTTTGCGTAGTGTGTAGGAGAAATACGGGGCTACTGTTATTTGACATAACCAGGAAAGTATCTGAACTTCTATGTAAATATCTACACCGCTACAATGAACTGAAATGGCCAAATAACTATAACTAAATCTAATCTTGAGTCTTTAACTGCTTGAGCTCAGTCGAATTCAGTAGACCATTGCGTAGTATCGGTTTAGAATAATGTTTCGAGGTGTGCCGATGATGAGGTAAAAACGATTTTGTGTTTCATTTATTATTGATAGTTTTCGAGAAACAAAAAAACATACGGCTCCTCTTCCTTTTTACCACGAAGAACAGCTCGGGGAAAATCATAAATCCAACATAACTTTTATAAGCATAACAACAAATTAAGTCACTAAACGTAAAAAAATGCATAGTAAGAGTCGGACTCGTAGGTATACAAAGGGTTCCATACCACAGTACAATATTTAACAAAACCCTTTAATTTGTTTGTAAGGCTGCCATTTTACCTGTGTATAATATCTATATAAGTATATATTTAAAAAAAATGTATAGGTATGTAGTATAACAGTTATCTGGTTTTCATAGTACAAGCTCTGCTTAGTTGGGCATCGAATGGCCGTGTGTAAAGAATGTTCCGGGGTATATTAATCTATAAATAAATAAATATCCCAAGACATTCTTCACACATGGTTACCTGATCCCAAGTTAAGCAGAGTGTACTGCTTGTACTTAGTATGGCTACCAGGTAACTGATATACTACATATACTACTTTTTTAAAACATACTTATATATTTTCTTTAATAATACAAACTAGTGCTTTGACTGTGATCCCACCTGATGGTAAGCAGTGATAGATAATTACAACCAGACACAGAACAAACAGACATGTTCATGCACACAAATGTTTGTCCTGGGTGGGAATCGAACCCGCGACCTTACGTTTGGCAGTCAGGGTCTGTAACCACCAAGCCAACTGGCCCGTCAAATCTAAACATGCAATTTAATTTATTTTTATTGAAGCACATATTCTTACAGACAGATCAATTTAGTAAGTATATTTGTATAGAGTATATATTGATAGAGTAAGATAGTTCAGTAATTACTTTTGGGATTGGAGTGTGCCCACAAAAAATACAGATAAAATAATATTTTAAGCAATTTATACAGTTTAGGATAAGACCAAAGATAAGATAAAGATAAAGATATTTATTTGCACAAAGTATGGTACAGAAAGTGGTAATTTTTTTATGAAATGGAACATACATACTTTGCCATATTACTTGGCATGCAAAATATTAAATTCATTATAAATAAACATTTAAAATTAAAATTTTTAGACACATTCGATTACATTAGTGTTATACAAAATAAGTTACGTTGCGTACTACACGCATGACACATTTCAGTAAATAATAACAAAGAAAAGTACTTATGATTATCAAAACTGCCAAAAAATACCACTGGTTCTGAGAATTATACCAACAAGAAAGTATCCGGTACATAGTCATTATTAGGTGTTGTGAAATATATTACTCCAGATACAGTTTTCTGTTTGAGTTTTTTAAAATAATCTAGCACTGTTTTCGAACCCAAAATAGAAATAGCTTTATTTTACAGTCTTGATTCTGCTTGTCCCTTATTTGATAATATTGTCTTCTCTTTTAGCACTTTATCGTGGCCTAAGTTTTTACAGACCCACATATCCCCCCTGCCGCTCTCAAGGCGGGGGGTCGAACGCGCAACGCGTTTTCCACCTTGTAAAAAAAAAGGGGGTGGCATCTAAGAGCCTTAGATGATGGCTTTATGTCTGGAGCATGAGATGGCAATTGCAGTATGGTCCGTAAAGAGTGCAAGATGCGTTGCAACGGTTCTGGGCATATAGCTATTTGGGCGGCACTAAACGGGTGGGTGAGGTTATATGGAATGCACATTTTCACAGTCAAGTCGTATGTCTATCACTTAGTTACATCTAAATATATTAAAATGTTCATTATAGTCCGAAAATGTTTTATAGTAACAAGTCAAATTTATAAGAACCAAAAACATAACTCACGATTTGGCACGAGACAACTAGTTGGTAATTTAAATACGGTAAAACTATAATAAATAAATATATTAAGTAGCCATTACGATCTTATTATACACAATTATTAATATTAACAACAATTATTTTTCAACACAATGGAGAAGGTAATGGCAACACTACGTTCTATTCAAAAGGAGCTTGAAGAACAGAAAATATAAGTGATAAGGGCTAAGAAGTGGCAGGAAAAGTAACAATAAACATAAATTAAATTTTAGAAAAAAAAACACAATCTTAGAAAAAAAAATACGAAAATCTCAAGAAAAGGGTAGACAAACAAGAAAAAAGGATATATTATATAGAAAAACAGGCAAGGCACCGTAACCTGGTATTTTTTGGCCTGCAAGAAGATGAAAAATCCTACTCCAGCATTAAAAACAAAAAAATAGATTTCGTACAGAACTATTTTACGGTTAAAATATACCTAGAAGCCAATAGAAGAATAGGGAAAAAGTCTGACAAGCCACGACTTATAGCAGTGACCTTCTCAACACTTGGAAAAAAAATGTATCAACAAATCAGTCAGGCTCTGTTGAAACCGATGATTTTGAGGCACCGCAATGCTCCATAGCACCAACACAAGCTGCGGAAATTGTTGGAATCATAACAAACCTTAATACTGTCAGATAATACTGAAAGTTCAGACAAGGCTCAGACAATATTACAAACGATACAATAAAAGCAGCCAGTACCATACTGGCGCTACCACTAGCAAAACTATTCAATATGATACTTGAAACAACCCATACGCCGTATCAATGGTCGGAATCTAATATATTTAATGCTCTACAAAAAAGGTAATCCTAAAGACATAGGCAATTACCGGCCCATAACTCTACTACCAAGTATATATAATATCTTCTCTATATATATCTTCTGGTTTTAGAAAACTTTTTTCTAAAACCAGCTTGTTCTTTCGATTGATGTTGTTCTAAAGTTGCACTTATTCTGTGATTTAACTAGTTAAATCATCAATCGAAAGAACAAGCTGGTTTTAGAAAAAAGTTTTCTACACTGGACCATATACATACTTTGGAGTTAATAATAGAAAAATGAGGGGGTCGAGCAAAATCTCATGACATCTCAACAGGGGGAGTGGGAGGGTCGAAATATCGCCAAAATCACCTCACGTAATTAATGGACGCCCCCTAAGCAAGCTAGACTGGGAAAAACAAGTCTTATACATCCAAGGCAAATATTTGAACCATTTGAGATTTGCAGACGATTTAGTTTTGCTATCAGAAACGAGCAGCCAACTACAATATATTATAAAACCTTACACATGGCTAGTAGCCAAGTAGGCTTGCAAATGAATACAACAAAAACAAAAGCCATAAATTAGGGAGAAGAGTCAATATATTGGAGTTGCAAAGAAATATTTAAGAGTGATATACCTGCAATGCTTAAAAAGAAAGTTATGGACTCATGCCTTATTCCATGCCTGAAATATGCATGCCAAACTTGGAAATTTATAAATAAAACAAAAAACAATATAAATACTTGGAATGTAAATACTTCAAAGGAATGGAACGAAACATGCTAAATATTAAAAAGTTAAACAAGATAAGACACACAAAAATAAGATCGGAGACGAAAGCAATTGATTCACTTAGCCACGCACGATCGCTGAAGCTTCACAGAACACAGGTGGACCAAAACAGTAACGACATGGAGAGGCCCACCAGCCAAGCGCTACAGAGGCAAACCGCGCACCCGATGGGAGGATGATATTAAGAAAATCGCGGGTCCACATTCGATCCAAATAGCTCCGAGAAAGATGGCAAACCTTGGAGGAGGCCTTCACCGGAGAGGGTTCCTGATTTATAATATTAAAAAACATAAAAGAAGCAATAAATGCTTAATAAAAAAATCGAGAAATAAGAAAGGTGATGGACATGCAAGTCCTGTTGTCCTGATTTGCATAATAAATATAAAATATATAAATAATAGAAATATTGAAGGTACTTTGGTCGTTATTATTCCTCAACATTAGCCAGCTCGTAGCTTTTGTCTCTGGTAAGTATATTTCTCAAGAAAGTCTTATTATTTTCCACTAACATTTTAACTGCGTAATTGTAGTGCGAAATAACTCTCCGCGTTCGCACTTCATTTAAGGCAGCAGTATTTCTATTATGCTCAAATGTATCCTGAACAGATATGCGACCTTCGAGAGAGTAAGGATGAGTGATCCCATTCAGAACATTATGTTTGTACAAAACGTATTCCTCCGGTACAGTATCCAGGCTCTTGAAGACTTTTCTCTCCAGCACGCGTCCCAAATAAGGAGATATAATGTATCTTTTGTAGTCAAACACGCTATAATACTTGAAGTATCCTCCGAACAATTCTAACAAGCTCTCATCGTTGCTGGTGGTGTATTCCATGGTCTTAAATTCCGTGTTCCAGTCGCTAAACATACCCGTTACATTCTTCTGCAAATCTATGATAGCGGGAAGGATTTTTTTTTGTTGCAGGAAATGTATCAATTGCAAATAGTGGCAGTAAGTCGAAAGCATTTCGGTACCGTTGATATTATGTATTTTCGACCAGTACTTGATGAGTTTCGCTAGTTTAACAGCCCGAGGGTCTATGTTCAAAATATAGCCGATGAGCTCGCTGGCTCTGACCGAGGCAGGCTCGGAGAACGTGAGGTCAGAGTGCCATCCAGATGAGATATGCCAGAACATTACGATCGGTACTCGTTTGTCAGTTTTTAGTTGGACGTGCTTATAAATATCTGGTCTTTGTTGGAAAAGTTCATATGCCTGCCTGGCTAGATCGACGCCTTTGGTTGTGGTGTTTGGAACCATAATCAGATGGTCCACGTCGCTCGATTTGATGCCAAGACCCGAAACAAGAGAGCCGAACTGGAGTAATTTGAAACCTGCAAGGAGATAAACATATCATTACTTTTATTTGTAGAAGTTCAATAAATAGGATTTTTTGTTGTATCTACGTAAATATTGATTCCCAATCAGCGAAGAACACAGAAAAATACATACAGTCGAATAGGATGTTCTTACCTCCTACTTTTTTTACGTGTCTATGTAAAATGTTAATGAAAATAGGTTATTTTGTTTTATGAAAAGCAAATATAGTTTGTAAAATTTATATTTTAGAATTGTTTTAGAATAATACATATGAGGAGACAGAAATCTCGCAATGGCCATGTATGCATTGAATATAATTTTGCGCCTATAAGTAATATCATAGCAATTTCACAGTTTAGAGCCGTAAAACACGGTATTATAGTTTTATTTAATTATTACTGTAGAGAACCCTCTGCGAATCCTTAATGTTTAAGAAGGTTTAAATTCGACTATGTTTAAATTGTTTTAAATGGTTAATAAAGGAAAATAATTTACATACGCGGCCACACAGGCTCCAATGTCTCCCTCAAGTTCTTATAGAGCAGCGTGAAGTTGATATCGCTTTTACTGAGTTGAATAAAGTCGAGTACTTGTTCAATTTGCACGTTGGGGTCATCTGACAACTCGAGGAATGACAAGTCTTGTATACAGCCTGCGCCCGCCAACACGGCGAAGATGATGATTACTGAAATTCAAATAAAAAAAAATACTAGAGTTTGCTCTTCGGTTTCTGATGGGTTTTATAATTTCATCCTCTATCTATGTTCCAAGTTTCATCCAAACCCACTTAGTAGTTTTTCCGTGAAAGAGTAACAAACGTAGGTATATCTATCCTTACAAATTTTCGCATTTATAATATACAAGCTGTCCCCCGTGTTCTCGTTAGATTCTTTTTCCTCGGCTCTTAAGGGTCGTAACGTTTCTTTCTTTCTTTCGATTTATATTTATTATTAATTATTAATTAGGTTCTAAACCAGAGTCTAAAATAAAAGTCTGCAGTATTCAGTATGCAGTCGGGATTGTGAACGATTTGAATTTCATGCTTTTGGACCACGCCAAGTGTACGTGGCTAGTAAGCGGTGCGCCTGTCCAAAAGTGTGAGCAGAATTCCTACTTTTTTGACCCACGTTTCTATCTTTTTTCCTTCAATAAGCTTCTGTTTGACCACCTCATCTTGGTGAGTGAGGATGTGGCCAAACGTTATAAGCACAAAGTCTGGTAAACTGGCTCTGAAATGTAGCTGCCGGACCCATAGTCGCTTGACGTTACTTTTCAACTTGAGGGTGGTTACTCTGGCGGTTACTACAAAGTTCCTAACACTGTGCTATGGTTTTCCCACGATGGTTACCAACAAGCCTAAGCTTACTTTAGGATTCGATGTTTTCTGAAACACGGTATTCGACATCCAAACGTGAGGTATGATTGCCTTTAAAAATTGCGCTTCGTTAAGCTGCAATCAAAAAATTAATTGATTCTCCCAAACCGGTTTAAAATCACTATTCATAACTGCGAATTTGTTTAAATATATTTCCATAATTTAAAACTAAATTAAACACCACTTGCCTCAAGATTTTTCCCTATATTACCAACCAATTTCAAGACAACGTACCTTTTAGTTCCATATTTAATTCTTTACGATATAAATACGATTTTTGCAAATTTTCTGTACACAAGAAGTGTTCCTTTGATTGTGACTTCAGTTTAAGTGAACTCCCCATGTTTATTACATATGTAAGTTATAATTAACGTGTCTAATAAAAATCACGGTACATAATGTTGTTATGTTTGTTCGCCGTTCATAATTAAACATTAATTGTCAACAATGTGGATTATTGATCTAAGGAATTGGCAGTCTAGGTAAGTATATACACACAATACAAAATTGGTAGGATTTTGCTTGGAAACACTGAAAAGTAAAAATTTTATTAAAGTGAATCTTTTATTAGATCGTCTCAAACTCACAATCTTTGTTTCGGGCCAGTTAGCTTGGTGGCTAGAGGCCATGACTATTATGTCAAAAGTCGTAGGTTCGATTCCCAACCAGCACCAACTTTTTAATCCGTGAACATGTCTTTTTGTCCTGTTTTTGGGTATAAATATCTTTATAAGTATGTTTTTAGTACATCAGTTATCTGGACTATACTTACCTACTACTAATACTGCGATACATATGCGTGTTTAGTTTGGGATCAGATAACCCTGCGTAAAGCATGTTCATGGATATTTATTATTATGTTTAATGAATTGGTATGTAAAAATTATAAGTTGTTGCTGTCTTTTGAGGCTTTATATGAGTCATTACATAACTTCAGTAGTTTATTATCCATTCTATTATCTATACTAACATATAAAGCTGAAGAGTTTGTTTGTTTGGTTAAACGCGCAAATCTCAGGAACTACTGGTTCAAATTGAAAAAATATTTTGTTTTTAATAGTCCATTTATGAAGGAAGGTTATAGGCTATGTAACATTACGCTACAACACCGTAACCGTAAAAGCGGGTGAAACGGGCACAGCTAGTTTTAAATGTGTCAAGTTTCATCCAAATCTGTTCGGTAGTTTTTGCGTGAAAGTGTAACAAACATCACACATTCACACAAACTCTCGCATTTATAATATTAGTAGGATGTGTATATATTAGACATTATTTCACTCATAAGCGCATTTAGAGCCTAAACTGTATAAAAATCTTTTGATTGCGACATGAATTAGTCCGAATCGATACACTGTTTTAATCACTTTACAAAAAAATCTATTTGTAATTTTGACATTTTAAAATGAACTGTTAAAAGTATTCATTAAAACGAAGTATTAGTGGCTTATCTCGATCTAATGTTGTAAAGCAAATTAAATATATTTAGTACATACAAAAATATCCCGGGGATTTTTTAGACAGGGCTTGGCAATCGGACAATGCATTACGTAACATCATTGCAAACGGTTTATATTATTACAATCTAGTGCTATTACCTTTATACATTTCACCTATATTGGAATAGAATCTTTCTATCCTACTATTATTATAAATGCGTAAGTTTGCGTAAGATGTATGGTTGTAGGTGACTCTTTCACGCAAAAACTACCGAACAGATTTAGATGATAGTTGGTAAGTAGATAGTTTATTACTTACATTAACGTATGGGACACTTTTTTAACCGGTAAATATAACATCCCTCGGTAATGCTGGTAAATCCGCGGGGACGGTTAGTAACCTTTTTTGGACCGGACCCGCCGGGTGATTGTATAATGGTGTCGGAATCGTACTCCCGTGCACATTGAATCGTAGAGTTACAAAATTCGGTGCTGAATTTAAATTGATTACAATGACCTTACATTACTGACCCCAGATAGCTCAAATACTATTGATAGAAACATTATATTGGACAGACACAGAACAGACATGTTTTTTGCACATACCTATAGCTAATTCAGAATTGGTAAGTCTTTTGAATTTAAGGTATATTACTGCATAATAGAGCCTTATTAAAATGTAATAACAATTACTGGTATGCTCGGAGTGATTGAGGAAATTAAACTAATAGGCTCCTAACGATAATTGTTATGACAAAGTTAACCCTATTCCTTAATAAATAAGGTGGATCTGCATTCTGCATCATCATTGATTTAAGCATTGGATAAATAGATAAACTTTCTTTTAAAGCACTCAGAGTTAATTTTACCTTGACATTTGGGCCTATTGGATTTTGATGACTACAATATACTTCTTCTAGTCGAGTAACATGAGCAAAGTTAGTATGTAGGTTAGGTTAGGTGTAGGTTATATTTGATGATAATAATTAGGTTTAAAGTTAGGTTTAAAGTTAGGTTTAAAGTTAGGTTTAAAGTTGCTTCGATTTAGAAAATTATGCTTTAGTAAAGTAAAACAATGAAATCATATACGCAGTTAGGTACTTACATAGCCACATGCACAACCTAGCAAAAAATCACTTCGATTGGTGATTTTGAATACACAATTTATGTGTATGTTTTTATAACGACGAAATATCAACACTTCGGGACATTTTTAACTGTTTCATACTGATATTATATAAATACGAAAGACCGTTACCTTTTTTCAACAAGCCGGTAAAATTTATTTCGATGAATTATACCGAATGTACCGAAGGTACCTTGCATCCGTTAAGGCCGCATGGCGGACGCCGGGTGCCGTCCATAGTTTAGATCACATGAAGGTTAGTAACCACAATAACCAAGGTTTAATAAAGGTTTTAAAGGCATGATATGATGGAAGGCACCTACTTTTTAATTTGAGGAACATTTTCTAGTTATTATGTTTCCAGGTCTTTCTTTCAGATAAAACTGTTAACTATTCATTTTGTAACTGACAACACATCATAGACATGTGTGTCTGTGGTCAGAAAGTTTCCTACGTTGGCAATAAAATTACTTAGTTTTGAATAGATACACTCTTATTGTTTCTGTTTATCACTATACATCCCGTCTGCAGAAGAGCGAGATGCAAATAAAACCTGTTCAGTTTAGGTGAAAGGGAATAAATTGGTAACATACAGACAACAGTTTAATTAAAACCAATTTTTTTTCAGAAATAGGTTGCGCTAGCTCAACTCGATATTACTCCGTTTTTCTTTAAATATCATTAAATTCCGCACATCTATTTCCGAACGCAAAATTCGTGCAAACACAAGATGCACGCAACTCTACGGTACCGGGGATTCCCACGCTATATTAAGAAGCAGGTTTAACCTAACGTTGCAAAATTAAAACGACAAACAACTGGGTATGAAATTAATTTATTATATTTTAATACCTATTACATATGCAGTTGGACAAATTACTATAATATAATGACGTGGAAACAGGTTTTGTAGCGAGCGTTTTATAGAGTTACTATTGCGAATGATATTTTGTAGAGATAAGTGCATTTCAATAAATTCTTATTGAAGTTGTGGGTGTTGAGGTAAGGGGATGAAAATAACAACTATCATACTCATTGACAATTTATGAATTTTAATTTTAAAACTACATTTTTTGAGACCCGATTGGCCAGTTTAAGCTTAGTTTTATACTAAAATGTACCCTATAGGCTTCTAACAAAGTTCATGAACATCCTCATACAATTAACCATCCGATAAATGAATAAATCTTATTCAAAAGCAATAAAGACTAGAATAAGATTTTTCTACACTACTCACAAAAATTTAGTAATTTTTCTTCAATTTTTGACGGGCTGTATTTCAGCGAAAAATGATCGTTTCCCAAAAAAAAAAGTTTTGCATTTTGAAGCTCCAAGTCTCTAGTTTCCAGATCTGGAAGTCTATTTTTTTTAAGAATTACGATTTTAACATGATCGAAAGAAATAGGGCGAAAAAAAAAAGTTCTAAATTTTAGATTTTTTTTCGCTCTACGGGCTCGGAATTTTTCAGACAAAGCGACCTTATGCAACAGATAGCCTTATTATTCAGCTTCAATTTCATGTTTTGTTTGGCTCGATACGACTATTTGTCGCGGAGATATCCGAGATTGAACAAGAAAGGACGCTTATGTCTTTAACCATCAATATCTCTGCAACACTAATAACACAGGAAAACAACATGTTTTTTGTATGATTGTTTTTTACATGAATCTGAATAGTTTTATTACGCCAATTTCAAAAATAATTGTCGTTTTTATGTAGTAGCTAGTAGATTTTTACAAAAAATGCACATAGCTTAGGGAATAAAAATTAATTAAGTATATTTATTCTGAGCTAAATTATCTTTTATATGATTTTCTTGCGTGAGGTGTGTTAGGAGTACTATTTAGGATGCTCCAACAATAATCAGCCATCATATTTACGTTCCAGTATCCTTGATATCTCTCCTCGTGGTGCGAATATCCTGGTAGAAGCGATCCCCTTGTTCTTCGCTCAGGTCACCGAGATTTTCAGGGAAACGGTCTAGATAGACGGTAGTGAAGCTTGATACTCATGTTGCATCCAAGCCGCTGGTAGTGTTTAAGCAACTGTTCACCGTGCTGAATGTAGCCATCACACTTTCTATTTCCCAAAAAAATTATCACTACCCAAACAAATTCTTCCCATGCACGTTTCTTAATAGCTGTCATATGGCTGATAAAATTTCTATCATCTTTTAACTTCCTGATTTGAGGGCCATCAAAAATACAAGCTTTGATTTTTTCATTACTCAATTTTGGAAACACTTTTACAATATATTTAAAGCATCGGCCGTCTTTGTTAAGAGCTTTTACATATTGTTTGATTAATCCCAGTTTTATATGTAAAGGAGCAATATAATTCGGTCTCTGCATATTAGTGGAGCATTAATCACATTCTGCTTTCCTGGAATCAAAGCCTCCCTAGATGGCCAGTCTTTTTTTTCCAGTGCTCAGCTTTAGCTCTACTATCCCATAAACATAGGAAACAGGGATACTTTGTGTAACGACTTTGTTAACAGATCTCTCTCTTTCAATCGGGAAGCTAGAATTTCTGATGCAGTTTTAGACAGTCCAAGGTCCCTGATCAAGTCATTTAAATCATCTTGATTCAGTGGTCGAGGATTATAACCGGAACAAACATAATCACTGTGGTCACAATCTTCGTCGTCATTGGTTTGTTGGCTGCACTCTGCTGGATTTTCTGAAGATGTACAAGGCTGCTGTGGTGCCAGTGTGTCACTAGTATTCAAGACTGGTCTTATTGCAGATTTCAATTCGGGATGTATCCACTTTGAGCATTTTTTATTGTTTATTCCAATTTTTAGTGATTATTATTGTTTTTATGTGTTTTTGTAACACAGAAATAACAGTCATTATGATGATTGGAGGGTTCACGCCAAATCATTGGAGTTTTGTACTTGAAAGTGGGTCTTTTTTTGTTTGCCCATAATCGCAAAGACTCAACACAATTTTTACATACCAAACAAGGTATCCAGGGCTTGGTGTTTGTCGGCAATGGAAACCCAAAGTAGTCTAAGTATGCTTTTTTCACGAAATCCGACACATTCAAACGGAATTTTTTGCACATATACTCTCCACATATTACACAAAAACAGACAAACAGAGCTGTTTAAACACTTCCTTCTTGAAGTAGACATAATGAGAAACTTCAGTACAAAATTTTAATTACACCGTTATTGATAGAAATTATCGACTACTTATGTAAATTTGAGACGGTACCTGTATCTCACTAACTAGAGCTGCTACAAAAAATCTGAGGGTAGATTCGAAATCAGCACACCCAAATTAGTAAACAACAGTAGAGAAACTTCATGCAACAAAAAAAAAAGTCCGATTTTGTTATTGTCGCCAAACTTGCACTAATAAGTATAGCTGATAAATATAGGAATTATTAATAATATTTGAAGGTATGTAAATGTACCTATAGATAGTAAATAATTCCAGCCTGGTTTCTAGAGAATCTATATTTCTAACAACGCAGATGCAGTAGACATTAATTCCTTATTTTATACAGGAATTGATGCATCATATCTGAACTGACAATAATATGCATGCAGCTGATCTGAGTGGTGATTGTCTGAGAGCAAACTGTGTTGAGGGTATAACCTTAATTTTACTATACTGAGACACTTCTGAGCAATGGCCTGAGTTAATAGTTTATGGACTATTTTTAAGTCGCCTCCGCCACCTCTTATAGCGACCCCTTTCCTCTCATGTCCATCTGAGTTTACCGGAGTGATAGCTGTCTGAGTAATATGACTGGCTGAGTATCGAGCATGATCCAACGATCATCTCCTTACAAATGTCTGTCTGAGTCTTTGCAATACGAATAGCTGAGTATCTGCGCATGATCCAACGATCATGCCCTTACTGATGTCTATCTGAGTCTTAGTAACATGAATAGCTGAACATCGGAGCATAATCCAACGATCATCTCCGTACCAATGTCTGTCTGAGTCTTAGTAACATGAATAGCTGAACATCGGAGCATAATCCAACGATCATCTCCGTACCAATGTCTGTCTGAGTCTTAGTAACATGAATAGCTGAGCATCGGAGCATAATCCAACGATCTTCTCCTTACCAATGTATGTCTGAGTCTTAATAACATGAATAGCTGAGCATCGGAGCATAATCCAACGATCATCTCCTTACCAATGTATGTCTGAGTCTTAATAACATGAATAGCTGAGCATCGGAGCATAATCCAACGATCATCTCCTTACCAATGTATGTCTGAGTCTTAATAACATGAATAGCTGAGCATCGGAGCATAATCCAACGATCATCTCCTTACCAATCTCTGTCTGAGTCTTAGTAATACGAATAGCTGAGTATCTACGCATGATCCAACGATCATGTCCTTACCAACGTCCGTCTGAGTCCACCCAAATGATATGTCTGTCTGTGCAATATGAATAGCTTAGTCTCTGAGCACCATCCAATGATCACATCCCTACCAATATCCATCCGAGGCAAGCAGGCACATCCTACTATAGCAAGTAACAACAACCCTAAGTACAAATTTTCTGAACCGCACGCTCGAATGTCAACTAGGTACTTGGTATTACAATCAACTAAATCTAAAGCGCTCACCTAGGCCTTTTTTTTTTTTTTTTTTTTTTTTTTTTTTTTTTTTTTTTTTTTTTTTACGCTGGGAAAAATGCGTTCCGCATTCCCCCCCATTGGAGGATGGGGGGGGGTATGTGGGACTCCCGGACCCTAGTGGCCCGGTTTACCCACTAAACGACCCAGCGGCGCTCAGGCATCGTCTATGTGGAGAGGGGCTGGGAAACCGGCAGAGCCTTGACGTCCAGCCCCCCCCCGTCGACCGCCCGCCATTTATGGCGGGGCCCGCACGCCCCTCCCCCTGCAAGGAGGGGCCCGGAAACGGCAGCGACTTTACCGTTCCCGCCCAACGGAGATGGTGAACGAGTGCAATGCGGGAGAAGACGCCTCCACGTCTGTCTCCCGCCGTTCACCACCACAAGAGGAGAGAGAAGGCGACTATAATCGCCTTCTCCTACCCCTTCTTCTCCGCCTGCACAGCGGCGCAAGAGGGTCCTCCTCCCGTGCGCGCTCTGCCGCCTCCTTCTGTGACATCACATCCTCACAGAAGGAGGCGACCGCGGCCCAGCCGGCCTCGCCCCCCAGCATGGAGTTGACCACACTGGGAAGCGAAAGGTCCGGCCCGACCACCGCGACCAGGTCGCGACGCGGTTCGTTCCACGACGGGCACACCTCGAGGGTGTGCTGCGCCGTGTCCTCCGCCGCGCCGCAACCGTGGCACGACGGGGCCTCCTCCCGCCCGATCCGGTGCAGATACGATCCGAAACACCCGTGCCCGGACAATACCTGCACCAGACGGAACGAGAGGAAACCGTGGGGCCGCTCGAGCCAATCCCGTAAGACTGGCCCGACAGCGTCCAGCGTTCGGCGGCCGAACACGGCGGAGGCGAGGTCCTCCGCCCAATGGTGGACGATGGCATCCTTCGCCTCTCGCCGGACGGCCTCCCGCACCGTCGGGTCGCCGCGCTCCCCGAGCGCCTTGCGCCCCGCCGACCACTCGTACACTCTGGCGAGCACCCACGCCTCGAGCTCCCAAGGAGGGGTGCCCGCCAGAGCGCACGCCGCCGCGAAGCCCACCGAGCGGTAGGCCCTCGCCACCCGCTGTGCGATTGCCCTTTGGGGTCTCCGGATCGCGGCGGAGTTCTCCCTCCTCTGGAGGGAGTCCGCCCAGATGGGGGCCCCGTAGAGGGCCATGCTCCTCAGGATGCCGGCATACAGCTGCCGGCATCGCGCTTTGGGCCCCCCCATATTCGGGAGGAGCCACGAAAGCGCCCCCGAACTCACCTAGGCCTCCCGCAACACGCGCACCCAGGTTGCCACACATCTCTCAATCTCTGCCTGGATAGTTAGTTATTTGCTTTGTTCACACTTTATGAATTGATGAAACGTGGAGTTTTTAAGTTTCGTGGATAGCAGTCGCGGGAAATGTGTCAATGCCGGTGACAGGGCTTTTTGGGTGGCAACCCAAACGTCTTTAATATTAACAAGGTTTGACGTTTTAGTTATTTACAGTTTATGGTACATTTCGCGACGTAGTTCGCGACAGTTATCCTGTGTAATCGTACGATAAAAATAGGACAGTTTTGGAAACTGGAAGAAATTTCCAACAAAATAGTATGAAAAAAATTTAAAAAAAAAATCTTATCGATGCCCGATACCGGTTGGAAAAAGGTTGAAAAATTTGACGTTTTCCCTTATTTTGGTTAATCGACTGTATCTTAATAAACATCGACGGGGCAACTAGACATTTCAGAAATTTTTACACCTCAATGTACCTCTAAAAACCCTGTAAAATTTCAGACCGATCGATTCAGTAGTTTTTCCGCCCCGAGCATCCAAAATTTTGAAAAAATTATTTAATATTTTTTCGTTTTGCTCTCAATTTTGCATCGGCTGATCAGAAAAAAATGTTGATAAATTTGAATATCAACCGCCGGCATTCGCGTTACCCAAAGCGTACCACGTGGAAGTTGCACGGTCGGATATACGCTTCTTTTGTGCTTACGCACGTTATTGATTATGACATTACACAATTATGGATGCTCGGGGCGGAAAAACTACTGAATCGATCGGGCTGAAATTTTACAGGGTTTTCAGGGGTACATTGAGGTGTAAAAATTCCTGAAATGTCTAGCTCCCCTGTGGATATTTATTAAGATACAGTCGATTAACCAAAATAAAGGAAAAGGTCACTCTTTTAAACCTTTTTCCAACCGGTATCGGGCATCGATAAGATTTTTTTTTTAATTTTTTCATGCTATGATGTTGGAATTTTTTTTTTATCGTACGATTATTGGTTGCAGAGATATTGATCGTTAAAGACATAAGCGTGCTTTCTTGTTCAATCTCGGATATCTCCGCGACAAATGGTCGTAACATGCCAAACAAAAAATGAAATTGAAGCTGAATAAACAGGCTATCTGTTCCATAAGGTCGCTTTGTCTGAAAATTTTCTTTGGATCATGTTAAAATCGATATTCTTAAAACATTAAGACTAACGCACACACAAGAAACTAGAGACTTGGAGCTTCTAAATGCTTTTTTGCGATACGATCATTTTTCGCTGAAATACAGCCCGTCAAAAATTTAAGAATTAGCATTTTTTTTATTCCCTTCATTTTTGTGAGTAGTGATCTCATGCTTAGCTGTTTAAAACGGGCTTTAAGACGGGTTTTAACCGAAAAAAAACAGGTGCTTAATTTTATTGTTTTCACAAACTTTATATTGTAGTTTAACTTGTATGTTTGTTTGGATGTTTGTTACCGACTCCTTTGGGCGCGATTTTGCCCACCTTAAAGGGTTAAAATTTCATTCAAATTTTGTAGATTTAGAAACACTTAGACCCGTTATCTTTACTAGGATAAAATCATCATCATTATCAGGATAAAAAAAAGCGTGGGGTGCTTTTTAAGATATTATCAAAATGATAATCCTTCTACTCATATCTGTCAATAAAATATTAATAACTATTGACACCATGCACCCCACGCTTTTACAAAAACATTTTTTTTTCTTATTGACACTATTCAAAGGAGAATGGGCAAAAATGTATGGAGCGAGTGCTATACGGATTCTTATTGGAAGTTAGTAAAATGAATTTATGTTTTAGAAGATTTTGCATCTTTTTACTAAGTATTCAGACTTCTTTCAGTGCAATAATGAAAATGTAAAATCAAAAATCGAACGTATATGACTTTAAAATACATTCATTAAGTAGTGTTGTGTTTATATTAAATAACTGAAAAAGATAATAAACATAATATACCTACACTCGTCAAACGATGTTTCTATATCTTTTTTTAGATCCCCAGAATGGGTAGATGATGCAAAAAGTTGCGATACGTAAGAATTTAAGGCTAGTTAAGGCTAAATGCGTCATTGCTTACAGGTTACAGGAGAATATAGCATGCTTACATATTAACCCATTCTTATACAGAGATTCAGTGTAAAACAAAACTAAGTATTGTATGAATCTTCACAAGAACGCAGCACATTACATGAACAACAGCTTAGTAATGACAGCTCTTAATGGTGATATCTAGTAAAAACCAAGTTAGTGAGCGTAGACGCAACACATTAGATAAATAAATATATAAAATAAATAAATATCCTGGGACATTTTTTACACACGGCCATCTGATCTCAAACTAAGCGGAGCTTTTACTATGGAACCAGATAAGTGATATACTACACATACTACTTTTTATAGATATTTACACCCAGACACAGAACAAACATACATGTTCATGCACACAAATGTTTGTCCTGGGTGGGAATCGAACCCGCGACAGTCGGCTTTTCAGTCAGAGTCGCTAACCCACTGGCCTGTACATAGTAATGAAAACTCTTAGAAAGAAATAAAAAAAAAAATGAGTTTTCACTTTTTTGTACCTACTCATGTTATATAATGACTCTTAATTCTGCTGCCGGTAACAAAACATCTTCCGTTTGGTTTTTTGCCTATCCTAAGTACCACACTACGCACATTAACTGTACGCCTGCTACTCAGGCAAGTACAATAATAATGAGTAAGTATAATAATAAATCCTGGATCTTGCATGTCTGGATTGGTTTCGAACACGTAACAACCACACATCTTGCTCTTGAATATACTCACTAAGACCCTTTATTTGTTGCCCTCGTTACACTTAAATATTATACTAGCCTTGTGTTAATTGCTCAGCATAATAGCTGCGGGCTAACTTGATCTGATATGTACCGAGTGCAAACAGAATAAGATCCTCTTCTGATAGATGGGAAATCATCGAACGTTTGGCCACCACTTATGCTTTGAAATGTTTCTCATTGTCTATGCATATTATATTTCATACACCAATAAATAAATAAAAATCTACTATAATACGATATCGCTCCATACATTATTCACATTTAATTGTTTTTTTTTTTCATATGACTTACAGCGTAACATCCATAGTAAAAGTTATCCATTAGTAGTTGGACTTTAATTCGGCACAGGTTTCGTTACTGGCCGCCGATAGGACAAAATGCCCATTCTCCTTTATTTTCAATTTTTTAATGATTCTTGCGTCATACATTTATAAATCTCGATTACTTTACTATCACAATTACCGTGTACACATTCAAAATTAATGTTGGAAAATTTTATTTGGCATTTGGTCTCACTGCTATTGCCGAATTATTCGACTAAACCTAGCCAAAAAAAACGAAAATCAATATTCAAATCCATTTATTCAGTTTAGGCCCTAGAAGGATGGATGTCCAAGCTACTTAGTTACCACCGGTTCGGAAATCACTCTTCAACTGAGTAGACCGGGCGAGAAACTCAGCAGGGCCAGCGATGACTCTAACCTCTACGACTATAGAAAATCACGGCAAATGTCTCCTTATTGTGGACTTGCTTAATGTTCTCTTTTGAATACAGCTAAAAGATTAACTCCAACAACTAGTTTCTTCACCCACTAAACTATCTTGTTCAACATCATCTAGGATCGATGTAAGGAAATCACCACTAGATCTTTGCTTAAACATTTTGGCTGCACTTTTTAAGTGGGCTACAATTCTTTCGACAGTCTCTATGCAAACATATTCACCCGAATTATTGTTATGTTCGAAAGGATCTTGTAGAATTATTTTTGCGTTAAGTTTCAGAGGCTTTGTTAAATTCCATCGAACGTTGTGTTTGTACAGTTGAAATTCATCAGGAACATTATCCACATTTTCAAACAAATCTCTCCGTAACGGACGTCCGACATAAAGAGATATCATGTATTTGTCGTAATCAAAAGTACTGTAATATTCAAAGAATCCACCCAATAGTTCATAAAGAGTGTCGTTGTTATTTGACTTATAGTCCAAGTTTTCGTTAAAACCAGTCTCCCAATTATTTATGATGACACTTTCAGAATTTCTTTGCAAGTCCAAAACGCTGGGCACGATACCTTTTTGTTGCAAATAGAATATAACCTGTATAGCTATCGAGAAACTTGGCATCCAATACAATCCTATCAGGTGGTGTTGCTTTGACCAATACTTGAGAAACATTGCCAGATCCGAGGCTCTTTTGTCCATTTCCAAATAGTAACGTACAAGTGCTGTTTCCCTGACACACCCTGGCTTCGTGAATGTTAAGTCAACATCCTGTTTCGTGGGTACATGTTGGCACTTTAAAAATGTTTCTGTCGGTATGACCACCGCTTCAATATTCGTGAATATCTGTGGATAGGTTTCGAGGTAAGCCTTCGCCGTTTGAGCACATTGTTCTATTGTCAAATTGGTGTTCGGTAAGTCCACTAATAAGTCGACGTCACTCAATCGTGTCCCTAAGCCCGACGCCGTAGCGCCAAAAGCTTTTACTTCAGATTCTGAAAAGATATTTATATCTATAGTTGGGTTACAATGCGAAAATCTATTTGATTTTTATATAGAATCTAGCTGCTCTCCACATGCGTTGCTATGCGCCTCTTTATGCCAGGAAACTTGGCAAGCGTAAACTCAAAAAAGCTCCATCGCTATCGGATAAATAGTATAAGAAGGCATAGGGTACAAACATTAATTTTTAGATAGATAAAAAATTTGGGCCAAAATTTACCAGGCCAAAGTTGCTGCATTAGTTTCCCCACGTCATTGTAGACTTGAATTATGCTATCCATTGCCTCTGGTGTGATCCTCACATCGTGCAAGATGCGGTCGAGTTGCGAGTCGAAGTCCCCTACATCGTGCAGTCGTGCCGTGTCCGGCGCGCAGTGTCCGCCTCCAGCCAGGATTGAAATGACGATCATGACTTGAAAAACAATATAATTTTAAATTAAACAGCATGTAGAACTTAAAGTATTAACAAGATAGTTGATTTTATGAAACTGATACAATAACAATGAGAGAAGTTTCATGGACAACGCTCCTGAAATCATGTAGATCTACTGAATTTTTCTACACAGCATTTTGTTGCAGGCGATGATGCCTGTGGTAGTGCTGTCGTGGGTTCGAATCCTATAATGAGCTTTATTTCCTACATTGGAGTATTATTAGTTATACCATTTGGGCTGACAATCAAGCAGACGGTCCACCTGATGGTAAGTGGTCACTGCCGTCTTTGGACATTTGCAACACTAGGGGCATCGCCAATGTGATATATAGGAATATTTTTGAAGCAATGCGCAAAAAAATTTTGGTGTTTCAGTATCAGCAGCAGAACACATTTCCATTATTTGTTTAATTCGGCGCGCCGTGCGCCGCACGCCGGTAGAGCCAACTGTTGCCAAGCTGTTACTTTCCAAAAGGGTTCCATCGCCAAAAACGTTTTGAGAACCGCTGCTCTAGACTATGTGTGCTTACCATCATTAACCACAGTAGTCATTAAACACAATAATAGTCAAATACGAGCCTTTGTAAATGTAAAAAACCTGCAATCCCGAGTAAAATTCAAAAGCGCCTGTCTATCTGCACTGTTTGGGGAGGCTTATGGCCCAGTAGTAGGGATGCTGTTGATTAAATAATATGTGCTTACGCTTTAGTGTCATGTTGAAATGACCTGTACTGAAACCGAATGCACGGTCGACCGGCCTGGTGGGTCTTCGGTTAGCTTACTGAGACATACTGTTTATAACAAATCCTTATCATGAACTGGTACCACGATAAAACAATACATTTACGTAATTTTACGCTTTAATTAATAGGTTTATAAACGGTAAATTATAATTAATTGCTATATTATTCTTGAATACCTATAGTATTTACCTGTAATTTTAGCGACTAGGCAGTCTTCCCACGCCACTAATCGATCCTCATATGACGTATATTGAGTTGCATAATAAGTAACCTCATTACCTTATCAACATATTAGCGTATCCGGTTATCCGTTTTATTTTTAACCAGCTGTACTCGCGGTTTCACCCGCGTTTATCGTTAACCTATATCCATCTTGGAAAAATTCCGAGTCGAATGGTTGCAGACCCATCCAGATATGTTCAGTAGTTTTGAGGTGATCATGCATCAAAGTAACTCCATATTCCTTATATACATATTGACTAGCTTTCCCCTGCGGTTTTTCCCGCGTTCCCAAGGGATGTCAGATTTTCTGCGGATTGAAAAGTAGCCTATATGTTATTCCAGTATTTGCTCTATCTATGTGCCAAGTTTCACCCAATTCTTTCCAGTAGCTTTTGCGTGATACCCGCGTTCCCGAGGGGTGTCACATTTTCCCGGGATAAAATGTAGCCTCTAAAATATCCTCTATCTATGTGCCAAGTTTCATTCAAATCTGTCCGGTAATTTTTGCGTGAAGGAGTAACATACGAGGTGTGTTCAAAAAGTAAGGTGACTTTTCGAATTTCGCGGGCAGCGTACTTTCGATTATCGATTTTTTTGTTTTGTTATGTTGGTACACTCTTCCCGAACATCTGTACCAAGTTTCAAGTGTATAGCATTTTTTGTTTGGTTGTGAGGGGCGTAAAGGTTATAAGTGTTTTGCGTGCTCGGCGATTTCTTGCTATCAAAAAATATAGATCAAAGGCATCAAATTTTGTGTAATAAATAAAATAAAGTGCTCCGGAACACTTGAAATGTTGACAGTGGCATACGGTGAAACTGTTCTGAATAAAAAAAAATTTTACAAGTGGTACAAACTCTTCCAAGATGGCCGGGAAGATGCCAATGACGAGCCTCGCTCTGGACGCCCAAGCACGTCAACAACTGATGAAAACGTTCAAGCAGTGAAGAAAATTGTTTTGGAAAATCGTCGAATCACTATCAGAGAAGTTGCTGAGGATGTTGGTATATCGCTTGGCTCGTGCCATGAAATTGTTTCTAATGTTTTGGGCTTGAGACGTGTGTCAGCGAAGTTTGTTCCGAAATTGCTAAATTTTGACCAAAAGAACCGTCGCATGAGCATCGTTCAAGAACTGTTGAATGACGTCAACGACGACCCAGATTTACTCAAAAGGGTCATTTGGCCCCATGTGACTTTTTCTTGTTCCCAAAACTAAAGAGACTTATGAAAGGACGGAGATTTGCAACGATTGAAGAGATAAAGACTGCATCGCTGGAAGAGCTCAAGGCTATACCGAAAAGTGCTTTGAGGATTTGAAAAACCGTTGGCATAAGTGTATCTGAGGGGGATTACTTTGAAGGGGACAACATCAACATTGATAAATAAATAAATATTTTTTCTTAAAAATACAAAGTCACCTTATTTTTTGAACACACACGTACATCCATACTCACAAACATTCCCATTTATAATATTAGTAGGACTAGTAGGATTACCTACTAATAAAATAAGTAGCTATTAGTAATACTAACTATAATAAAGTTTCTGAGAAACGTGTCTCGAAACGATATGCTTACTAAGTGTACTTCATAGACACGGGTCCACACAAATATTTGTACATTTTGAGAATAAAAACTCGCTATTCAACCTATTTTATTACGATACTAGCTTTTACCTATCTCCCCAAAGGATCCATGTTCCCTTTGATTAAAAAAAACACACAATATGAGTGCAAAATTTTATTTGAATACTAGCCGTTATATATATAGCTAAATGGTATATCATACATATAGTAAAAGCAACCTTCAGAGGCGTTTAGACTAATCAATCATGAGTGCCTGTGAAGGCCTATTTAAATCAATATATTAAATTTCACAATGTCTCGCAACTGAAATGTTAGTAGGTAATAAATACAATTGTAATAATAAATGTGAGATGTCTCATCTATTCGTATACACAATGTCACGACATGTTTTGTTTCAAAGGTCAACAATAGACCATATTTTTTTATTTTTTAATAACATAATCCACAGCAATTAAAATCAAAAACGAATACGAATCTTATAAATAAAACATACAGCCAATTAAATATTAAAAATATTATACCTTATATTCTAAAGAAAGACACCAGTATGTGTCCGATTAACAGAGCATTTATAAAAACCTTAGAAGATATAGCAGTTTCATTGTGCATGATATAATGGAGGTATGTGTGAGTATGTTTGTGTAGGTGGGGGTGTGTACGAGTAGGGGTGTGTATGTAGGTGAGTATGAATGTGTGAGTTTTTGTATGTATTAACATATATTTAATCAGTAATAATAATCGGTTGAATGATATCGATAAACTATTATATTAGCTCTGAACTCGTTGTTTAAATCTTTATTTTACCAAATCCTAGGTTTTAGTCTTTCTAATTTATTGATCATTATCATATAGAAATACGTGACGCGAAAACTTTAACTAAACCCTTTTTTAAAAACAGTTTAAGTTTATATGTAGAAGAAGTGCTTATAGCATTTTTTTTATATAAAATACAATAATTAAAATAAACATAATACACATTAGCATGCGTTTGACACACACACACACACACACAACGGAAAATGTCAAACACATATTGACGTATTTATTTGTACACGCTCTCAGCTGACGTAAAAGAAGATCACTATAGAGGTTTTCTGACGAAAAAAACCTCAATAAAGTTTGGACTTAAAAAATAAGGTACGTATTACAGTCAAATTTCGATCACTAGGCGACCACTAGTTGCGTTAAATATATACTAGTATCTTCTCTAATACACCACTCTTAGTTCTTTTATTAAATTGATACGTTTTTATTCTCTATGCTGAAAATCAGCGCGTTATCGATTTGAAACCCGAGTAGGTAAGTACCTAAGCCATTGAGTTCAAAGATAAACGCAGGTTTCCTTTTGAAGTGAAACTTCTTATGGCAGGGCTCTGAAATTCTGATCCGCAGCTTATTAGTGGGATCAAAAAGATCGAAGATGGTGCACAGATACACATAATAATTACATAATTTTATGTAAATAAATAAATGATAAACACAATCTATGCTATTCAAAAGTGTATGATGAATAATTAAAACGTTACCAGCAAATAAGTATCGATGGGTACAATCGTACTCATTGATATAACTGCATTTTTGGGTATAACATTAGACCACTATTTACAATGTAGATGCTCTAGTTTCTAATTTGAGTTCTACTGCACGTGCAATATGGAAAATGAAGCATACAGTTATAAGCGCCCTCTACGAGCAAACGACATTAGGCCGGTGGACTTTACAAGCCAGTTTTTTTTTAATACTTTTACTTTGTTAAGAAATCTGTTGGACCACAATCTCACAATTGTAAGTGGGCGAACGTGGTAGGTACACACGTACATTAGAAGGGCACTACATCTAGTGCAGCTGCCGAGACGCGAGATTTTGAGGGTGGTAGCCAGCCAGCTGGGTTGCTGTGTGTGCCAAAGAACACATCCCCCCAATATTTTCCTTCACCGGAAGCTCGTCGTAAGATTCGAAGTCTAGCCCCGACCTCCATCGCGTCATTTGGGTATAAAGAAACCCACAAACCCTAACTGCCACGCCGCAGTATTCTGTGATTGGGTGCAATGTGTGTAAAGCAAAGAAAATAATATATGTAGTAACTATATGAGTTATCAGAAAATGCTGCAGCTGAGTTTTAAACATGCGAAACCATTAGTACCTACATGCCAGTGAAAGAATGCACAATCGGAAGAAGTTGTGGAATATTTCTCCTGTTCCTCATTCTGTCTTTACTAATATTCTTATATTTATTTATTATTCTATATTAAAGTTCTACTGATGGAACTGTCACTATTAACAGGTACCGATTAGTTCAACTATTTATATATAAATAGGTAGACTATAGAGTTATGTACCATTTTCTCTCGTTTATATATTGACGTGCTTTAATGTTATTAATAAATAATGTTAGTAACGGTTTTTTTTAACATGGCAATTTTACTTAAATTTGAATTTTTGTCTATTTTCGAGCAACGGCACTAGTGCGAACACTAGAAAAAGAACTCCCTATTTGTAATTGGCAACCCAGGTACCAATTTACCGTTTTGGGTACCGTATAAATACTCGCTACTTTTATAAGATATTCTATCTGCATTCCGGATGGGATCAACTAGCTATATACTAATATATGAATAATTGAGAAATACGCCCTTATAAATTTAAATCTAATGTTATCTCGGGCTAGAACTATTTTATTTGTAAATCCAAACCATATTTCATCTGTTGTTTTTTTCTGATGGCTTTTACATCTTTTCACAGACAATATTTTGTGTTTTCTTTTCTCCACTGTAATCTATGTGTACCTTTAAGCTGTTTATTGTTTCATACAAGCTAACGTTAATTTATTCAAATCAAAGGAGGATCCCAAGGTAAGAAAATTTATAGGATATGTAAATCAAACAACATTGTAGTTTGGCGAAATTAAAATTCTACAAACGACATTAAAAATAATTCGTAAAAGGCTTAGCTTAATAGTAAAATAATTTGTATTCACTAAAACTATTGATGAAACGATTTTTGTCACTAAGGATAATATCTTAATTTTTAAATTGTCGGTTCTTATCAATGAGTAGCCGACGCGACGCGATGGCGTTGTTAGTCGACGTCCTGCTGCTTTTCTGGCTGCTTCTGCTGGTCGTCTTCGTCCTGATCCTGCTGGCCCATTGGGTCGTCGAGGAGCTGGTCCTGCTGGCCCATCGGGTCGTCGAGAGGCTTGTCCTCCTGTTCCTGGTCGTCGTCGTCGTCCTGGTCCTCCAGGTCGGCGTCGGGCCGCGGCTCCGTGTTGCCGCCCTCGTCCGCGCTGCGGGCGCCGGTGGAGGGAGACGACGTGTCTTCATCACTGGACGCCTCCTCGTTAGCGTTAGGCACGTTTTCTGAACGCGCGACACCTGCAGGTGCCCTGTCACAACGCCTGTAGTAAGGCTTCAATAGCTCAAGGAACCAATGGTGCATCACTGAAATGTAGAATTTCCCGAATTCTCTGAATATTTCCGCTTCGTTGTTCGTTGACTTAATCATGACGACTAATGATCTCGGCTCGTTACAGTACGACACGACCACCTGGAACTGAATGTCGATCAATTGCTTGTCCACATTTAAAATCTCTTCGGTGATCTTGGCCTGCCTCTTCTGGAAGGTAAGTTTCATCATGCTGTACAGCCTAGAGAACTGCTTCCTCTTCCATATCGCTTTGGTGATCGCCCCCATGTACCTTTCCTTCTCCTTCCTCGATGGTTCTTGATTCGGTTTTGGCGAGTCCGGGTTTGGCGAGTCCGGCATGGGTTTGTCCTCAGTTTTGGTCAACTTTATCTTCAACATGTTTTCGAATATGATGTGTATGATCTTGCGCACGACCGACTTCCACTCTGGAGATTTTATATTGTTGAGGGTTTTCGGGAAGAAGTTGACCCTAAACTCTGGATGCAATTTGGTTCGAACGATGTGAGGTTTATTGAGGAGAATTTCCTTCAAGAGATTAGTACAATTCCTCAGTTTCTCCTGCTCGTAAGCGGTTGCGGCGAATCTAAAAAAGATTCTAATCTCGGAAGCCAGTCTGCTGGTTATTGGCAAGGCGACGTTGTGGCACTGCTCGAAGGGGTCCTGCACACACATGGGCGTGTTGATCCTCATCGGCAGCACGTACTCACTGGATACATTAACTTTGTATCGCTCGAACTCCATCGGCAGATGGTTTAAATCTTTGAACAGCTCCTTCGATATCGGGCGCCCTAAATACGGGCAGACGACTAGATCATCGAAGTTGAAGCTCGCGTAATATTCGAAGAACCCTCCCAGGAGCTCGGCTATGGAAGACGTGTTCATGGAGGGTGGCAGTGCAGTCCTGCAGAAGCCGGTGTTCCAGCCGTCCACGACGACCTGGTCGGCGGGGTCCCGCTGCAGCCATTGCACGGAGGGCAGGATCGACATCGGCGGCTGCTGCAGGAAGAAGATCACGAGCATAGTCAGCGCGTAGTTGGTCAGCTTCCCTGTGCCGGACAAGTCGTGAACTTTGGCCCAGTACTTGATGGTCACCGCCACCGGCAGCAGCCTGGGATCCGAATGCAGGAGGAAAGCGATCAGCTTACTATTCTGAGCACCGAGAGGCGTCTTGAAGGTGACGTCGCAGTTAGTCTCTGTAGGTAAGTGGAAGAACTTGACTATCGGAGTATTGGCACGCGGGATGGAGAGTATCTCGGAGAATATCTGGGGGTACTGGCGTAGGACGCGGTGGGCCTTGTTCACTATGTTGGCGTTGGCGTTAGCCGCGCTGACCGGGTTGGTGTAGGTCGGCCGCAAGTGTGGCGGGATGTTGATGAAGCAGTCGGCGTCGCTCGTGCGGATGCCGAGCCCGGTCGGGATGGAGCCGAACGGGACCGCCGCGCAACCTGCAAGACAATACATTCGTTATTACATATCAACTAGACAAGTTAGGTCGGTATAGTGATCACACAATGCGGTGATCGGTTACCACGAGGCGGGTATCAGCTCGTTTGTCACCTTAGTAGTATATTTTTTATGTCAATTAGGCTGACGAACAGGCAGACTGTCCACCTGATGTTAAGTCGTCATTTTCGTTCCATCGAGTATGACAACAAATCCCAATTGTGCTTAACGAAATATTTACATCAATTGTACAGTAATAGTTTGTTTCTACTCCTGTGGACTAACCATCGCTTCCAGGCCTTGACTTGTTTGACTGCAACCTAATTAAAGTAAGTGGTAGATTTTCAATTTCAATTCACTTAGAATGAATAATCTGAAAGGTATGATCGAGAAGCAAAACCTGGTCCTGGAAAAGATCACGTACGCGGGTGTGGCTGCGGCAGGCTCGAAGAAGTCTGTTCCAAAATAAATCGCGCTACTCTCCGTCACGCCCGGGACATGAGGGCGGATTGCACTGACTGGCTTGAACGCACTGGCTCGAGCCAGCATAGCGTACTGCTGAGGGCACCTGGACTGACTTGCAAAGAAAATTTGCCGCCCGTTTCGTGGGATATTAGGCAAAGACACCGAGGCAGGAGTTGTTGCGTCTCTTCGGCATTATGCCGAGTATTTACTATATTGGCATATCTATTTCGGCATAAGAAACCGAAGAGACGACAAGCGACCCGAAGGCTAGCCGAAGAAAGGCGAAAACGGGAGCCAGAAATGGAATGTATGCGTGATTGAATGAAAAAAGCAACGAGGTAAACGAATGAATGGAATAAACGGAATAAATGTAGAAGCGCGGAAGTTATAACATGAAAAGTGATTCGCAGATAACAATAGAATGAATGAGAATGATAGAAATAACACGAAAAAATGAAAGAACGATGAAAGATGGATGAAATCAAACACGAAAGGAAAATAGATGAACGAAAAGATAGAACGGAAAGAAAGAGTTTTTAAAAAATGAAATTAAAGACAGAAAAAGGGGTAACAAAAAGGAGAATTCAAGGATAACTTACACTATTAACAGATTATAAGAATTGGAAGTAGCTATAACACCTATAAAGTGGGATGTTATAGGTCTTTGTGAAGTAAGAAGAATAGGAGAAGAGAATATGAGAAATACATTTTTTATTCTTATGGTAAACTAAAAGGTATATATGGAATGGGATTCCTCGAAAAAAAAACATTTAAAAGATAAAATAATTAGCTTCCAATGAATATCAGATAGAATCGCAGTACTCAACATTCAATTAACAGAATCCAAACAACCATGGTCGATTATTCAAGTACATGCACCCACAGAACAAGATACTAAATAAGCAAAAGATAAATTCTACAAAGACTTGACAGAGTTGATGCAAAACAAGAACATTATTATCATGGGAGATTTTAACGCCAAGGTTGGTAGGAAATCAAACCAAGATGAATTTGTCTTAGGAGAGTAGTGGTCACAGAAATGATAACGGACAAAGACTAATAGATTTTTCTTTCACTTACAATTTTAAAATAATTAATAGTTTCTTCAAAAAACAAAAATCGAGAAAGTGTACATGGTTAGCACCGAATGGCATAGATAGAAACGAAATTGATTTTATACTTACAAGAGAAAAACATTTATTTAATGACATTGAAGTACTTAATAAGTTAAATTTTAATACAGGCCATAGAATAGTAAGAGGAGTAATACAAGACAGAAACAACAAATCAAGAAAACATATTATACACTCAACCTGAACAAGACGATAACATCACCGACACAAAATATATTGGATGATCTAAGGACAACATTGAATGGAATGAAAGATACAGAAACATTGCAAGAGAAGTACAAAATTTTGGAAAAAGAACTTATAAATATAAACAAATCGAGTACGAAAAAAGTGAAGCAAAATAAGTTAGGAGAAGAAACATTAAAACTGATGGAAGAGAGAAATGATATGTTAGACAAACCAAAAGATAACAAACAAAACATCGCAAGTATTAGAAAGAAAATTCAAGAAACAATAAAAAAGCAGAAAGACTGAATGTTTTGAAAGAACAAATAGAAAAAACAGGCGGAATTAAGAGAGGTCTAAAACAGTTAAAAGAATATACACAATGGATACCCAACATGAAAACTAAAAACAAGAAGAAAAACGAGAAAATTACGACAAGAGACTATCAATAGCGAAAGTAGCGATAGATTTTTACAAAAACTTATACAAGGAGACAGACAGAACAACGCCAGAAGAAGAAAAAAAAGGAAGCTTGTAAAGAAGAAGAAATACCTTGTATACTAGAATCTGAAGTCACAAAGGCTATAAAATCACAAAAAAGTGGAAAAGCTCCTGGAGATGATAAAATATCCAATGAACTACTAAAACAGTCTCTGTCCGCGATATCCAAATATTTGACCCAACTTTTTAACGAAATAATAGCAACTGAACAAATACCCATTCAATGGACGAAATCAACCATCATCCTACTACACAAAAAAGGTGACAAAAATGAAATCAATAATTATAGAAAACTAGAAGAAAACCAACCGAGGGAGCAAGCTGGATTTCGCGCCGATTATTCTACCATCGACCATATTCATGTTGTGAAGCAAGTAATTGAAAAGCTCAATGAATACGGGCAACTGTATTATTTGGCATTCGTCGATTACAATAAGGCTTTTGATTCGCTGAGTCATACCTATATTTGGAAAAGGCTAGAAAACCAAGGGGTAGAAAGAAAATACATAAAAATCATTAAATAAATTTACAAAAACACCACAGCAACAGTCCAACTTGAACAACAAGGCGAAGAATTTAGAGTTCAAAAAGGCGTTAGGCAAGGCGATCCACTTTCTCCAAAACTGTTCACAGGAGTGTTAGAAAATATATTCAAGAACCTAGACATTTTGGAATCAATATTAACGGATTGAATCTAAATCATTTAAGATTTGCCGACGATATAGTAATTTTCGCTGAGAAATCAAGCATACTACAAACTATGTTACAACAATTAGATGCTGAAAGTAGGAAAGCAGGGTTATCAATGAATCCGACCAAAACTAAAGTAATGACGAATGCCGTAAAAGAAGATATAGTAAGGTCAAGAAATTACAGAATATGTCGATGAATAAATATATTTAGGATAACTTATTTCCATAAAAGATCAGTATTCTAAAGAAATAGATAGAAGAATATGCAACACTTGGAAACGGTACTGGTCTCTAAAAGAAATAGTCAAAAATGAAACAATTCCTATGGCAATGAAAAGCAAATTATATAACACATGCATTCTACCATGTCTTACTTATGGATCTGGCGGTGAAACTTGGCCTGCGACTAGCAAAAATAACCAAAGACTAGCAGTTTGTCAACGCAGCATGGAAAGAAGCATGCTTAACAGAAGACTACGGGATCGATGGACAACTTCAAAAGTAAGGAAAAGAACAAAGGTCAGTGACGTGTTACAAAAAATAAGAAAACTTAAATGGAACTGGACTGGACACATAATGAGGACTAACAAAGAAAAATGAACTAAGGATGTAATAGAGTGGTATCCGAGGAACGGGAAAAGACAACGAGGAGGTCAAATTAAAAGATGGGAGGACGATTTACCCAAAGGATGGAGAGGGCTTGCTAAAGATAGAGAGACGTGGAAACAATTGGGGGAGGCCTATGTCGACAGACAACCTGACCAAAGTGGTTGCTTATAAGTTTATATTTTTTGCCAGGTATATTAGATAAATCTAAAAAGAATACTTCTGTTTTATAAGAATAACATATAAGTTAAAAAGGTCAGCGAATAAAGGCTTTTATTATTTATTATTATTACACTATTAAAGACAGAATACTAATGAAAAAAGGGGAAAATGCGGCAAAAGAAAAAGAAATAGAATGACATAAGTAAACAGGGGAACTGGGGAAAACTAAATAGGTAAAGAGGGACACGATGCGGTCGCTTTTTGAACCGACCATTTAAAAAACAAAAAGAAAACAAACTACGAGAGCTTCTACACCCTCACGCGGACAGTTTTCCTAGCGCTGAAACTCAACAGTAAACAGAGGGCGTGGGACTAGATAATTATCAAATCGAGCAAGGTACGGCTCCTACCTGGCCACTGCACCCGCAGCGCGTTCTCGAGGTGCGTGTAGAGGCCGCACAGGCTGGCCACCTGCTCCTGCGTGAGCCGCACCGCGCCCAGCACCCGCTCCAGCTGCGCGTGGAACGAGCCCGACAGGTCGATGTCCGCGGGCTCCACCATCACGCCTGCTACATTGCGATCGTCTCGGTTACAAACGGTGATCGTGCGCTCGAAGGTGGTAGTCACGCGACACGATATCAAAATAACTAACTAAACAAATAAACCAGGTGACTGATACGGGTGGTACATACGTTTATGTGGATTTATTTCTACCAAGCTACCCCTACTGGTAGGGATAAGTGCACTTTTACAACCACATGACTTAACAACTCACGTCTCACGGTCGGCAACGCGATGCACCTGGCGTTGCAATTAATTTTTTTGTGTATTATTTATTGACCAAATATATATTTAAAAAGAAGAAAAAAACACGCTTATATAGAAAAGCCAACAAAAAGTTGAAAATAAAAATTAATAAATTTGAATTAAAAATAGTGTAAATAAGAAAAAAAATTATAAAATGCAGTAAAAAAACTTTGGTTAAAAGTTTTTTGGAGCACCGGTAACCATGCAATTCTTGGATAAAGCACAAAGAAAAAATATTCTAAATTTTATAATTTTTTTTTTTCGCTCTACGGGCATGGAATTTTTTTTCGAGCTAGACCAATGCATAGGTCGTATAGCCTGTTTATTCAGGGACGTTGGGATATTGCGGGAGTCAGATACGACCATTTGTCTTCGAGATATCGAATTTTGAATGCAAAAGGATCCTTTTTCACTCAACTGCCGATATCTCTGAAACTACTGGTCGCCCAGCGAGCGGACAGGGTTTCGTATTCTGCAGAAAATTTCCGACAAAAAAATCTGTATTGGTTGATTGGAAAAAAAAAATTTCCACCTGATACGTTAACGTGACAAAAGAGCAAAACAATGCCATTTTCCCTTGTTCTAGTTAATCGACTGTATCTTTGACAATATTAGGGGAAATGCTTAGGTTAGAAGAAAATTTTACTGTCTAATGTACTCCAAAGGCCCCCCTAAATCGGTAGATTATTTTTTTTTTTTTTTTGATTATCAATCTTTAGAAAACTCATCAACTTAATCATTGATTTTTGAAAAGATTAGGTCAAATTTAAGGTACAAAAATCTTGTTCCCTTAATTTTTTCAAAATTTCAATCAATCGGTCCGGGGAAACCGCTGAACCGATCGATCTACCGATTCAGGGGGGCCTTTGGGGTACATTAGATAGTAATTTATTTTTCTAATCTAAGCATTTCCACTAATATTGCCGAAGATATAGTCGATTAACCAGAAAAAGGGAAAATGGCATTTTTTTTCTCTTTTTTCACGTTAACGTTTCAGGTGGAAAAAAAATTTTTTTTTCAATCAACCATGGCACATTTTTTTGTCGGAAATTTTCTGCAGAAAACGAAACCCCCTGTCCGCTCGCTGGGCGACCAGTAGTTTCAGAGATATCGGCAGTTGAGTGAAAAAGGATCCTTTTGCATTCAAAATTCGATATCTCGAAGACAAATGGTCGTATCTGACTCCAGCAAATTGAAGCTGAATAAACAGGCCATACGACCTATGGTCTAGCTCTATAAGTCTAGCTGGATAGATAACGGGTCTAACTGTTTAAAATACTGAATTGTCATCGGTCCTCAATAAATCTACCAAGTTTTAATGGAAATGGACCGTATAAAGTGGGTCAAAATCGCGCCCAAAGGCGTCGGTTACAAACATACAAACAAACACAGGTGAAGCTAATAAAAAGCGTGTAATCAAAAAAGTTTTTTTGTTATTTATTTGTTAAAAGTGAACTTGTCAAGTCTCATGTGCCTGAAAACGTGCACTTATTCCTACCAGTAAGGATGAGTGCACCACCCGAACTGATATACTACATGTACTATTATTTTTCTAAATACGTACTTACATACATAATAATAAAGCCAACTACCAAAAACCAGCTCAAAAAAATGCAACAGAAATACTATTCATCGTGGTGCCCATAATTACATGGTAACTTTTTATATGTGTTGATTTTCCTATATATATAGCTTATCTTACATGATTAATTACCTACTTAAATCCATTGTATATACCATTGTTTGATGTGTAATATATCTGTAATCGTGTAACTTTTAATAAAGATAAAGAAAATAAATAATAAAGCAAAAAAAATATAAGATATTTAAACCCATACAGAACAATATTGGTCCTGGGTCAAAATTAAATACAGCTGATCGTAGGTATATAAAATTTTAATAACAGCTTCTGTTTCTCTAAGTATGCTTAGTAAGTTGTTAATAAGTAGGTTTTTACATTTAATAGGAATCTAAGCCCCCATTAGGGGAAAAAATATAGGTGACATAACATGGGTTAAACCTATAGGAGAACCCAAACTAGAGCAACCGGATAACTGATAAGCATACATGTAATTTTAAATATATACATGTCCTATCTAATGAAATAAATCAAAAAGAGCCTGTTTGATGCGTTTTCAACTGAACAGATGTTGATGACATTTGGCAAAGATTGATTGTATCTTGTGGGAAGGACATAGAGTAGTTTTTGTCTCAACAAACAATCTTAAGCCTTGATAACGCGGGCAAAACCACGGGGCGGTTAGTAGCAAATAAAAACATAAAACAATACATTACATTTCTGCTTACTCTTCGGAAATTCCCTCTTCACTGGCGAAGGTACTTCCTGGGAGGTTGCGGGGGTGGTTGCTGACGCTGTCAGGTTCTGCATTTTAACTGTTAAGAACTCCCCGTACACATTCACCGAGGTGGATGCCGCTACAGCTTTCTTTGCATCCTCCTCGTTGGCGAACGAAATCGTCGCCGCGTCTTTTTTCAGCACATCAACATTGACCTGACCGAATTTTGTGAACACCCGGATTATATCCTGAGGTTGTGTGTAGGGTGGGTAGCCTGAAAAGTAATAATAGTATAGTCAGTTGCTGCAACTGTACAGAACACAAGTCCGGTCGTGCATGGAGTACTGCTGTCACCTCTGGGATCGATCTGCCAAATACCAGCTGGAGGCCCTTGACTCAATAGACCGTCGTCTCAGGAGACTCATCGGTGATATTTCGCTAGTTCAAGCGAAATTAACCAGCCTTGAAGGACATAGGGTTCCGTGTTTCTCGGTCTTCTATAGGATGTATTTTGGATAGTGTGCTAATGAATTGTTCAATATAATTCCTCCAACCCCCCATTTCTCCATCGAACCACAAGACGCCGGAAGAATTTCCACCCACACGTTGTCGACATCCCACTTATACGAACACAACGTTTCGCTTCGTCGTTCCTTATACGCACAGAAAAGGAGCGGAACTCGGTTCCGGGGTCAGTGATTCCTGAAACCTTTAACCTTTCAAGGCCAGTGTGAATAGGCATTTTCTGGGTAAGCGTGCTACATCCTCGGCCTCGTCATAACTGCTTCTGGAGTCAGTCGAAGGCCAAACGCAAGGCCATTAATTAAGCTCAAGATAGGAAAAAATACATGACAATGCTGGTCTACTAAAAACCGTCGAACACGCAAACGACTTTACTAACTGTTTAAAAGTAAGAAGAATGAGACATTATTTCTATCATTACAAAGTATCTTGTCGGTCATAAAACTGATAAGTGCCCTCTCCTAGGTCTTAAATGGAATAAACAGATTTGATGCTATTAAAATTCTTACCCGCAACGATAACTTTGTATTCTAAACCTTTCTGTCGGTTATTATGTTGTTGTGGGCGGCCAGGGCCGCGGAGCACAATGCGTTGGCGCGCGACGGGTTTCGACGCCGTGGCTGAAGTAGAAGCCGAGGCCGAATTCGAAGCTGCGGCTGAAGTCGATGTCGCAGCCGAAGTCGAAGTAGCGGCCGAAGTCGAAGCCGGCGCCCCGGTCGAAGTTGAAGCCGAAGCCGGCGCTGCGGTCGAAGTCGAAGTTGAAGCCGGCGCCACGGTCGAAGTCGAAGCTGAAGCCGGCGCCGCGGTCGAAGTCGAAGCTGAAGACGGCTCCACGGCCGAAGTCGAAGCCGATGCCTCGGTCGAAATCGAAGCCGACGCCGCGGCAGAAGTCGAAACCGACGCCACGGCCAAAGTTGAAGCCGACGCCGCGGTCGAAGTTGAAGCGGACGCCGAAATCGAAGCCGACGGTATCGCCGGCATCGCCCTCGGCACTGCTACCTGCGTTGCTTCCATCTCTCATGTGTTTAATTCTTCACCTGTAGGACAAAGATAATATGAATTACTCTATTCTGTGTGGCAAAACCAAATGTTGTAGCTATATCTATGAACACGCGAGAATTCTACATCGCACTATGCAAGTTTTCTCAGGATTTGACTATATACAGAAGCTTCAGCATCAACAGCCAGATCTTGGTCCCCAGGCACGATTACGTAGCCTTGTGGACGATCTTCCCTTCTAAAATGTATACAAGTAAATATAAATACAAACTTGGTTTTAGTAAACATGTTTCTAATTTCCATTTCATCATAGTGTTATACGTGAGTTCATGAGAATTTGTTTTACTCGATCACACTGCCCAAAAGAAAAGTTTATTATATAAATAGCCTAGGACTTGTCACACACAACACATGGCTACCTGTTCCCAAACCATGAAAGCAGTAGGTACCTTATCCAAGCAACTGATTACCTATATCTGAGTTGAAATACACTAAATAATACAAAACACTCAAGACACAAATAGACATGTTCATGCATTTAAATACTTGTCCTGGAGATCATTGAAGCTAAAAGATAATGACAGTAAACAAATATTAAATCCAATTAAAAACAACCATACTTTTAGAGCAGAAAATATTTTTTTTACTTAGGCACTTGTATCCTTTAAAAACCAATTGCTAAGACTGTCTCATTGAAATAAAAAATAACGTTTTTTGTAAGTATCTTTATATACTTCTAATTATGTGATAAGTAATGACAATTTGATAAAAAAACTAATTGAAAATATATTACTAAGTTGTAAGTAATTAATTACTCACATTAACTTTAATGATTTGTTTTGCTTTCCTAATACAATAATGTTGTTAGGCAAGTGGTAAGGGTGCCTTGTGGTGGCCGCCATCGGCTACACCATTGCAGAATGATACTACAAAATGTTAATACTGCAATTTGTCGCTGGCCACTCGTAGGTACGCGAGTGTGCGGCAGCCTTAAGAAAATAAACACATTGATTTATAAAATAAATTAGGCTATGCAAGCTCATTATGGTATTGTGTTAGCTCCCAATATTCCATCGGAGATATTTTAAGATCCAATGTGATATGTGGTGAGCAATATAGTTATCTCTCGGGCACAATCTCGGGCTAAAGTAATCATTTCTCACAATGAAACTTCAATTGGGATGGGATTCATTTTAATGTTATGAATATATCAAGTCAGGCATGAAAGGTGGTTAATAAGTTAGGCAGAGTAAAACTACTAACAAAAAACATAAATATGTTATGTAATGAATGCATAGATTTTCGTTAGACTTAGATATTAGTGGTAATTAGTGATGTAGCCAAGTAGTAAGACAAGTCTGAGAACTGACTCTTAAGTGCAAGCTTGGGTGTTTGGCCACAATCTCACCATGGTTAGGGAGGTGGAATTTCTGAATCAAAATTTAATTCAATCTATGTACATCTCTATCCATTATAATCTTATTATCATATTATAATCGTTCGGTGTGTAGTGTTTTAGTTGTAGACATGTGCCAGTATCCATGAAAATTAATCACTGGATATGAACAAAAGATCTCTTTCACTCTTTACAACATAAGGAAAGAAAGAGAGGTCCATACATTTTCATAAAGTTTAGGTTATTACAGAACAGAAGAGGTTTTATTATTTGTACGACAGTTGGTCTACCTGACGGTAAGTGGTCACCGCCGCCTACGGAATTTTGCAATACCAGAGGTTATCTATTTCGACCATGAGACATGAGTTGTTAAGTCTCATGACCCCTCACCTCTCTAACCAAAGCCCGGTAATACAAGTGGACAGTGGGGACTTCCCCATTCGAACTTTGCACTAATAGCTCTACTATTTCTATTTCTAGGGATAGGTATTCCCGCATAATGTTTAATATGTAGATAATTAACCTAACTACTTTACATACTGAAGCTGTGCAGTGTCTATCTATTTATAGTGGACATATATTGATTCAAAATAGAAGGTACAGTCGGCAACATACTCTATGGATTACTTTTTAAGGTACATGTGTTTTTTTACACGCTTTATATTAGCTTCACCTGTATGTATGTATGTAACCGACCCCTTTGAGCTCGATTTTGTCCTACTTTGAACGATCAGATTTTATTCAAACTTTGCACACCTGTCAAAGATCGATGACAATGCAATAATCCGATCAAAGCATCCGATTATCCTAATTAGATTCGCCAGGATTGATTCATTTCTTTCCGCATCCTTTGCATGCGAGTAAGAGAGATAGAGCTAGTGCGCGAACTACGCGTGCGTGCAGTTCCAAACTTATTTCATTTAATTTTGAAGGTCTTGTCTGTTCCTAACTACAAAAAATTTTATAGATACGATTAATAGCCATACTATGTTAGCTTGTTACTAGGTATTGTTACAGATAAAACTGTATTATTTATGTACTTGGGTTAATAATCATTTTAAGGCATTTTAGTTATATATAGTTATTTATTATATATTGTGTGAGTTAGCGTCTTTTCTATAAATGAATAACTTCAAAGCCTGGCATTGAAAGCTTTTTATCCCAGTAAAGCGGGTGAAATTCGCATTCGCAACACACAACTACCAACATAATTACACAAACTTACCGTTAGACGCTCGAATCACTTTTAAAAAGTATTTTGGTTCTAAATATCCTCTATCATTGCCCCGCGTCAATACGACTCCATTCTCAGACTCGTAGAACTTAATCCCGTCTCCAAGAGCCTTCTCCAAGTCGATGTAAATGTATATTTGTGCGTTGCTCCTCAGGCCACTGATAACCGTTCGGTCATCAGGTGTACCCTTAGCCAAATGTATGTGTTGTCGTTCCATGCGACACAAACCTTCACTTTTAATTTGGGGCCACCATTTCATATATGTGCCATGAACAACATTTTTGTATATTGGCTGAAATTATCTCCTAATATATTATTTTTGCTCAATACACTATAAGCAACTACACTTTATAGGTATTTGTTAACTGGGAAAAATATTAGAGCCTATATTAGATTGCGATTATATTAGTATTTCACTCATTCTGTGATTTAGTTCTATATTAATATATTTTTATATGTGGTTTTGAGACCAATAGAAGGACAATAGATAGTGAATATTATGGTTACCAGAAATATGGTAGTATGGTAGTAAAGCTACTAATAGAATATTAATAATATTATATACATCAATAAATATACAGGTACATATATAAATATTACCTTCAATATAGGTATTAATTCAGCATCAGTGACTTCAGCAATGCTATGTCCCTGGTTTGCTTTGATCTCCTGCACATTTGTGTACGGGTTGAATCTCAATTTGAACCGTTGTTTATCATTATTTTGTACCACCCTCTCTATGTCAGTGTTACAAAATTTACCTCTAAACAACTTGTGTTGTAATATCTGATTTACTTGTAAGTAGCCTTCTGGACTGAAAATTATAGGGGGCATTCATTATTTATCAAATGACTATCTAGTTGGTTGCAATTATTTGGTTTTAGTTATTGTGTCAAACAAGTTAGATTATTCATAGAAAATTAGCATGTACTAGCTGTAACCTAGCCTGCAACTTTGTATGCATGGTAACTTTAAATTAAGTTATCTTTTTTTTTCTAGAGTTGATTTTCATAAAAAGTCTATATGTTGCCCCAAGCTATGTTCTGGCCTCCCAAACCCTCATAAAATTTCGTCTAGTAGTATCGGAAATTAGAGAGATGAAATACTACATGGCAACTAAAATTAGGTTTGTTAGTGTATAGGGTACCAAATGGCAAAAAATGTAGCCCTTATAATTTCATGATGTCCGCCTAGCCGTATGTATGTAAAGTCTTTTTATTCAGACTATTGGCACTATTTAGATGTAATTAACAATGGTGTAATAAAATAACAAATAAAATAAAATTTGGGGTGTACTCAGTAAATACATGTAGCTGAGGGATGAAAAAGAAAATTTGAGTGAACACAAATATGTTAAGATAGGCTACCAGATTGAAATTGGTTTCTGAATCATTTACTACTAAGTAATGGCTCTAAATTATAACATTGTTTACCTATAACTTTCTATAGGAGATGGTACCACATCCTACACATTATTCCAAAACTGATGTTAGATTCTGACCATTTATGAATGCCTGTGAATAAATATCATATTTCATATAGGGGCCTTTCTTGCACCCGACCAGTATTTCAATTGTTATAAACTACAGTTCTCTAAATCTCTTAACACACAGTATACACAATTATAGGTATAGTACAGGTACACTGTTTCATTGTGTTATTTTCAGTCCCATCAAGGAAGTAAGCAGAGTATTAACACTATTATTGTCTATTCTAATATTAAAAAGAAGTAAAGATATTAATTTTGTTCATAGGATGTAATATCCAAAACGATTCATCTGATTACAAAATCTATTTCACTGATAGACAGCTACACTATTCCTGAGTGACATAGGCCTTGTTAAAATCTTGATAGAACTTAAGATCTCTTGGAAACTGTGGGACAGCTGTAATGGTTCACAAATTGTAGGTAGTCACTGCTGGCGATGGACATTTCCAACACCAGGAGCATTACTAATGTATTCTTAATCCTGAGATGCGAGATGTTTAAGTCATCATGTGCCTGTAATTTCGCCCCTCCTTACCTTATTAACCTTTGATAGTTATCAAAGGTACATTAACATAAGTAATAAATAATAATAATTATATATTACCATAATCATTATAATAATATAGTTAACTAACTATATTGTTACTTGACATTAAAAAAAATTGATTTTAGAGGTAATATATCTTCAAAATACCTATTCTGTTTACCTGTACATGACATTCAAACTATTGATAAAACAGTTTTGTAAATTTGGATAAAGCTAATCATGTTCAGCTGACTGTACCAACTCGGATTCTTTACGAGTGTAATTTAAATGATTTTATTTTATAAATGATTAAGCACAATTTGAATAACAGCAACTTCACTTGTGTGCTTTGTGTGCTAATCACTAGAGGAACATCATCACTTACCATTAAAATAGAAATTGTTAAAAAAATAAACTAAAAATAAATTATGAAGTCCAGTGACAACTAACAACCTTAGAATATAATTATCACCATGCATATGAAAACAATGTATATATAGACAAAACAACTTGGCAAATTAAGTACTTGGTACCTAAGTCAAACTTAGTAACATTAATACTTGAATCAAGAGCATGCTTTTCAGTTTAATTATTCCAAGATTAACAAAGGAACGAGATTTTTCCCGCCCGTTTTTTATACTAATAGATTGCCTATATGTGCAATGTTTATCTTAATAACACAGCTACAAACGAGATATGTTTATATGCAACTAAGCTATAGTCGGCATTCATGCACTAACTACCATAGTCCACGTAAATCAATGACTTACCTCGGTAAAAATCCCTCTCGTATTGCCCCGTGACGAAGGAGCCAAGACAGCGATTTGCTCAGTTGTATGTCTTTATTACTCCTGGAACGTTACAAGCAATGATAACACTAAGACACAACAAAATAAGACGCCGCCCGCCACACTTACATCTATATTGTTTCACAAAACATGTCAGTATGCGTATTGCAGTTGAGAAATGAACCAACGTCACTAATTAAGGTCAAAAGGTGCTATAATTGTAAGGAATTGCATGTGTGGTTAAAATTTACTTTTATTTATTTAAATGTGGGAAATTGAAAAAAACAAAGAGTGCCGTTGTGTTTCCAATAAATTCTGCCAATAATTCCCCGACATGACTGACATTGACATATATGTCAACTAGCTAGCTATAGTGAAGCTAGTGATGTCAAAATGCGATACAATAACTCGATGTAATCGTTCCAATGTTGACTTAGTCGACAAATCAACCTTTTGACTAACAGCGATATCTTGATCGATTCGATTGAATATGACAATTGAGCCATTGTCTAGTATCACCAGCAATTTGAGCTTCAATTTACTAATTGGCAGGATTTTCACAAAACAATACTACAACAGAACACGCTAATAGTCCAGATTATATACTTCTGTGTAAAACGATCAACCGCCATACGGTGCCATGATAAGTTTCGGTGCTTCTTGACTCTTCGACCTGGAATGATACTGTAGTTTTTTGATGATTTGTTTTTTGTGTAATATTTCATAGGCTGCAAATCAGTTCATGAGGTTAGTACTTTATGACTAAAACTGAGAAATATACTTTTAAGCATCACACAATGTTACTAATAGCAAGTTTTTGGTTTTTTTTTTCTTCAATGTTTGTATTTTACTGCAACGTCGTGTGTATGTGTTTTTTTTTCTACCATACTTTTGTCCGTGACATGAAGCACATAAGTTAGTGTGTTTTGGTTAGAAAGGTAAGAGGGTTGGTGAAATTTCCAGTAAATGAGACATATCAACAACGCATTGAAGATGCGCCTGTTATTGTAAATGCTCATAAGTGGCGGTGTCCAATGAACAGTCCAGATGGACCGTGGGTTTGTTTTTCAGTGGACGTAAAATATAACTTTTCCCAATGTTCGTGACATTCTGTCAAGTATTGATTGATTGTATAACTTATAATTTGATTGTGTAACTATGTATTTCATTCAGATGGTGATGTCGACTTTGTCGGTTGTAATAGCCGGCAACGCTATATAGTCTAAGATCCGGCTGCAGAATCAGTACACTCATCGAGTATTTGCTAAAAACAAAATTTTTATGCATATTTTTAATTAAGAGAATATATATCTACCAGGTTGCCCATCAAAATGTGGCCGCTAGTATTATTAATTAAATTATTGTTAATTGATTTTTCGGAAAAAAATTCATTCATTTGTTTTTCAAGTAAAATATCGTCCACATCACGGCAATATATATAAAGACTCTGAAAAATCACGGTTGCCGTTGCGAACGTGGCCGCACCTCTTTGCAGCCAGATGTATGATTTACATGATTAGTATGACAGAGGTAAAGAGGTATAATTTTGATACATTTATACGTCCATAATGTATATTTATCAGTTATATACTAAATTATAGCAATTTTTTTCTGTTTATTATACATAATATACGGTTGCTTAATTAAATCTGATCGCAAATAAGGGTTGCTGGCTGTTAAAGATTGTAAATATTAAAGGTAGAGTGAAAGAGAGCTAGCGCATAACATCACTAGCCAGAGGAGGATAGCGATTGCCAGCTGTACAGAGTGACTGGTGAGATATCTTCGATACTTATGGAGAGTACTCGGTACCGGTGGTTGAGAACACTAGCACTCGACGCATGCGCAAAGGCTTCAAAGCGTCGTACAGCTGGCAAAAATATAAGAAATAACAATACTACAAAATAGAAAATAACAATAATTAGGTACAGAGAGAGCGTGTGCAGAGTAGCTATTTCCATACATTTTTATCTTCAATATAATGAACTACCTTGTAATACGCTTTTTCTTTCAAAACTTTCCTAATATAGTTTTGAAATTTATGATCAGACATTTTGGTTACTGAGTGTGAAAAGTGACAACAGTGTTTATCAAAGATTTAGTTTTGAAAGATGAAACTACTTCATGCAATGAAATACATAAAACATGCTGTTAGTGTTTAAATGTAATATAATGAAATTTAATTTATGGAATATATACTCAATGCCGAATAATATAAGATTTAAACAAAAAAGCTTCAACCACGGTGACTGTGGTTGTTTATCCTATTCAGCTCCAGCTCATTTACGATTTTTTGACCCAGGGCAATAACTTGATAGAGGTGCCCCCTCTTTCAACCATTTGAGTAAAATTGCTATAAAAAAATATAAAATAAATTTTGCACCCTTTATTACCTATTAACTTATAACTTTTGCTATATATTTTTGAGCTAGATCGGCTCAATTTGTTTTCAAATCCTCAGACAATATATTTGAAAATGCGTTTTCAGTTTTTATTATTATGTTATATTTTATTATAAACTGTCGCCGCCCGGGGAGGGTACCCTAGATCTGGGGCTAGGCCTATTGAACCAGTAAAAGTAATCATTGCCCAAGGCCTTCTTTTTCATTGAGGACTACAGGCATGTGCCCAGGGTCCCACGCTCCATGGAGCCCCTCTCTCGGAAGAAATGGAAGCCGTAGGATGGCCAGAGGTAACAGAAAACGCATGCGACAGACCGTGTCGTTAGACCGGATTAGTGCGTCGCGCACTTTGAGCTCTCATAGCAGAGTCTTAGGGCCCCCATTATCTTAGTGCCCAGAGCCTGCAATAGTTTAAGGACGGCCCTGTTATTCCGACATAATCATTAGTAATGAAACATGTGTGAAACGTTTAACATTATAGAAGTTTATTGTATTACATCTGGTTTTGCTTAGTTTTACGGGGGCCCTTTTCAAAAAAAGCGTCCGTGTAAGCCGGTTGTTCGCGGCAACCGGCGCGCGCGCTTTAGAGCCCAGTGGTTTATTTGTGTATATTTTATTTGATTTAATTTTCGTACCTAATGCGTTGGCGTCCCCCTAGGCTAACCCCTCTGCTCCTCCTTTTTAATATGCATAGATAATATAATATTATCGCTTCCTCTGTCGCACCCACTGCCCTGTTAAACTGACTCAAGTCTGAAAGCTCCTTGATCTACAACGTTACAAATAATTACTAATGTGTGTAGTTCCTTATAACCATAAGCAAAAGTAATACTAGCAGCACAGTTTTAAAATGTTTTTAGCTTCGGAATAATAATATAGACTCTATTGCACTGTTTCAGAGATTAAAATGGCTTGATAGAATAAATATATTTCTGCAAAAGCCGTGTTGACAACTGTGCAAAAATCAATGAATTGTGACACCATAGATACCGAGGCATAGACTCAGGTCAGCTGACTTCATTTTTATCATTGGTCTTGTGATAAGTTGTGAATCTCCGCCATTCTCGGTTCGTCTATTCCATCTTTCCCGTCCCGTGAGTTGAATTTTATTATTTCCAATAGGAATTTGATCATTATTTAGTTTGTTTTCATTGGTGTATGTGATATTCATTGTGGTTTATTGTAATTTGTTCTGAATTCTGGTAAGATTGAGCTCGATTCTGCCATGGTCAAAATTTTCGCAGGTCCTGAGTAAAATCGTACGTTGTTGGCATTTTTAAGTATTTCACCGGTTTAATTGCGTAGCCTGATTCTGTTATAGTTAATTTAAGCCCGTTTTCGATGGTATTTTTATGTATGTTTTACTCCTTTTTTTTACTAATTTTTCATACACCCATTTTATCATGTGACTGAAGTTAATGAATCTTCCTTTCCACTGCTAAAATATTGAGTAGTTTTTCCTTTAATTTGGTTTCCAAGGATTTATTCGTAGAAATTAATTCCCCTTTATGTTAGGAAAACCATTACAATCAACCTTCATTATTAGCAATTTCCATTTGAGATTTGGTTGATCCTTCACACCTTAGAAGTTTTTTTATTATTAGTTGTTTTTGAGATTAAAAATTTTCATACAATGATCTACATTGTGGGTAAAATAATTGTGTAATAAATGTGCTAGTCTACATTTCCCAAATGTAGTTTGATTAAATTTAAAAGCCTATTCAAATAATTATAAGTCCATGGGTAATACCAACATTGAGTATAGTGTCGTGATGTACAGTATTGTAATGAATGAGACCTGAAAAGTCTCATTTGACCTAATTTTGTTCAACTTATACCAACACCACACCTATTTCTATTGTGAACCAATAGCTTATTTGATTAGCGGTTTTGGTAAGAAAGAGGCCTCATGAGATAACATAATTCTTAACTTCTAGTCTTGGGGTCGGCAGCACATTGGCAATTGTAAAAGTCCATATGCAGCGGGAGCCACTTACCATTAAATATGTCTATTTGATGGCCTACTTGAATGAAAAAGAAGATAATCTGTATAGATGGCAATCGCCATTATTCTTTGTTAGCATATCCCTTTCCTTTGTATAACAAGATGTTTCAATGTTGGAAATTTCTTCCATTGAAAATATCTGTTGGAGACATTGATTGATGGCAATGTTTATCAGTTTCCATCTGATGATAAGTCAGTGGTCAGCTGATCTCCATGACAGTCTGTTGTGTCATTCCAGCGTAGTTTAGTGGTGTGTTCTTAAAGTTAATTCTTTTCTTATTCATAATTTAAAAGGTTTGTTACATAATTGTTCCTTGTATTGATCTGATCTTTGGTATTTCGATTTGGACTTACATATTATAATTAGTTTCAGATACTCTTTGAAGATCAATTTCAAAAGTGTGATATGGCAGATTTTTACAAACTATATAACAGATTAATATCATTCCATTATGTAATTTTCACTCTACATTCATTATTATAAAAGATATTAAATTGAAAGAAAAGTCCTGGTTGTGGTTGGCCATCTGAGAATCCAAACTAAGCTGAGCTTGGGTTTTGTGCTAAAGAAGTGAAATAACTTAATAATATTATACAGTAGACCCGCGGTAATCCGGCCCCTGTCCAATCGACGTACCCTGTAATCCGACTTACCAATCATTGTTGAATGTAGGTACACAAACATTATTTTGGAAAATTTTCACTAATGTGATTTGTAGCTCAGTACAATGTTATAATTTTGATCTGTAATTTGTCGGATTACAAGGTACATGTTTAAAAATAATGCAGACTATAGGGGGTCTTAGGCAGTACTCTATAGTCCGACACTGCCCTGCAAAACGTTTGTCAGATTACCAGGGTTCCACTGTAGTTTTTTTTTACATGAGTAACTTGCTTTTACACCAGTACTTTAAACTATTTATACATGACTTAGTATAAACTATTGCTGGTAGCATCAGGTAAGATCTAAGAGTACAGTACTATATAGCTCAGTACAGTACTTATTTCAAGTAGGAAGTCTCTGTATGTATGACTGTAGGATCTTAACAATACACCATAATTCTAAAATGTATCATTTTTTATTGACAGTCATAGAATAATCATTCAAAATGGCGGCCAAAGGCGGCTTGAAGATGATCGTCAACGAGGAGAATGAAGAGAAGTTCGGTTTTGTGTTTGCCGTATCTGGACCCGGTAAGTACTAACCATAAAAAAATATCTACACTATAAATATTTATTCTTTTAGAATTATACATTCCATTACCATGGTATTGAATAATAATAATAATATGTTTTGTCTTGTGTTGAGACAATAGTTTATAACTAGGATACGATAGGTCGCGCAGAAGTCCAATTGTTTAAAAAAAACAAGCAAGTGTAACCACCCCCGGAAGCTGGTAGGTTACGTTAATACAATATATCTTATTACACCATAACTAACAAGTAGTAGTAATTATTTTACCTCAATCAAATTGATATACTATAAATTGATTGAATGGGTATGACGTCACAAAGTACCTACATATATACATGTACTTCCTATTTACTAATATTCAAAATATCCGGTTTAACCTCATCACATCTCATATAGAGGGAGCAGGTGTCGACAAATCTCACGTCCCTCTTATACCGCTATTATTAGTAATAGTAGTGTCCATTAAGCAGTGATCAATTTTCCACGCTTATATCAATAGTATTAACGCTTAGGTATTTAGTGGTATACCTCAGGTTTAAATTTTAACCAAGGAGGAGGGACGTTTAAAAAAAAAACAATTTATAAACGATTTTAATCGACACCCTGTAAGACTATGATATTCAGTGTGTCCAAAATTTGTTGGTTGATATCATGTATCGTTTGACACAGTCGTAACGGCGGAGAAGATGTCCGGATCAGCTATGTACGAGCTGGTGCGTGTGGGGTACAACGAGTTGGTGGGAGAGATCATTCGTCTTGAGGGAGACATGGCTACCATTCAGGTAAATACACATATACAGGAGGTTCCATCACACGTGATGATCAGATCACAAACTTAGCAGAGTACAGTGGAAACAAGATTAAATTAAATTCCAGTTTGGGCGTGTTTTTATGTCCTCGTCCTAAACGGCCTTGACCGATTTTAATAACATTTTTCCTTACTTATTAGGAGATAGGGTACTATCTCCTATCTAGATGGTTCTTAGCTACACCAGGACTAAAATAATTAGTGGTCCAGGTAGATGGTGCTGTTGTCCAGATCCTGTTAAAAAAAATATTTTCCAAGTAATATATTTAAAAATATTCTTTTGGATCTAGGATCTGATAGTGACTACGTCAGTAGTATTTCAGTTACTTTTAGCACATAATGTCACCTAGTGGAAAGCACAACGTATACCGATTCAGCTACTACTTATATAGATAGATATTAGCTTACACCCAGATATAGAAAAAACGGACAAATTCGTGTACGCCAATGTTTGGCCTGAGCAGGAGTTGGTGGCGATAAGCTCTTTAAACATTTTCTCTAAAAATACGTCACTGGAATTTTCTAAATGGTTTAAGATCTTGTACTGATATTATTGATGCCAAGAATGTTTGCTTTTCAAATCAAATTGAACACTATATATCATTTGCAAACATATAATTTTGATGATAATATAAAGACTATAAAGACTTCATTCTTAAACTGTTAATATAATGGATTCTGCTCACATTAGCTCATATACGTACGTCATTGGAAGGGCATTATAAGCCTCTCGTCAGGGGAACTAGATAACTTAAGGATAAGTTTACCGTACGTGCTCTGATGATTGACAGACTTTACGTTTACCATTTTGATTTCTTGAGGATTCAGGTTCCCTGTGAATGGAAAAAATTAATGAAATCCATATGTAAGATTTCGAGAAAACTCGAGAGGTGACAATGATTTTACCAGCACTTCATAACTAATAGGAATCACCGCGGCCGATTCCACATCTATCTGATCTTCTATTTAAGCTTTACCCAAAATTTAGGTCAATTACAGGACACGATTCGCTCATGCTGATCCCGTCGGTTAACATTCTAGCTATTCTGTGGATGCGCAAAAATATGCAATAAAGTTATTTTATTGCAGCATAACATAGTCTTCGGAATCTAAAGACAAAGTTTTCCATTGACGGACAAATATTTCAGACACTTGTAAGTCACTGTGTCAATATAAATGGCCGAGAGAACGAGACAATTATAGTAACCCCTTTTCCGAAACTGTAGCATTCGCTTCCGACTAAGTGAAGCTTTATTACTTATTTAATCGCGCAGGTATACGAGGAGACCTCAGGCGTGACAGTAGGAGACCCCGTACTCCGTACAGGCAAGCCCCTCTCCGTGGAGCTTGGACCTGGTATCCTGGGCTCCATCTTTGACGGCATCCAGCGTCCCCTGAAGGACATCAACGAGCTCACCCAGTCCATCTACATCCCTAAGGGTGTCAACGTGCCTTGCCTCAACAGGGAAGTCAGCTGGGAATTCAACCCGTTGAATGTTAAGGTAAAGTTTGATGACATTTTATGGTGCTCTATTAAACACTACAATAGCTATTTTAGTTAATTGAACAGTGTCATATGAAGTGAGGTTTTCTCAACGAAATTATTTTTAGCAGGCATATTTGGACTTAGAAGTGCCTGAGTGTTTTTACTTGAAATCTTATTAGAAAACTACCTAAGCTTATCAAAAAATGTTACCATAGAGATTAGTAATACTTTACATAATAAAGCTATTTTGGTTTGTATAAAAATAAACTCAGCATTAGTAGACATTCATATCATAGACATACAAATTGCTGAGTTTCTTGCCGGTACTTGAGCCAATTGGAGGCTGACTTTACCGTTGGCACCTTCAGTAACTTTAACCAGGATAAGTGGATTTCGGTGATGAGTTTAAAATGTTCATCAGGTCGGCTCCCACATCACCGGCGGAGACTTGTACGGTATCGTACACGAGAACACTCTGGTGAAGCACAAGATGTTGATCCCGCCCAAGGCCAAGGGTACCGTCACTTACATCGCGCCCTCCGGCAACTACAAAGTCACCGTAAGTAACATCTTTATTTTTCATATTCAATTCTTGTCTAAAGGAGATAAATTCAATATTTAGTTAGTATTCCCTTATTTTTTTTTATTACCATTCATTTATGTCAGTGTCGAGTTTGATGAACGTTAATGTTACTTAATATTTTTAATTTGTATAGGATTGGATTTTGAGACTATTATTTATGCATAGATTATTGGACTGCTCAAAGGTACCATCATAAAGGCGGTCGGAGCTAGAATCGGTTAATAATATTCTAGTCCTACCAGAAAACACTTTCGCTATTATAATATCAATAACGATAAACGTAACGTAATACCCGCAGGACATAGTGCTGGAGACGGAGTTCGACGGCGAGAAGGCGTCGTACAGCATGCTGCAGGTGTGGCCGGTGCGCCAGCCGCGGCCGTGCGCCGAGAAGCTGCCGGCCAACCACCCGCTGCTCACGGGGCAGCGCGTGCTGGACTCGCTGTTCCCGTGCGTGCAGGGCGGCACCACGGCCATCCCCGGCGCCTTCGGCTGCGGCAAGACCGTCATCTCGCAGGCGCTGTCCAAGTACTCCAACTCCGACGTCATCGTCTACGTGGGCTGCGGCGAGCGAGGTACCCGCCCTACCTATACTACAGTACACCTTCGTTACGGAAACGGGTGGAGAGGTAGTACTTCCCCAGATTTACTTTGCACCGGTGACTCTCCTGCTTCTGACCGATTGACTGCCTAGTACCTCAGTCGAAGTACCGCGGCCTCTTTTAGCAATTTAAATTAAACTTTATTTATTAAGTATTAGAACATCACAGAATTTGTAAATACGGTGTAAATATGTATCCAGGTAACGAGATGTCTGAAGTACTTCGTGACTTCCCCGAGCTGTCGGTGGAGATCGACGGTGTGACGGAGTCCATCATGAAGCGTACCGCCCTCGTCGCCAACACATCCAACATGCCTGTCGCTGCTCGTGAAGCTTCCATCTATACCGGTATGTTTTATTAATACCATATTTTTACAGTGGCCGATTAGGCAATGTTATAGGTTGTTAATGCCATCAGAAAAAAAATTATATTTAGTGTTATCAAGTTTTCTTTCAACTTATTTGTGCATATCTTTAAAAGACTATTATATTAGTATTGAAGTTTCCTGATTACATTAAAATTTATTAAACCATAAAGACAGTTCAGTAGTTGACAGATTGCATACGTAACTAATTGAATACAAGGATCTGTACACACTGGTGTTTTCTTTGGTGAGTGTAGCATGCTAACATCCTTGGTCGTGAAATTGGCAGTGTGTAAGGAACGTCGCTTACATTTTGACTTCCCTGTCTCCACTTGTTTAATAGCTAATATTCTCGTGTAGGCATCACCCTCTCCGAGTACTTCCGTGACATGGGTTACCACGTGTCCATGATGGCTGATTCGACATCTCGTTGGGCCGAGGCTCTGCGTGAGATCTCCGGGCGTCTGGCGGAGATGCCTGCCGACTCCGGCTACCCAGCCTACCTTGGTGCTCGTCTCGCCTCCTTCTACGAGCGAGCTGGACGAGTCAAGTGTCTCGGAAACCCCGACAGGGAAGGTACGTATTGTCCCATCCAAGCTCTACAATGATTGCGCTACTTTGCTGCCTGAAAAAAAAATAAAAAAGTCGGAAATGTAGTTCAAATAAAAAAAAAAAACAAAAGTTTATTTATTTATTACATCAATAGTGCAGTTATTACATGGGCTGGAACTCCCCTTTTAAGAGACTCGTTCTTCCGATTTTCCTATGATTATAATTGTATACAAAACTTGTTGAAAAATAAAATTTCAGCTATCTGGTTTCCATAGTAGAAATATAGAGTTTGGGATCAAAAGGCTGCGTGTCAAGTATAGGCCAGGATATTTATTTATTTGACTATATTTCAAATATGATAAATACAGATGTGTGTTTGCAACAAACAGCAACTTACTGCATAATGCCTCATTGGATTTGAATCAAATTATTTCTTTCTCAATGAAATATAAGAACTCTCCTAGATCCTGCATCTAGGAGAGTTCTTATATTTCATTGAGAAAGATACTTCTAACTGGTATATCTGAATACAGGGCTGTGGTTAACTGTGGGTGTTGTGTTCAGGTTCGGTGTCCATCGTCGGCGCCGTGTCCCCCCCTGGTGGTGACTTCTCGGACCCCGTGACAGCGGCTACTCTGGGTATCGTGCAGGTGTTCTGGGGTCTCGACAAGAAGCTCGCCCAGAGGAAACATTTCCCCTCCATCAACTGGCTCATCTCTTACAGGTGAGGATGTTATAATTAAAACTTTTTATTTTAACACAGCTGTGAATTGATATATATTATATTTGATTTTATAATTGATATATATTGATAATGAGATAGGTAGACATAGTTTTCTAAAGGTTTCACTTCTTTCTTCCGCGTGTTTTTCGGAAGCGATATTTATTTCTTTAGATGGAAATGTTACTACTTATTTTCTAGTGAATGTGACATAACTTCACGCTCAATTACCACGAAGAGGTAGACTCTAAAGCCCGATTTTTAACTACAGCTTGGGTACTATACAAGATTTAGATGTTCCTAGACCTGTAATCTTAAATGATAATTACAATTCACAAATTACTACAACCGCTGACAAATATATTCTAATTGATGTATGTACTATTTAGTTATTTTGAATTGTGACTTAATTCTGTTTTTCTCGTTAATTATGCAGCAAGTACATGCGTGCCCTGGATGACTTCTATGAGAAGAACTACACCGAGTTTGTGCCCCTTAGGACCAAGGTTCGTACACTAGAGCAGTTCAAGTGCACATCACGGAACACAACCAGCCTAAGCTGAGCTCTCTTTAGTACTAACTGCTATACTGCTCACAGACTCTACAAAAGTGTTTCTAACTTGAGTTGATGTAATGATCTGGATTGACTCCTGGAAGGTTCAATTCCATTCAATTTATTCTCTTTAGTATTTGCAGTCTGTCAAGCTAGTTACGAGGGTATGAAATATAAGGACTGTGACTGTCGCGCCACAGATCGTGGATTCGATTCCCATCTGGGACAGACGTTTGTGTGCATGAACATGTCTGTTTGTTCTCTGTCTCATTTGTTTACATCTATAGAAAATAGTTGTATGCGGAGTATTCGGGGGCACAGTAGTCCTGACGAGTCGGAAGCACTACCTTTTCTCAAAGCATTTCGACGTATATTCAAACCCTTGGCCTAGATAATGCCAGTGCTCAAATACTCAGGATTCAGTTTTCTGGTTATCAAAATACAAGCTCAGCTTAGTTTAGGAACACATGGCCATGTGTAATCAAATATTAGAATTTGAATAACATTGTATCGTGTGGTGCCCCAGGTCAAGGAGATCCTGCAGGAGGAAGAGGACTTGTCTGAAATCGTGCAGTTGGTGGGTAAGGCCTCGCTGGCCGAGACCGACAAGATCACTCTTGAGGTCGCCAAGCTGCTTAAGGACGACTTCCTGCAGCAGAACAGGTAACCCCCCTAACTTTTCTCTTTTTCTTCCTTCCTCTGTTATCTTTTACTTGTTAACATTTAATCTCCCCTTAGTCCCTTCTTTATTTATATTTTAGACTATGCTATTTTGTGAATATACATCCACAGCAATAGCAACTACTTAAAATCAGAAATGTTAAATAATATGTAAAACATGGCTCTTTCAACAATAATTTAAATTTATTTAAAAAACTAAATTTGGAGTATATGTAGTATATCAGTTGTCTGATTTCTATAGTTCAAGGTCTGCTTAGTTTGGTATCAGATGGCCGTATGTAAAACAATGTCCCATGATATTAATTTATTTAACAATCATGTGTTCTCCCCCGCAGCTACTCGGCGTACGATCGTTTCTGTCCGTTCTACAAGACCGTGGGCATGCTGAAGAACATCATCTCGTTCTACGACATGTCGCGACACGCCGTGGAGTCCACCGCGCAGTCCGACAACAAGGTCACATGGAACGTGATCCGCGACGCCATGGGCAACATCCTCTACCAGCTCTCCTCTATGAAGTTCAAGGTACATTTCAACAAATACCACCGTTTCGAGGGATCTTAATAACAGTCGTTCGGGAATGTAGCTTAGGTTCCGTATATTACCCTCTACATATTTACACTCACAAAATGAGCACTCTATAATAATAGTTAAGATTATCTGTAATATTTTTGAAGTAGTAGCACTGCTAGTGCAATCTCCATATTCAAAAAGGCTTCAAGCATTTTTGATGTTAGGCAGATGTTTAGACTCTTAAGTACATATGTATACTGACACGGTATATACTCTTCACCCACCCATCAAGCTCATTAGCCATATCCTGTCAGCGTCGAGCCAAGATCCAATTATATAAATATATCGTCCTAATTTTATACTTAACATACATAGGTGTGAATGAGAGAATATCCTACCTTAGGACTAGACAATTTCTTAATTGTGAGCTAATTAATCATTCGTTTTCAGGACCCAGTGAAAGATGGAGAAGCCAAGATCAAGGGAGATTTCGACCAGCTTCTAGAAGATATGTCCGCAGCGTTCCGCAACCTAGAGGACTAAGCTGTACTGTACGCCAATATACCACTTGTAGAGCGGCGAGCGTTTACTGATCCTGTGAACAAACCACACAAAAAGTCACATGTTTACCTCTCTTTCTTTATTATACGTTTAGAGAGACGTTTTAAAAATTGATATTATTCCTCAGTGTAACGTGAAACCGCAATTGTTAATACACATAGACGTAATATTAATGTGTTACGATTTTACGTAGAGTGTGTAGGTTTAAATTATGTACTACTCGTATTACAGAGATAAATTCGTGATTTCGATTGTTGAATTCGTCGGATTAGTGACCATTGCGCGCTAGAACCGTGTCTGGACGCGACGCCATTTGTAAATACCGACCTCGTCTATGGACCACTGTGGACACGTCGATCCGTCGCGCACGGTCACTTAGTTGTTATTTATATTATTATAAATGAAAAATATACTATTTATATATACATACTAACAATGAATTATTTTGCCCGTTGATTTTTATGTGTGATTTTTATCATAATATCGAGTACCCTCTTGCATTCCACGTTGTTATTAGAATTACTTGATAACGAAATGTTAAAGCTCTATACGCTTTTGTCTCGATATTGATGCAGTGTTGCCATGTATCGCTTAACGAAATATAGTTTGAAATTCAGTATTAATTAATGAAGTATATTTTATTCCCTTCGCCGCAACGAGAGCAGTTTCGCGTAATCATTAACTGTTAGTTAAGTGTCGATTTCAATAAGGTGTGTACAAATATAATACGCAATAAAGTATATACTTGCTGTTTGGACTTCTGTGACGTCATGTTGAGAGGAGACGAAAGTTATTATTATAAATAATAATAAAAGTATAAAGTGAAAATGTTGTATTATTTATAATGACAGTTTATGAGTTTGTAAGTTGCGCGAGGCTGTGACCTCGCATGTGTGGGATGTTCTACTTTATTTACGGTACACTATTGATATCCCAACAGAATAACTATACTTAAATAAATTGTTGAAAATAAACAAGAGTTTTGAAGCCACCTCTATACGTACGCACAATCTAATCTAATAAAAGCTGGATAAATCCCAAACCGATCTTTATTTTATTTTATTTATTTATTTATAAGGACAGCCAACAAAACATACACTAAAGAATATAATACAATGGTCACAAACAATACTTAAAGCTAAGTGCTGCTTTAATTACAGGCTATCACAACATGGTAAAAGACAAAAAGACATGTAAATATTATAAATTTGAGGTTTGTTAAGACTTAATTAAATCAAAGATATAAATATAAAAATGATAATAAAACAAAAATGATAATAAAACAAAAAAGGCTTAAGAACCAGCATATTGTTACCCACAGACGTGATCATTTGGCTAAGGTTTGAGTTGAGAAGAAGGTCCAAAAGAAGCCAAAACTGCACGTTTAAATGCATGCGCTTTGTTTGAGAAGATGTCAATGTTATGGTTATTCCTATACATGTTGTTATATTGACTCTGAAGTCTATTTAAAGTAGCATGCTGACCCAGGTTAGTTTTAGAACATTTTACCAGGAACGGAGTATATTTAATAAGACGAGGTAACTTGGAGGGGGCGTTCAGATTAATTGATTCTACTAAAAAAGGACAATCTATGATACCGTTAACCACGTTATATAGGAACATATGATCTAGCAGTTGTCTCCGCTCACGTAAGCTATTCATTTTGAAGTATGTGAGACGGTCATTGTAGGAGGGTAACAGCTTGGCTTTATTACATTGGTATGGAAGATGCCAAAGAAATCTTTTCTGTACCCTTTCTAAGCGGTTAATATGCACGTCATAATGCGGGGACCAAACTTGTGCACAGTACTCGAGGGCAGAACGAACCAGGGTTGAATACAGCATGATTTTAGTGTCTGGTTTTTTAAAATCCTTGCTGTTTCTTAAAACAAACCCCAGCATCTGAAATCCCTTGGTTGCAATTTTGTCGATGTGCATATGGAATCGTAGCTTCCTATCCAAACATACACCAAGATCACGAATGTGATCCACTTCCTCTAATATCGTGTTATCGATATAATATGACTGTGAAGATTGGTGCAAGTTTCGAGAGAATCTTATAGATTTGCATTTACCAATATTCAAGTCCATATTATTGACATCACACCAATGGGTCAGTCGGTCAATGTCTTCCTGGAGTAGTACGGTGTCAGACTCAGACTTGATCTGCAAGGCTAATTTGAGGTCATCAGTATAAAGAAAACATAAGGAATGTTCAAAGTGGGAAACAATGTCGTTCATAAATATATTGAACAAAATTGGTCCAAGGATAGAGCCCTGAGGGACTCCAGACATGGCCGGGAAACGCTCTGAAGTGTACCCACTCACAAGCACCCTTGAATATCGATCACCCAGGTATGAAGTAAACCATTTTAGCAAATTACCTGCGAAACCGAATAGAGATAGCTTGTTGATTAAGATTTTAGGATCAACGGTATCAAATGCTTTGCTTATGTCCGTATAGATGGTATCAACAGAGTTCATCCATAGAGTCGGTGACAAATGAAACAAAGGATATGAGATTTGTTGCGGTGGATCTACATTTGTGGAAGCCAAATTGCTGTGGCGATATCATGTGCCTAACATGCCAAGAAATTACGGGACGCAGTAATGCTTCAAAAATCTTCCCAAAAACTGGCAGTATCGATATGGGTCTATAATTTTTAATAGAAGCAGCATCACCACCCTTGTGAATAGGTACTATTCTGGATTCTTTCCATGCAGATGGAAAAATACCGGACGAAAGGGAGCTATTGTATATAATAGATAGAGGTAGGGAGAGCGCTTCTCGACATTGTACAATAAGTAGAGGTGGTATTCCATCAGAACCGGGACCCTTAGTTTGGTCCAGACTTTGGAGGGTTTTGAGTACCTCTTCGCGTGAGAACGCCACATTACTTATGCACTGCGACAAGGTAGGACTTGATAAGATATTATCAGGGGTATTAATACTGGAAGATTGCAAGGGCTCTCTATATACTGACGCGAAACAAGAGGCGAAAAAATTACATATATCATCGCCTTTAGTAGCAAAATTATTGTTTAGATACATTTTTGAGGGGTAGGAGCCATGGTTACGTCTTTTATTTTTAATGTACGTCCAAAAAAGCTTAGGGTTTTTCAAGAGAGAGTCTTCCAAGTGATTAATATAATGTCTATAGCATGAAACTGACAATAATTGGCAACGCTTTTTCAAAGAGATAAAAGATAGTTCATCCATTGGGTTTTTATACTTACGAAACCTTATACGCATTCTATACTTTTCACGCAATAAACGTATAAGTTCTTTCGTATACCAGATGGGGTATTTTTTGGGTACCGGCTTGGATTTGGGTACGTGTGCTTTAATCGCCTCTCTGATAACATTGTAAAACCTAGTACCCATTGCGTCAACGCTTGTGATTGATGATAGTTCTTGAAACCAGTTCACAGAGTTCAAGTGAGTTATAATTTTATTAAAATCAGCTTTATAGAAGTTAAATCTGTCACTCGGAAAACCAGGAAGTAGATCGGGACATCTACAATCAGCAATGTTAAATTCTAATGGAGGGTGGTATGGGTCAACCGTACTAAGCACAAACGTACTTTTCTTAAGGTTATCTATTTTTACATTGGAGAGAACCAGATCCAGAATTTTATTTTTTTCATTGAGAATGGTATTATATTGCGTTAAGCTATTGAGAGCTGTAAAGTCGAGCAGTTAGAAAGAATGCTGTTAACCGAGCTTGGCGAGAGAAGGCCATCGTTTCCGTGCCAAATAATGCTACTTAAATTAAAGTCTCCCAGTATCAGAGCATTTTTGTGTGATTCTAAAATAATATTAGTATTGTCAATGAAGAGGTCGAGAATATGTCTTTGGATTGGTGGAGGCAGGTAAACTCCACGTCTGTTCGTTACGTAACGATCAGAAAACAGCTCTGAATCAAAAATTGTACAGTTTAGCCATGTCTCGCATAATACTACTACATCATAGTCGCAACATAACATATTTTTATAAAATTCTGTGGTTTTGGTGCGTAAGCCCCTAACATTTTGATAATAAATGATTATGTGTGAGAACTTTATAGGATTCAATTAATAACTATTGATTCTAAGCGCTAGACATGGAATAATTACTTAGTTAGTTTATCAAGTGTTGATGTGTTACGAACTAGTACATATTCAGAGGTATCTGTTTTACGCATGTATATATGCCCCCCACGCACCCATACATGTTTAAAGTTTAGTTCTTTAGCTTTCGAGCGAGCCGCAGCGTGGAGCATTTTATTCTCCGGTGACAAGTTTTCAGTAACATAAACCGCAGTTTTATTTTTCTCGCCAACTACGCCCAGATGGTTTGAATTAAGTTTATCATCAAGATGACTTTTGTTAAACTTAATGGTGGCAGCCAGAATGGAATCACGTAGCCGGGGGTTACATAACTTGACCAATATCGCACGGGGACGAGGACTGCCCGCGTTCTTTTTGGCGATCCTGGAGCAGTATGAGATGTCAGTGTCGTTTATAGGGCAAGCTACAACTTTGCCCAATTGCTTCACAATACTTATTACGTTTTCAGTCTTGTGCTCGGGAACACATTGTATTTCCATATTAGAAGAACGGGATACCAGCTCCATCTGATTTAAGCGCACGGCAAGGGCATTTAACTCGTAGCGAAGAGACTGATTTTCTTTTTTGACAGAATCGACTTCAGTTTTGTATGTACTGATTTCGGTGAGCAGTTTTTCAAAAGTATTGTTCATAAAGCTTATAGAATCCTTGAAGTTATCAAGATCATTTCTCATATCCCGCAGCTGTTGGTTAATATCACGCTTTAGGTCAGCGATTCCGATGGACATAGCGGCATGCACTTCTTCCTGTATTATTTTGCGGAGGTCCATACGAGACACACAGGAGGGCGAACAGCAACTAGCCGTGTTGGCAATATCCTGTGTGTCGCGCTTCGCGCGTCTTGTGACGTTCGCGTTCGAGGGTAAAGTGTTAGGTGTTGGACGAACAGACATGATTGAATAGTCTGCGCCGGGCTGATTACTGTGACACGCTGGACAATTCAATTTGTTGTAGAGGTAGATATAATAATACAAAAATAACTATTGGAACTATTCTAACAGCTTTTGACAAGAACACACGTCCATATTATCTTGTCCTTATTAAAAAAATATTTTAAAATAGTTGGAAGTGCAAGTGGGGTTTCTGGTCCTAATGGTGTAATAAAGCCCCAATTTTGTTTGCTGGGCAGTGCACGGGCCCCACAATTTGAAAATCAATGCGTTTCTTTTGAGCAATTTTAACATAATTCTTTCCTGACCGCGTCGGTGTCAAATGTGACGGACACGAGATCCACTTTGTTGTTGCCGTTGCCAAGTCAACAGCTGTTTTATTAAATACCATTGGCCTGCGAGTTTTCATCACCCAGGCAACAAGACATGCGCAGTGTTTATGTGATACCGTTTTTTATTCTGTTTATTGTGTTTTTATGCTAATTTGTATATTTTTCGTATGTAGGTATGTAAGTAAACTACCGAGATACAGACATGGTATTGTCCAGCAGCCAAGCAGCTGCAACATCCGAAAATCTCGTGCAGTGCTCACAATGCTCCCAACCGCGTCTCTTTAAAGGCACAAGAGGCCTGCGCATCCATACCACCAGATGCCATCAGGTTACACATACGGGTACACACGCGGATGTTGCTTCGAACCCTTCTATCACCTCGTTAACCAATTCTCTTGTGCCTCGTGATGTGAGCGCAGTATCCCAACCATTTTGGCAAACTTTAAGTAATTCAAAAAACACTGTACCGATTTTAAAGCGCATTCCACGAGGTGCCAGAACTTTAGTAGCGCAAAAGCTTACTGAAGTTATCCGCCATACCCTCAGGGATAACTCTAAGCAGGCTTGGGAGAAATTGCTTACATTCCCCTATAGAGTACTGCACGTTGAAAAAGACCCTCACTCTAATGTCTCTCTCACTATTCGCGTCAAACAAAATTGCTCTACTTATTTACTACATAAAAGTCCAAACAATATTTCAAAAACATTCTCACCCAACATCTTTAGGTCAGTAGAAAATAAACTAAGTGATGGAGATATTAAAGGTGCAGCGCGTCTTCTATTTTCCGATGATGCGGTTGCTCCGGATACCCCAGAGACTCTCGCTGCCCTTCGTGACAAGCACCCTGTCGCTCCTTTAGATTATCTGTTCCCAGACGCCCTTACTGCCGAGGATCCATTACAGTCACTATCAACATCTGCTGATGAAGTGCGCGGCGCAATTTTATCCTTTCTGCCGGGGTCTGCAGGTGGACTTGACGGCCTATCGCCGCAACACCTTAAAGACCTCACCGCTGCTTCTTCCGGCAATGCAGGGGAAGCCTTACTACTAGCTTTATCTTCCTTAGTTAATGCTTTGTTAAGCGGCAGGGTGCTCTCTGAAATTACAGATATTTTGTACGGCGCTAATTTATGTGCTTTAAAAAAAAAGATGGCGGGATTCGACCCATGGCAGTTGGCACGACCTATCGGCGACTTGCAGCAAAAATTTCGTGCCAAGCCATCAGTGGCAAGCTCTCAACCTATTTTCAGCCTCTTCAACTGGGATTTGGTTCCAGAGGAGGTTGCGAAGCTGCTGTCCACTCCTTACGGACTTTTTTAGAAAATAAGGGTGGTGAGGTACTGCTAAAGGTAGACGTTAAGAATGCTTTCAATTCCGTCGATAGGGCCGTTCTTTTGACCCAAATAAAAAATCATATTCCTGAAATTTTTAACTTATTGTGGCAGTGCTATAGTACTCCTTCTAAATTACTCTACAAAAATAATCTTTTATATTCATCTGTAGGTTGTCAACAGGGCGACCCTCTCGGTCCCGCTATCTTTAGTCTCGCAATCCACCAAATCATACAAAAACTAAAATCCAAATTTAATGTATGGTATTTAGATGATGGGACCCTAGGAGGTGATGCGGCCACGGTTCTATCAGACCTTCGTTTACTCATTTTAGAATTCCGAGCTATAGGATTAGAATTAAATTTCAATAAGTGTGAGCTTTTTATTCTTGAAGGTACTGCAGACCGGGATGCAATTATATCACAATTTAGCACCATAGCTCCCAATATTGTTACAGTGAATTGTGAGTCTCTTCGTCTTCTGGGTTCCCCTATTCTAGACGAATCGCTTCCTGATTTTATTAACGACAAAATTCTAAAATTCAATGAAACGTCTGAACGTTTACTCAAAATTAATTGCCATATGGCCTTTGCTATTATTCGTTTTTGTCTTTTCGTACCAAAATTCACGTATGTCTTGCGGTGTTGTCAGCTTTGGAAACAACCAAACCTTTTGACAAATCTCGACAACACCCTAAGACGTACTTTATCAACTGTTTTTAATATAGATTTAGATACGCGTTCTTGGACCCAAGCGACCCTACCGGTCAGATTTGGTGGATTGGGTATCCGAAACACCTCAGATGTTTCCCTTCCAGCCTTCTTGGCTTCTGTCCATGCCACGCTCCCTCTTACCACAAAAATTTTAAAACCTTGCAAAATTATTGAGATTTCTTTTTTGACGGAAGCCAAAGATGCTTGGTGTGCCGCCTGCCCTAATACCGACCCCCCACAAGTCCCTATCATCATCCCCCATACTTGTCGCTGCGGCGCTGCCGTCAATCGCTTAGGCCAACATGGGCTCTCCTGCTCTAGGAGTGCTGGCCGTATACCGCGGCATCAAAATATAAATGATGTCATACGTCGGGCTCTTGCCACCGCCGGCGTGCCCGCAATTCTGGAGCCCAATGGATTAGCACGCGATGATGGCAAGAGACCAGATGGTTTGACTCTTGTACCATGGAGGATTGGTAGGGCATTAGTGTGGGATGCCACGTGTGTGGACACTCTTGCTCCATCACATCTCCATGATACATCGACCGAGGCCGGCGCAGCAGCCAACAATGCAGAGAACCTCAAACGGCACAAATATAGCGTAATATCGTGTACGTATATATTTGAGCCGTTTGGGGTTGAAACCTTAGGGCCCTGGTGTCATCGAGCTCACCACCTTTTTAGAGAAATCTCTAAGCGGTTGGTGGAAGCTACGCGGGATCCCAAAGCTGGCGGCTACTTAGCCCAAAGAATAAGCCTCGCAATACAGCGAGGCAATGCCGCAAGCATTCTTGGTACTCTGCCACCAGGGGAGGAGTTAGGGGAGGTTTTCTATTTATAATAATTATAATTAGGTTAAGCTCTTGTTTACTTTTATTTCATGAAATACTATTCTAATACAAAAATTATATTTTCCTCAGGAAATATATTCTGAGAATCGACCCGCGGACCCTGTCGTGTGAGTCGACGCTTCGCGGATTGCGCTGTTTGTCGAGTAACAACGATGACGAAATACGTTATCAGTTAGGGCTTAGTGACTTCTTTTTAAATAGTGTGGGGGTAGGTGAATTGCATTTGATCACTTGTATGATGTTGGTGAGAATAATCACAAACACATTTCACGTTATAGATATACAATCGTTCCACTTCAATCACTATTTAATCACTTTTGCGATTGTGTGTTTGTTGCTACACTAAACTACACTGGTTTAAGAGTTTTATTTCAACTTTTGGTCGCTCAATTTAATTAAACTGTATGAGATAACAAAAACACGTCTTTATCCGATAGAAGGTGAAGGTAGGTTCTTTAATGTAAAAATGTTATAGTAAGGTTTTTCTTGTATATCATTTCCTGGCACGGTCACGATCACGGATTCTAAATCTGACTGGACCAATGGAAAGCTAATAAGTTGAAATTTGTAGCCAAATATCAAACATGTTAAGATTTTTATACATACAGTGTGGGCCTGCCAGGAAGTGCCGTACGTTTTTATAGATATTTATTTTTCATTAAAAGAAATCCCTAGTAATGCCCCGACACTATTGAGCAGATTCCTATGGAACAGTGAATTTCGTAGCTATTTGGCGTGATCCCTGGTAGCGCCATTAAAACCACCCTTATAGCTTTTGAAAAGGCGATATAAATAAATAAACAAAGGTTTAATAAATTCTGGTATTTAGCGTCAAGTTAGCGACAATTGTTTCCACGCGATATTCTAAACCGTTCGCAGTTATTTGTAAATTGTTAAGTCCTTTTCAAAACTAAAGATTATCGAAGAATGAGAACTAGTATGTTAAGGAAGAAGCAAAAGAAGTTCAAACTTTTGGTCGCAGTGGTCTTAAACAACCGTTTACCTAAGCGGTACGAAGCGGTATTCTATTTCGTCAAGCCGTGGAATATCATTAAAATATTACCCACAGCGTTAGCGAACGCGTATATCTGAGCGGGCCTTAGCCTTTTGAACGCCATGCCATGACGGCATCTCCATCTCCTGTACTCCAAATCCAGAAATCGATATAAATACCTGTATCAATAAAATACATAAAAGTAATGATTTAAAATGTTTATTTTGTATTTTTTCTGTTTCCTGTTTATTGTCGAGTATATAGCCGACATTGGCGTTTAAAAGGTTAAAAGTAAATAAGGACAACCGCGTGAATCGGACAAAGCAAGTAAAAGAGGATTCATAACCAAAAAAATTATACTTCTTAAACAACACTGGTTCTCATTCTTCGATTATTTTAAAAGCCAACATTTGACAGAACAGTACCAATCAATTAATGCTGCCTTTGAGAGTATTTAAAATTATTTTACACAAGGTTTTATTATTATTTGTTTATTAATTGGTTTTACAAGAAATCAAATATGTTGAATTATTTCGGAGAACCCAATATGAGCGATAGGACACTGATTGTGAGCCTCGAAGACCTTATAGCTATGGCCATAGGATGCTATGAAGTAAGTAACTTCATCATTATACGTCTAAGGTTACTTTAGGGACATGTGCGTACCCAAACGCAAGACTAGTTGTGGGTCCAATGTCGATTGCCAGGTCCTCATCGAATCTTCTTGAGCCTTAAGATTTCCCAAACAGCTTATTATCAAAGAAAAGCTATGATAACTTAGTATAAAAATATTTAACATTTTTAATAACTCTTCAGCTCAACTGAAAGTACTAGCACATGTATACTTCTATACATGTGCTAGAATATATATGTATATATATTATAAAGAGGAAAGATTTTTACGTAACTATGTTTGTTTCTCTTTCACGCAAAAACTACTAAGCGGATATGGATGAAACTTGGCACATAGATAGATGGTCTAATCCTGGACTAACATATAGGCTACTTATCCCGGGAAAATGTGATAACCCTCGGGAACGCGGGTTTTAAAACCCGCTAAGGATAGGATTAGGATAAGAACCGACTAGGTTCCACGAACGTCTGTGCCGCGGTGCTGTGCCGCGGTGCTTTAACGTGAGCTCGCTTCACTTTGACTTCGTTCGCAAATCGCCAGTGTGATAGGGCCCTTAAATATAACAGTGCGATAGTCGGGGATGTATTAATAGTTTGGTATATATTTGACATATAAAATATCAACTAGTGATTTTGTACTATTCGATTTTATGATAAAATAAAAGCAACTTCAGGAAATTCATGAACAAGGCGATACGAAATTGCATGAATTGGATCATAGATTATCACCAAATGTGTGTGAAATATTTCAGCTCAATCAGAATCCGTGTTGTGGGTCAAATTTAAAGGAACAATAATTTAATAAAAGCATTAAAAAATAGCACTGCATACTTATTCATATTTGAAACATTGACACCTGACAGAGAACTTCATAACTTTGTCAAAAAACTGAATTCTTCTGTCTTGCTACTCATACAGGCTATAAGCTTGTTGTTTTCGTTTTAAGATAAATATTTTGGGCTAAGACTAATATAGTTAAAAACTAAACTTGTACGTTAGTGATAGCTAAGGAGTTAAACATGAATAAGCGGAAACAGTCACCTAAAAAAGCGTCGCCTCTCGTTACGAAGTATCTGGCTAGACCAAGGGATGAGCCTACGATGAGTGATGCGACCCTCCTCGTTACGGTTCAGGACCTCATCCAATTGTCCTTTGGGCCCCTCACTGTGAGCGACCATTACATGTTTCAGAGCTATTTGTATTACTTCCCAGCTAAACCAACTTCACAATGTGACCAATATAATTGTAGTAAAATTCTATTAGTATAGTAAAATCTATACAAAATAATTACCAACATTCTTAGTTGCTTTATAATTGGTACTTTTCATAAAAAAAATGCAATACTTGAGATATTGCGTTTGGGTAATTGACCTTTAATTTATGACGTCAGAATAGAGTTTCCTAGGGAAATATGATAAATAGCTCGCCGTGTTTATTTATCGCAGGGTGACGTCTTTTGACAGGTAGGCGGTACAGATGTTTTCAGTAGGTTTTTGTAGAATAGGACAATCCGACTGACTACGGATATTCCATACATTTTATACTTTCCAGACGAATACTGTGAACTTTAAAATGGTACAAACAATCCTGCACATCCTTGCACGCCAGATGCGTCTGCTCGGGCAGCAAGTCGAGATAAGACTCGATGATTTAGACTCTGAAGATGAAATCGTAACTAAAGATAAAAAAGAACGGTATTCTCCATCGAAGGGCCCAAAATCATCCGACAAGTCAAAGAGAGATGATGTCAAAGAGGGCGACGAAGTTAAAAAGAAAGATAAGAAGGGCGACGCTGCCCAGAAAGGTGAGAAGACTGGCAAGAAGGACAAGAATAAGGATGATAAAGCTGAGGCGAAAGACAGAGATAAGTCTGCTGCCAGGGGAGATAAAGAACAAGAAAAATTAACGCCTAGAGAAAAAGCTAAGGCTGAAAAAGAAGCTCTGAAAGAAGAAAAGTCGATGAAGAAGGAAAAAACTAGATCTGGTGCAATGGGTAAGGAAGGGAAGGTAAGTTGTAAATTGGTTTTTAAGGGAAAGTTTAGCTGACTAGTAATTAATTGTATTTTTTTTACCCTCGACTAAATGGAGGTGGTACATATTGGTACATATGCACTTTAGGGAAGAGGTGTTGCGTTTTACGGTAAGCACAATTTTACGTTTTAAGTTGCTTTCCCAAGGTTACATGGTACTTTACATCATACTCATAAATATGAAATTTTTATCGTGAGAACGCAGTGTTCTTTGGTAAAATCGATAAAACTATTTAACCCTCTGGGTGAAGTCATAGTCACTAATTGGGTTGTTGTAAGTAGTTTTGCTACACGAACTCAGCCAGCGAAGAATATTTTTTTTTATTGATTTCTCATTTCATGAATAAGGAATGTTATCAATTCTTAGTAGATTTTTGATTTGTTCGGATGTCGTTTTCTGGAAGAAAAAAAGACTAAATAGTTATTTGTGCAACAAGGGAACAAAGTCATTTTTTACTGCGAGTGCTGATTTTGAATCCTGAGTGTGGCGAGGGATTCAAAGACACGAGATGCAAAAATCTTTGCTCTCGTGTAACACACATGACTTTTCACTTCAGCAGCGAGAACACTTTAGGAGATAAAATAATAAACAGGAACTTGTTGTTTTAACTCTTCCGGTGTTAAAATACTGTCCTCGTCGCTAGTTTAATTCATTTTTACGATAATTTAATTTTTTTTAACTTATTTAACTTTACGCCAGCCACGAAATTTTATTCCCGCTCTTTTATTTAAATTAAGGCGTGTTCGGAAATAGCACCCATGATATTTTATTATTCAAAATAAATTACGTAACATTATTGAAACTAGAAATAAATATTTAGAGGTTAAATATCAGTTTTATTTGCAGTAAATACTTATGTTCGTTTAAATACAACAATTATTTAAAAAGAACAATAAATTACATTAAAAGACAATTTTCTTTTTGCAATATTTCTTTAGTTAGTACGAATATCCGAACGTGTTTGTATTTGAGGTCGAATTCAAAATCGGAACTTTGAAAGGGCTGGTCTTTGTCTCTCTCTCTCTCTCTCTTTCTAATGGCGGGAAAGAGATAGAGTGTGAAGGTTTGATTTATATGATTAACCTAAGGCTGAATATCTTATTCGCGGCTTTCTGAAAACGAAAAATTAAATAGTTACTTTGTCTCTGATTTCAGGCACCAAAACCTACATGTTTGAGCTACTGAAGTGAAAATGTTATTTTATCTGCGCGGCCTTACTTCGTCTGAATCCGTTCACTTATGATAAGTAAATAAGAAACATATTTATTCTTTCTTTATTATTTAAATCAAACTTTATTTATTTCAAAGGATGCAAGTAGGGGTCGCAGAGATTCCGGATCAAGTATTTCAATATCAGGTATATCCTATTTTCTATCGCAAACTAAGAAAATAAGCCTTCTATTTTGACTAATGAGTGAGTTTTTTTTCTTCAGAGGTTGATCGCCAAAATGAGAAGGTACTAAGAGGTAAATATTCTGTCAAATTATTGCTCGATGATTCTTGTTGTGTTATAGATAGTGTTATTGAAGTTAGAAATATTGTTTTCAGTGGAAAAAGGGCGTTCAAAGCGTACTGGTGAGCAAGTTATTGAAATTAATGATAATATATGTATTTATTCAAATAGGCCCTTACAAGCCCTTACGAATATTCTGATTCTAATATTAGTTCCGAAGATTGCTTTACTAAGAAGAGCCGGTAATAAACTCTGCAATTACTCTTTACAGAATCTAATTTAGATTGATTATTTACTTGTGACACACCCTGGCTTCGATTGAGTAGGATATACATACAAATTTTAAAATAAATCATATACATATTAAATGATGGTGTAAAATGCACCCAAATCATTTTCACAGATTTTTCGATACAAGCGATCTGTTTGAGACAGATTTAAACTATTTAGAGGAACTATTAATTTAGTCTCATTCAAAATATTTGCGTTATAATTTGGAGGTAATGAACACAAACCTATTCATAACCATTTTGTTTTATATCTACCCTCCGCTGAGTAATTTCTGCCTTTGTCCTTATCCTTTTAAAGTTAAGCGCGTCACATACGATGAAGATACTGTAATATTTATCTTAAGATATATGAGGCAGCGTCATACTAATGAATGTTCTTCACTTTTTATAGGATATTGCTGTCTCATTGATCTTAAGATTAATATTACAGTACGTTCATCGCGTGTGACGCGCTTTAGTCAATGGTAAAAATAAAATAATAATGTACATGGTAGATTCTGTCACCCGCGTGGGAAGCATCGAAGTGGTGACGCACTCCCAGTTCGCAATCTTGGAGGACGCGGTGGAGGAGCTGATGCAGAGGACCGGCCCCATGCCGCCTATATCCCTCCCTGAGAATAAGAAGCTGAGGAAAGATATAGCGAAGGGATCTGCCTCGCTTACTGATACCATGCAGGCTATGCAGGTTCGTATGTTTCGTTAGCTCCCATCGCAAACAGAGGAGACATTTCTCGCCACCGATCTTTGTTTCTGAACACAGCAACGAGATGCTGTACATACAGTTAAAAATTGATTGAAGGGTGTAATTGGGTATACCCCAGGGCGCGGGTGGAAAGGAAAAGACGTCGTCATTGCTTAGTAACCGGACTGTTTGATGCGTTAATTCAAACCGTAGCTCGCTTCTGATACGAAAATCCGTGGCGGCTAGTGTAAGAGACGTTCTTTCTCTTCAATTAAAACGTTTAAGGTGATGGTAGCTCAGTTAGTCGTTAAGTTGATTACCACCTACCACTCTCTAGTTAAAAATATTTTTAGCTGTAAAAACCGGCCTCCTAGATCTCTCAATATTATTTAAACGGCGTGTTTTTAATTTATAAAAGTTTGCGAGGCTCAGTGTATTTTATAAAACTACCCACATAAGCGGTTTTTATTTAGGGATTTAGGGTGCACAGATTATTATTATTAAGTTGATTGTGAACTCGGTATGTGCCTCCAGGTGACGGCGCGCGTGAGGGCCGCGGAGCAGGCGATAGGGCGCATGACGGGGCTCCTGACGCAGCTGGCGGCGGCCGGCGCGCTGCCGCAGGACCTGCTCAGCAAGGTGGCCGACGTCAAGTTCGATGTTGATAATTTGGGTGAAGAAGTCACGGTAAGTGATGTAGTTGTATATAAGTTTACAAGCAGACGGTCCACTTGATTGTAAGTGGTCGCCGTCGCCTATTGAGATTGGCAACACCAGAGGTAGTGCCTATGCGTTTTCGAACGAGATGTGAAGTTGTTAAGTCTCATGTGCCTGTAAATTCACCGGCCCCGTGATGTGCAATTAGTTAGGGTGGTTTTACCCCCAGTACCTAGGAACTTCCAATTCTGCAATAAGAAAATCCCTTTTTGCAAGCATCTGTAAAGTAAATCATTCTCCTCCTTTTCCTGTGTGGGAATCAAACTCAGGACCTTAAGATTGGCAGTCAAGGTAATTTTAAGCCATGAGAACAGCATAACGAGCAAAGCTTTGCTTTCACCTAAAATAAATTTAATTACTTTTGAAGTGACAACTTCTTTGTTCTTCGTGACCGGTGTGATGAAACGAAAAAGCGACACTAAAAAGAGACAAACATATATAAGATTTTGCCTGCGAGACATACGTAGTTTTACTAAGGGTTCACCTCTACCGCGTGTGAACACGCACATATATATATATTTTTTTTATAGCCACCTGCCAAATCCCGGCCGACGACTCCCGGCGCCGGCCGCAAGTCGGTGGCTATCGACCCGCTTTTGAGCATGTCGTCGGAGCCGCGGGTGGAGGGGAGGCCCTCCTCTGGGTCGCAGAGGTCCACGATGGCCCCCACGACGCGGCCCTCCGCCACCAGCCTCGTGCGTCCCTCCATACTGTCGCGAGCTTCCTTCTCGAGCACGCCTCCTGTCACACATAATGAGATGAGGTAATTTTTTGTAGCTCGTTAATATTATTTGTCGCAAGAATTTGAATTTTACGCCAAAACTTATTTTAGGGGAATTTGTTGAAAGGCTATTGACTATAGGTTCTTTTAGGCGCTATCCTATTGCCATTTAGGATAAACCCGTAAATTAAAGTAATTATGTATACAGCTCGGCTTAGCGTTTGAAACTTCTGGGTTAACTTCTCATGTTGGGCAAGTGGCAGTTGATATTACTTTGTTTAAAATGGTTACCTGGATTGGTACTTGCCCGAGAGACGATGACAATCCTTGGGACTTAAAATGTAAATCTTGGAACTTTGCCTGCTTCTTCTGGGTTAATATAATAAAGATTTACTTTAGGTAAACAGTTCCCTTCCGCACAATGTGTTTACATTCTCGATGGTACTCACCAACTTGTGCACACGCACAGCACCAAATATTTTTTGAAGTTTTGAGTCCCTGTTTCTAGCGATGCTATGGAGATGATGAGGTTAGAGCTGATGAAGAACATCAATACCATGACATCGAAGGCTTCGACGGCCGCCGAGACTGCCTCCTCTACTGCCAAATCTGTCGGTGAGTCGTAACCAATGATATCTAAATTGGTAGTTATCAAATTCGATTGAAAATGCATTGGACAGCGCAGATTTTCAGGGAAACCATCTAGGATGTCGTAAAATAGCAAAAAGTGTAAGTTGGTGATAATGAAGCCTTTTGGTTTGTCAGCGGAAAGGCTCGATGTAGCCATAAATCTGGACAAACGCATCACGACCCTGCACTCGCTGGTCAGCGACTACGCGGACCAGCTCAGCGGGTTTGACGCAGGCCTTACCACTTCGGTAAGTAGCAATTAAACGATTCCTAAAACGACATTAACTAAATGCATACCAATTACGCTGGTTGTGCTTTCGGTAGTAGCTTCAGTAACTTAAAATTTGACCTTCATAAGTGCCTTCCGAGGGCCTAAACTGAATAAATTTAATTTTTAATTTAAATTTTTAATCCCTAATCAAAACGTTGCGGCAAATAATGTTATTATTTGTTTTAACTGATATGACATTGATGCAATGAATAGGGATAGTGCTGCCCTCAGGTCATATCTTTTATTTTTCTGGTTAGAATTTAAATATGTATTCAGAAAAAAATATGATGTAGGAACCTAAAAGATATAACGCTGGCTCTCCTTAGTTTGGGATCAGATGACCGAATGTTCCAGGATATTTATTTATATCTTTTTGGGGTATGTTTGGATATCACACTATGTGTATTTTAAAATTTATAAATTTTTATTTTGATGTACATCAAACTTAAGTTAGTCATGCTCTCTTTAATGCCTTTGCTTGCGGCGGCGTCGTGTGGCGGGTCGCTCACTTACCTACAATATGGCGAGGAGGCGATGGCTCCCTCATGCGTCATACTTGTGAATAGGTGCTGCTTGTGGAGGCTGGCCAGCTTTAGTTTGTTGGTATATTTAAAAAAAATATAGATTATCATAATAACAGGTCTTGTCAGTGAGGCTAAATAAATTTGATGTAATAAATCTATAATAATTCGTTTTTAAAAAGAGTAATTATTTAATTTATTGCCGGCTCTTCTCAGTAAGAAACAACCTTCCGAACCCGTATTAGAGTCAGTCTATTCATACGTGGTTGTAAAGGCCTATTTGAATAAAAATATTTTCATTTTCATTTTTATCAAATGCGAGTGAAACTGTGGGCCGGAAGTGAGTAACTATGTAGTATTTTTATACTCTAGACTAGAACATTATTAGTTATTACGAAACGTCTAAACTGAATGGTACGTGTCCCAGATGCAAAGCTTCCAAGAACAGATGGCTCAGATGCGGAATGATCTGAAGAACGGTCTTTCAGTCATGGATCAGGCAAACAACAACGGTGAAACTGCAGGTTGGTATCTATGAATATAAATAGGCTGTTGTCTCTGGTCTCATAATTGTGAGTCGGTAGACAGATTTAAAATTAATAATTAAGTGTTTACACTCTTGTCTTTAAGTCAAAACGTGACAAATCTACATTTATCTATAGGTCTCTTCCTAATAGGTAGTATAAAGAGACAACTTCTTGCAGGCAAAAAATCCACGTTTTTTTTAAGCAAAGAAAGCAATGAACTACCCATAAAATGGCGAAAGTGCATAGATAACAATTGTACTTTGAGTTATTCATTAAAATAGTTTAATAAAAAAAAATCGTTTATCTTCTTCCATACAAAATGCCAATTTCATATGTAAGTACCTAATATTAAGACTACCTTGTTATTTGGGACCATTGATTCCATTGATTGTTACTATAACTGTCTGCTAAGAATGTTTATGAAAGGTTTAAATGCTTTTGTCTGTCACAGAGCGAAATGGTTCGATAGTACTTTAGATGATCAGTAAGGGACTTTAAGGAATGTAGGATGTTAAAACTTCTTTTCACCTGTGGAGTGAACGATACTTGGATGTTTCTACAAACTAGTGTTTTGGGATGGTTCAAAGATTCCTAGTAATGAAATATTAAATGAGATCGACTTGCGATTCGATTTTTCTTTGTAATAATTTGATGCCATCCAGTTGGTCTGATGATGCAACCAGTGGGACAGTGGCTACTAGTAAGCCCCTCTCGCTTGGGTTAATTTGTTTTGTTTTGACGAGTATACACTGGTGTAGCGGTGGCGGAGCTGTCGGCGCGGTGCAGCGGGCTGGCGGGCGCGCTGGAGCGGGAGCTGCTGGCGCACCGTGACCTGGCGCGGCTGCACCACCAGCTGGCCGCCGACCTACAGGTGAGACATAGGCTACACTCCCACCCTCGCGCAGTGGTGGCGGAAATGTCGACCTCCAGGTGCCTCGAATATTCACGGCTGGAATGTGTGTAGGATCATGGTGTAATTTGGTTAGGAGATAGATTTGTACCTCGAGGAAGGACGTAAGTTACCTATGGTTTTTAAAGAAAAAATCCTTTTTATCGCGGGTGAAACCAGGGGGCTGAAGCTAGTGTAATATTATTTTTGTGATTTCGTATTGTTAAATATGAGAAGCATTTTAGTCTTAAATGTTACGTTGTAAGAGTTTTGATGAAATATTTTCCATTATTATCCCCAAAGGAGTAAACCGTGTCTCGATACTAACTGCAGTACCCACACATAATCGACAAACAACTACTGATTCTACAAAGTATTTCTCTGTTAGAGCCTCGTGGAATGCGTGGAAATGCTTCGCGAACAGAAGGCAGATCGCGACGAGGTGCTCGATGGTCTGAGAGATAAGGTAATTAATGCATTATGTTTTTAATGGCCCAGGAGGCTTAGACTTGTAACGCCAATATCTGCTGAACCCGTGCTCTGTACTGTAGGTTCTTTTAATTTTAAAACTGTTTCCGAACTGGTGTAACTTCAGTAGCGATACCCTTCATAAATAATAAATTTCTTTGAATTTTGAATCATAAATCCCGATCACAAAGCGTTAGGTTAGTTTTCTTTTTGGAGAAATGCAGGTAATCTCAAAAATTATCAAAGAATTTTTATGGGTATAAAATATTTATTTGGCCGTTACCTTGCAATAAGTCATGTTTTGGTCTTCTGGGTCTTGCTTACCCTGGCGTTGATGATGATAGCAAAAGCTTTTTGTTTCCCGGTCAGGCGGATAGGGCCCGCCTCTCGGGGCTGCTCCGCGAGGAACGGTTCTTGACGGCGCGACAGAGCCTAGAACATCGCCTACATGAATGCTACGACAAGTTTCAGGCGCAGGACCTCGTGTGGATGGTAAGCGTGTACGGCTATAAGGCGTTTATAGCTCAGTTGGTAGTGAGTGTCACGTGAGCTATGGGTGAGCTTTCAGTGAAGGAAAATAGTGAAGAAACCATAGCACGGTGATGGCACCATCGAGTTGAAAATCTGACGCTGAACACCTAGTCGATCATCTTCTAGAGTCTAGACTGTGTGTTCACCATCTCCGGCCACATTACCTAACAAACTACTTTGTCTACTAACTGTATGGAACTGCGATTTTGAGCCACTTTTCTTCTGGGCTTTCCCATCTTATCACCTTCGTTCTCTTCATCACTTACCATGGCAAGATTCTGCTCAAACTCTACCCTATACAGTATAGGAGAGACCCAGAAGTATTCTAGCTCTCAGGTACAGCTGTCTGAACACACTGGCTGGTGCTCAGATGCTTGGCGATAGATTTTCGACTCGAGGTTGCTATGCTATGGAGTCTATTCTTCTATGTATCTGGAATCCCTTTCATATTTTATAGAGTAAGCATTATACATTACTAGAATCTTACAACAGAATATCAGATGATCCAATAATATTTTGATCAATAGGGTGCGATAAAAGAGTTGTCCGACATAACCGAGGGTAAGGCGGAGATCATGCAGCTGCTCGGAGCGAGGGACCACGCCCAGCAGCAGTTACGAGACCTAGACGAGAAGCTGTACCAGCTGGCTATACATATGGGCGAGCCCGAGGTGGGTTATAGTTCATTGAATTCCACCAAAACCATGAATGCGAAAGAAAGCGAAGTCCTTTTGCTTCGGAAACTCGGCTGACACTCTACGAGTTGAGAGGTTGAGGCCATTTTGTTTAAATTGGCGCCTTTGGGTTTCGCAGAACTTTAGGTCGTATTAGGCCGACAAAGAGGCAGACCGTTCATCCGATATTAAGTCACAGTCGCCTAATGGAAGTTTGTTGAATACCGAGGTACATCTACGCATCGGCATTGGCGTTTTTATATACATACTACAGTCCGGTTGCACCGATACCGGGGTGTATAGGCAGGGAGGTTAGAGTACAGCATAGTGAACAGCGCGGTGTCGGCAGGCGGCGCTGCTGACGCGGCGCCTGGCGCGCGACGCGAGCTGCGGCGCGTGCGCGGCGCCGGCGCTCATGCCGCCGCGCGACGCCGCCGCCGCGCGCCCGCCGCCGCTGCCCGCGCTGCGCCCGCCGCCGGCCCCCGCCCCGCCCCCGGCCTGCCTGCCTCGCGCGCCCGGGACCAGGTACTCCTCGCCAAATTTCATTACTTACGTTTAACTGTACAAGGGACGGTTTTAGAGTAAGGAGTATGTAAGAGGAACGATACCGTTTGCCGATCATTTTATAAGGATCATAAGTTGAGAAGTTTAAAGAAAAACGTTATCATTGCAAGCCGAACTCTCGCAACTTTGGTTTTAGGAGTATTTTAAATTGGTGGGCCACCTGCCACGTGACCGACTAGGCTACCGACGATAGTCAAACGAGCCGAGTTTAATAGCGCTTTTCATTAAACTTTCAAGTCCTCCCGAGTCTTTCAAGAAGTTTGATAGATGACTTTGACTTCACTGGAACTCGACTCGGTGTCAATAAATCGACACACTAATGATTGCCCAGCGTGGGGCCCGTACCATGGCCCATCATGAGTAATGATCCTGTGTATGGTACAGAGCGCATATATGCCACCGCTGGGTGGGCGGCTCGCACACGCTGGTGGGCGGCGCGGTGACCCGCGAGCCGGCTCGCGCCGCGCTGCTACAGGCCTCCCCCACCAACCACTATGTCGGCTACGGGGACGATGGAAGGGTATGTCTTTGACACTTATCTCATAAGATTAAGGCTATGGTGACACAGTATATGTAAAACCTTCGTTGACCTTCGTCCACGGCACTATCATCTTTTACACATAGGATGAGTTGTGACAGTTGAAGGTTTTTTACCCATACCTTGTGAAATAGCACTCGATTACTCTGAGATACTACACTCAATGCTTCATGATACCTTGCTCACGGTATACCCTTATTATGTCGAAATAAATGCAAACCATTGACACATCTTGAAATACCACGTGCCAATTAACTGATGCTATGATTATACAAAACAAATATCTAGTAAGTAATTCCGCTGGATCTCCTTCTCTGTCAAGTTCCAAATAAGGAAACAACAGGAAATCGACACGTGTTTCGCTTCTACACGAAGCACCTTCAGGACGTATCAGACCCGCTGTCACTGAGTCGACGCACTAGCAACACAGACGTGTTACCTCGCTGGACGCCGGACAGAACTTTCTCTATATTTGTTTTTGTATAATGTAGGAGCGGAATTAGTTACTAGATATTTGTTTTTGTATAATCTTACAATGGATTTCCGCAAGGTCACGCCTGAGTCAATTAGTTAACTCATGCTATTTGAAAAATACTATAGTTTGCTTTCACGGTGGTGGTATCGGCTTTTTGGATTGTGCTTGGCTCAAATTAATGATCTGTCGCTGTACTCTGATTCTGAGCTACAATTGAGTTATTAATTTAATAGGTATGCCAACGTATACCTCCTACACCTTAAAAAATATACTTCTTCAAACATTACTTGTTTGTAGTAACACCAGCCTATATTCTCTTCAATAAAAAAAAGTGAACCAGTTGATTGTTCATTGTACGTGGTAATGGTAACTACCATTTATATACAGTTCAATTATCAAAGATATCATTCATAAGAAACATACTTTAAATATATACGGAGCCCTGTTTTAAGACTGTTAAAGTCAGAAAGAACCATTTCTTTTAGACGTTGTAACGTTTATATAAAATCTTTGATAAATCAAACTACTAGCATAATACTAGGACATCATACTGGAACTATTGGCTAAGTAGTAGGTAAAAGTCAGGGATTATGATAGAAAGATGTTAAGGCTAAGTGCCAATTTTTCTACAGGTACGTAAAACTACTAAAGATTGCTATTTGAATTTAACAGGGTCAATTAATGATAGGTTAAAGTATTTTTCAAATAGCATGAGTTGGGTGACACATGGTGTATTATAAGATTTCTCAATGGTTTATGTTTAATTCGATATAATAAGGGGATACCGTAATAGAGCAAGGTTTCGTGAAGCATTTAGTGTAGTATCTCAGAGTAATCAAGTGCTATTTCACAAGATATGGGTAAAAAACCTATAAGATTTAAGACAACTCATTCTCTGAAAACGATTCGATTGTAAGTTGTATCATTGTAAAATCATATTATTGTCTTACGTCAACTTATATGTTATTATTACAATAAATTGTTCTGTGTGCTATTTTAATGACTCCATTGTTTAACTTGATTCATATTTTCTCCCCTCATGGCACTATAGGCATAGGCATTAGGCCTGTATGATATTGCTGTCCAATCCTATTAAAGTGAGTCGTAAGGCTCTGTATTTGTTGTCCAGTTATATATGCTGGAGGAGGAGCTGAAACCGTGCGCCGAATGCAACCAGCTCAGCACGCAAGTGGAGGGTGCCTCCGTGCCCACACACGTGCCGCCGAACCTGCCCCAACTTGTGCCCCCAAATGTGCCCCCACACGTCCCCGACCGCAGTGGAGCTGGGGATCAAGGTACCCTATTACTGCTTATTCTCATACCTAGCTTAATAACCACTTACCCTTAATTTCAACCCTACAAATATTATCAATGCAAAAGTTAGGGTGATTTTTTTGACTCAATAACGCCGGCATTGTGTATATCATGACACATCGACCATAGAGACCATACAGTCAGCAATATAAGTAGCTGGATACATTTAAATGTTCAAAACAACCGGCACAAGTACTAATTATTATTAAGAAAGTTAGAATAAACTCAAAAACTAACATTTAGACATTATGTATATACCTAGGTGTTTTGTAAATTTTAATTTGTGCTGCTACTTATGTTGCTGACAGTACAGGTTACTTAAAAAGAAAACTTCTTGTAAGAGCTTGTGAAACCCACAAAAATAAAGAAAAAAAGTTCTTAAAAAAATCTAGTTACTTTGATATAAGGGGATATTATCTGATACTATAATGTTTTTTAAATTCATGAATTTCGTCATTCAAAACCAATTATTTTGTTTAGGCCCGCGGAGGGCACTTACGAAGGTCAAATTTAAAGTTACTGAAGCTACCACAATTTATTTAATGATTGCTTTTTACTTTATTACCTATAGATACGAGATTTTTTTTTAATTTCCTATTTTTCAGGACCGAGACAAGCGACGATGTTAATTCAATAAAAACACATTTTTCAAGATTTTATTTTAGTGTTCTTTATTGTTACTTATTAAAAAATAACATTTTTGCAGAATAAATAGAAAACATATGCGAATTATATTTTATTTTGATATCTAATATTTTTAAAGTATATAGTAAAGGGCGCGTGGGTGGTTTTTTTTTATTTTTTTTTTATGCCACTTTGGCCGACAAACAAGCAGACGGTCCACCTGATGGTAAGTGGTCACCGCCGCCTATGGACATTTGCAACACTAGGAGCATCGCCAATGCGTTGTCGACCCTGAGACGTGAAGTTGTTAAGTCTCATGTGCCTGTAATTTCACCGGCCCCCTTACCTTTCTAACCGAAACACAGTAATACAATTGCACTACTGCTTCACGGCGGAAATGGGTAAGGTGGTAGTACTTCCCCGGACGAACTCTGCACTAGGTGGTGTAGTGATTCAGGTATAACATAAAAAACATTTCTTTATTTTATGAATTTTATTTTTAATTGTAAAAATAAATAAATAATTTACATCTTCATAAGCATATTTACAACTTATCAGCCTGACGTTAAGTTATGTATAAGATTATTAAATACTAGACTTTCAAGTTAAATAAATTATTACATATTTGTATTTCATATAAAATAATAAGTAAAAACTATTTTCTAAAAGTACTAAAATGCGGTAGTGTTTACATAAAAGTGCTTTATCTAGTTAGTACTAAATTGTGGTGTGAAATAGCATACATTTTTATGAGACAAAAAGTTACTAAATTAAAAAGCTTTGAAAGGATGTTCCATTATTATAATTTAACTCGTACAAATATTAAACACTCCATAGAACAAGCGTACGTAGAGCGTACATTAAATAAATTAAATTACAAATATTACCTTTTATCGTAAAACAAAGAATAAGTTATTAATTTATTAAAATCGATTGGATAAAAAATAAAATATGAATAATTATTTGGTAACAATAAATACATAAAATAAGTGATGACGTACGGGCTGTTCTTTATTACAATATATTTTTATCATCGGAACGACATGTCATATGGCTGAGGACTTTAATATTTTATCATTAATGATATTATCATTAAATCGTGAAAAATGAAGAAAGAAGTCGGTACATAATTTCCAAAGGACCAAAGGAGAATCCTACGCATTTCTGAGACATGGTCACTATATTTACATGTTTGCTATGAAATTGTAGTTTCGTTTGAACCCCTTAAATAAATTAAAACTTAAAAATAGAGAATAAATATGAAAATAAATTATTTGTTTTAATCACTTTAACATTTCACCGGGAAATGTGTTACGATTGTCTTTAAAGTAAGTAAACGTCTTAAAAATACCTATTTTATTATACAGTGTTCATTTGATAACAAATGTCGTCATTGTAGAGCTACAATGTAGGATAACACTGGGTTAGTTGATAGTTACAATAACTTATTTGAAACGTAGCACCTTTTGATTTACAACCATCGCAATGCTATTTGACTATAGCACGCTTGTAGTAATCACGATTTATTTCAAAGCGTAGTTTTCTTTGTAAATTAATTTACAATTAATTGTCTTCAGATATCACGCACGCGTAATATATAGCGCGACTTTGACGCGGTGTAATAACTCATTGGGCATTCGTGTACAGTTTTTACACTCTGGTCAAATTCCATTAGTTTCATTATAATGTAAACGTTGGCTGGTACCAAAATGTATACATTATTACTTATTAGTTTTTGTCATTATTTATCACGATACCTCTTGTATGAGAAAATATTAAATATTGTGTGATTAGTAATCTATGTAATATTTCTTAACGAATTGTCAGACAAATCAGACAATTTAAAATCACACATAATTTACGGTCTTTTTGTATACAGAATGGTCTATAAGTTAATAAATAATGACAAAAACAAAAGGCCGTATTACGATTGGCACACGTGGTAATGATCAGTGGTTGTCGCAGTGGAACCTGTTGCAGTCGTGGTCTCGGCTGGCGGCCATCACGTCACCGAGCTGGTGCGCCACAGCCGCCGAGCTGTCGGGTGAGCTGCGGCCGATCCTGGAATGACAAGGGGATGGAAGGTCAGTGGATTACTTGTACCAATACTATTATTATACTTTTGTCACGATTTTGTACTTTATTCTTTACATAGTGGGGACAGAAAGGGACACAAGCTAAAGGTAATAAACATATTATACTAAATAGCAAATTTGAATTAAAAGTAACATATTGACTGTACATACAAAATAAATAATTGTAATATATTTTATTTGGCGTGGTTTATGGATTCCTGTTACCACAGAGTTAGCATTATAAAATGTTTGTGATTGAACCTAACCTAGATTAAGGTCATATATCGCTTCTTTAGGTATTACGTTATTCTTTAGACATAAGCCTGAATCTTTGGTACCCTTACTACGACTACTTTCATAGGTTGTAGCCACTCAATCATTTTGCTATAATTTTTGCCAGTGGCATCGAAAATATAAGTGTTTGGAACGCACAAGTAAAAAAAAATGTCATAATGTTTCTTTTTATGATTTGTAATGAGTGAAACAATTATGCCCGCATTATCATCATTATTTTTATGGTGTTTCAAACACAAACACAATGTAAAGTGATGATGATTCACGCGGCGGCAAGGGCTGGTCGGTACGCTTTCACTTCGCCACGCTGATTTACGGGTTTTCTTTTTGAGAAACTCGAGGATTGACACTTTAATATTATTTGTCTGTACGAAAGAGTTTATTGCTCGTGTTATGGCTACTTCGAGATGCGATGCGGCTGCGGAATTTCGGAAACTCCTTAAATGATTACGTGAAATACTTTTTAAAGTATCATAAAAGTAAATTGATCAACGCACTAAGAACATCAGCCTGTAGCTGTTATGTAATTTTTTTTTTTTATGTAATCGATCATCGTTTTGGATCTGCAAATTGAAATCGTCATTCGGCTAAAGTTAATATACGATTCCGATCCAAAATTTCTGGATTGATATTACACGTATTAAATTTTTTATCAAAATGAACATGGTTTTTTTTAGGGATTCAATAGTGCCTTATTGATAATGAAATTTGAAAACAATGACGAATTGTCAATAGGTTATTGTTTAGAGAATAATTATCAAATAATATATTAAATACTACACAAAATATAAAAAAAAACAAAACAAATTACGCCGTTATATACAAAAATACTGATTTTATAACGTTTATTCACCAATATTAATGCTAAGCTGTATGGAACTCACCTATAAATAAGTAATATTGTGACTACTTCCCACTACTTAGGCAAGAGGTACGCTCAACGACCTCAATGCTGGTTGGTGGGCCTCACATACCCAGGTTTCCTTACGTGATCGAAAAAGCAATACCTTATCACAACCGGCCTTCAAAATTTCACACCCCGCGGCGACATAAATAAAGGGAGTCTCGAAGAATGTGGTCAGTACACTTTCACCACACTAGCGCTTCCGAACGCCTGGCCTGCTCTTGCATAACACTTGCTTGGAGGTTACGAACGCACCTTGGTGTGGTTTGGCGGCAAGCAGTCTGACTCGACTGGGTGCGTGAATGCTTGTTACATGAAGGATCGGAATTTTGGTGCTGTGTGATCCTTTGTTCGTATATGTCACGAGATAATTACTATAACAAGCTAAGTAAGTAATTAGGATGGTTATAGTTCCCCAAAAAAGTAAGTAGAAAAGTTTACTTTTTAAGAACTTTTTTGGACGTTCTTGCTTTCATTCTACTATTTCCATCTTCAGTTTTTCCCAAGGAACCTAGACGATCTCGGTTTCATTTTGGCAATTTGTTTAATAACTAAGCACTTAATGTATTTTTTGTTAATGCCTCTTAAGTCTAATGATGATAGAGGCCTCTAACACCCTAGTGTTGTGTTGTGATGGTACTATACATAGGTAATGATTAGAAGGAAAATTAAGTAGACAATATCAAATGATGCTGGCATGATGTTACATAAACTGATGTCCATTTAGTGCCATACAAACACGCTGACAGTTTTCAAAATAAATAACAACAAGTGTTATTATGTTAGTGTTCTACTTATTGTCTCTGAGTCACGTCGTCTCTGTCTATTATACCCATTATTCCGCCCGGCACTCGCCGACGACGCCCGACGTCGCGCCATCGACACACATTTTAGCAGCTTCACACTTCAATACTCAAAAAGCACAACTGAATGGTAGACTCGTATTTCTTTCTTTTTCTCACCCGTCGCGTTCGAATTTCGAATGATGTAACCAGTTATGTGATATTACGCGATACATTCCTTTTGCGGTCAATATTCGAATTCTGAATTAAATTTTTGGGTTTCTCCCGTCAATGTACATTTTTTATTTGTGGTAATGTTGCCGGATTTAGATGTAGATAGCTAGATTGTTAATTAATTGATTTCATTACAAATTAATTATGTGTTTATGAAAGCGTTATATTTGATGTTTCCGTAAAAGGAGTGTGCTTAACACTGAAAGTCGATTACTGTAATTATTGTCTATGAGTTATCCGGTTCTGTGGTTGCCGCAAGTAGGTCAATTGCTAAGATGTAATTTTAAACCTACCTTATTGAATTAGGATTTAGCAGTTAGAAAAAAATTTAATCAAGGGATCTTTATTGGCATTGTTGATGTGTTTTATATGACAGTATTAATTGATTCGAATATGTAGCTAGTGGGCTAGTAGGCTTGGTGCTTAGACAGCCTAGCTGCCACGCTACAGGTAGTGATACAGTAGTAGATTCGATTCCCACCCTGGACAAACATTTGTGTGCATTGACATATTTGTTTGTTCTGTGTTTGGGTGTCAATATACATATTTATAAGGACTTATTTAGAAAAAAAAACGTTTATCACTTATCTGATTCAGTGTGCCGATGGATAGATTTGATTTTGCGTAAGCTATAATTTTAAAAATACAACTATTTCTACTTGATAGGCGATTCATACAAAGTGAATATAAAAGAGACTAGCTAAGTTATTATAGCTAAATTCATACCATTTCACCTTTGAACATAATTAACCGATGCTTGTAAGAAAATATACGAAGAATACCGCGCTCTTTTACCACTTAATTTGAACATGAACATCACGGTATTGTACAAAAACACTTAATAGTATTTTCTCTCATAAAACGTCAGTTGTCACTTCGCTTGTGTCAGAATGCTTTCCAAATGGCGATAAAACAAATTCCACACGTCTTGATATAGTTTTCGAGGCATTTTCACATGTAAATGTGTGAGTATTAGTAAAACTGTCATGTGTAGTGTTGCCGTCACTTTGTTACGTGAGGACCGTACTCGGGCTCCCGGGCGAAAGTGAAAGTGTTTGGGCATCGATTGGGGGATATGATGACACGAGGCGACATAACGCATGTTAATAGCTAAGGAAATTATGTTATGGAATAGTTTCTTGGAATATGTCTTTTTGCGTTATGATTGGAGTTTAGACTCTGTCGTTTATTGTTGCTGAGATCATTGTATTGATTCAGAAAAGCGAAGCGTTCAGAATTGTTGGATTAATAATAAGTGTATGTTGTTATTTTAACTGAGATACAAAACTATTATGCACAACCGAATTGATTATTCAGTCAAATTCTTCTTGTAAAAATTCGGTTCTAGATTAAAATGTCAAACATGGATATGGGCATTGTTTTGAATACCTACAAAAATGAAATCACAAAGGAAAGTCCTATTGTTTATGTTTGTAAATTACTTAGTAAAAGCGTGCACGCCCCGCGGTCACAGCCACGTAGTTTTTATTGCCGCTATGGCCCCGGCCAGTAGCCCATAACGCCCCCGCCCAAATCCATTACTGGCTATACTCATTAGCACCTCGTATGTGTAACAAGGCGTGATGCTAGCGCCAAATGTTCACGGCTCGGTGGACGGATTGTAAACTCAACAGAGTGTAAACAATTTCGACTAATCGGCTATTATAGCATTAATTACTATTTTTAGTTTATGAACTATAATTATTTTGCTCTGTGTGTTTTTATTCTAGGATCATGAAGTTTGATTCAGTTGATTGTAATTGAGTCGTGGTCAAGCTTTGTAATTGAAGTCCGATGTTTTTTATTTAAAAAGAAACTTAAGATATTTTTTTATTTCCTATTTATGACATTTATATTAATTGTTTATTTATATATAAGATTGCTGATTCGACAAACGTTGTTCTGCCTTTTTGATTAGTTAACAATTTGACTAGAGCGCTACCTACCGTGTTTAATTTTGAATCTGAACAAATACGCTAAAAAAACACCGAAATCGTTCCAGCCCTTGAGGTTGATTACAGCTCTTAATTACAGTAGAATATCTAACGAAGAAATTATTCTACAGAACACTAAGTTAATGAGATTTCAATTCTTACACAGTTGGAACACCGAATAATAAGTTCCTTATTAACATAAAGGTGTGTTTTAATTATGCTCCTTAAAAAGTAACAAAAAGTAACTCCACATGGTCATCCATTAAATTCGCCTGGTTTTTAGTGAAAGAATGTTTATTATTTATTTGTATTTCGTTTGTAAATTCTCTGCATGCTTGTTGAGTTTCTATTTTATTTTTAAAGTTGTGAACGTAACGTGGCTGTCGTACTTTCGTTTAATTAGTCGGTATGACTAAGTATTCTCGTCTGTTGGATATATTATTAGATTAATAGGCCATTTAGGAGCCACATTTTGACAACTTTAGTTAAAAATACTGTAGAATCCCATAGTGTTACTAAAAAGTTATTATTTTACTTAATATCAGACATATACTTCTTATTTGGTAATAATAGCTCATAGAAGTTTTAAAACGTTATATTATTGTTTATTCTTTTTTTTTTAAAGGACTGTTACTGAAAGGAAAACAATAAAGTAAAATGATTATTAAGATCCTCGGAAAATATTTTGATGAAAATTACCAAAGCTTTAATCCCGGAGATGCAAAAATTCGATTATATTAATGATCATGGAAAGCGGAACACAGCCTTTACCATTATTCGCTTCTGAATAATTTAATTATCAAGATATTATAAGATTTATTATAAATAATCATTACGTTAATTTCATTTGTCAGAGATGTAAGTTCAGAGTTCAATACGTTCATTCAAACTATAATTTATATTTAATCATTCATTATTAAAACTATAAATCGTGTAACACATCTACTTTCACTGTTCCCAGACAATTTCTAAACATTAAAACGTTCACTTTTACCCTTATTTTGTCGTACTAGCTTCCGCCCCGCGGAATTATCCGCATTCCTGAGGAAGCTCACGTTTTTCTGAGATTTAAAGTTACATTCGATACCAAGAGAGGTCTTCGTGCATTTCAGTTGGAACTTTTGCATCGATGGGAACCTTAGTAAGTTCGATTATGATGTGCTTTTTGAGTGGTCTCTTTTAAGCTGTTAAATGTTGGAATATACGATATAGCTGGCTCCTTGATATTAAATTTATATTTGAAGATTGATCTCTATATCTATATAAATAAATATAGACCTTACTGTACGACTGTCATTATTTTATTTATATTTGAAGATTGATCTCTATATCTATATAAATAAATATAGACCTTACTGTACGACTGTCATTATTTTATTTATATTTGAAGATTGATCTCTATATCTATATAAATAAATATAGACCTTACTGTACGACTGTCATTATTTTATTTTAAAGTTTTATTTGAATATTTATATTTTTATATAGATAAATATAAAGCTTATATTTCTCGGATCACGCTCTCTACATATCCATAGTATCGTATTAACTAAAACTGTCTTTGTCTTAAAGTGAAATCGCGTAATATCATAAATAAAATGGAATCTATGCTCAAACAGACTGACAAACATTACCGTTTTTTAATAGCACTTATAGATGACCTGATGTGATTGTAAATGACATTGGTGAGCACCACGATATTACACAATATTGCTGAGTTGTTGACCTCTAGAAAGTTAGGTTGTAGCATTGCATCCGGAATAAATCGCAAGACTTTACTATTTTTGCAGCACCCATTCTTATTACATACAGTTATGTAAACAGTTGTTTAGCTTTGTTCACGAGTATTTTTAGCGGTTTCCCTTCATAAATAGAAAATGCAAATATAGCTGATTGGTCAATATTAGAACGTGACGATGGACTATCTTGTATTTACTCGTAAATTTACTCACGAAACTGGTTTTTAAAGGGCTAAATTCTACGTATATCATTTCGCTTACATTATTCTCAATAGAAAAGTGTCTTATATAATTATGGAGGGTATAAAAGGTTTCACTTACATTTTAAGAAGCGACGCCATCTTTTTCTCCATCGCAAAGATGGAGTCATCCGTCTGCGATGTTAACACTTTACAAAACGTGAACTTTGCGCACTGCGAGTCCCTCCAGTCGGTCTGTTTCACTAGGTCCATCGCCGCTGACGTCAGCGATGACGTTCCTGACCCACTGTCCAGATGCTGTAGATCCTCAGGCATAGCCTCACTCAAAGATCTCTTCACTGTATGCCGCCGTTTAACCCTCTTCAACACAGCCCCTTGGTATACTGGCTCTTGGATGAAGTTCAGCACGTCTCGCTTAGCCCGACTTCCTTCTTCATCTGGTGACATTACAACGTACACATTCTCACTCGGCATTTTATAATTGTCGTCGTATATTTTCTGCGTGCTTAATATTTGTCTGTCAATGTCGTAAGGCGCTACAGCGAAAGCCCTTTTGTGCTCTTTCTCTATTTCGTCCTGTATGTCTTCTTCGCTTAATCCAGCGCTGCGCATCAGGTTTACATCTAAAAATCTACCCATAGCGACTGCTCCGAGACCTAATGCAGCCCCTCCTGCCATTAGACCGAGAGCTGGAAGCATCGCAGGTGCTCCTGAAGCCGCTGCAGCAGCCACACCAATCTTGTCTTGGGCGTACCTCTGAGATTGAATTGAGTTTGAAGGATATAGTCCTAAATTCGTGGAAATTTTATGCGTAGCTTCAACTATAGGATCAAAGACGGGTTGCGTCACTTTTGCAATTGGATCAATTATAGGTCTAGTGAATTGTTGAACTGTTTGACTGGCGCTGTTTAAAGTATCTTTCATGGAATCAGTGAATCTTTTCCACAGGGACGGCTCTGGTACACGTTTTATGTATCCGTAGTTAGTGTATGGGTATCGAGGACTGTGGGTCGGGCCTTGGCTCGGGTTCGGGCTCGGGCGACTGTGGTCGTAATACGAGAACTTGTTGTATTCGTCTTCGTAATACCTGTTCGCACTGACACTGGCTTGAGAGCGCTGCTGTCCGTAACCGTTGATTGGTTCCATTGGATACGGATGAGCGCTTTTAGGTATGTTTGTAGTGTAGTATTTCACTTTCCTCTCTTTATTCTCGTAATTATTTGTATCGATATGATCACGCGTGGCCTTCGCTGGTTGAACTCCCAACTCCGGGTGAGCGTATTGAAGAACAGGGTTCCTGACACTTTCGTCAAATTCAGGTTTTGAATTTTTAGGGGTATATAGAGCAGAGTTAGGGAAATTGGCTTCGCCAGGGTGCTGGAGCATTCTTCTCTGTATGTGGCTCTCGGCATATTCCAAGTCACCGTTGTGTGACCTCGAACTGCGACCACTGAAGTAGTCTCGTTTCGATTCCTGCTCATTAATTTGCTTAATGTACTCGATGAGTTTCGAGTTTGCCACTTTCGAATTATCGGCTTTGGTGAAAGGACCGTAGCCGGATTTAAGATAGTGATTGTCTTTTTTCTGTTTGTACGCGAACGTTGGGTTGTCACTTGTCATGTACGGCCCGATGCTGTCGCTAGCTTCGAATTTTATATTATCGAATTTTGTGAATGGTCCATCTTTCGGTTCAAAATTGTCATTTTTGGTGAATGGTCCGAAACTTTGAGCTGGATCAGCTACAGCAATGTTGGGGTATACATCGGCCTCTGGAATGGCTTTCGGTGGGCTATATCCTTCAGGGTACGGGAGCAGTTCCCCGTTTACGACTCTCGCATTGCGCCATGTCTTTTTATCAGATTCATCGTCAGGCATTCTCACCCCGTGAATTTCTGGTATGCCATCTTCGCCTAGTGTCAGGATTGACCTTCCACGCTTATTGAACTTTTCAATGGCTTTCTTTATGTACATTGGCTCTGAACTTATAACGACTGGATCAGGGACTTTGAAAGAATCATCCTCCCCTTCTGAAACTTTGGTACTAACAACTTCAATATACACTGGGTTCCTATCGTTCTTAATAACTGGATTGTGAGGATCAAATCTGTAGTTTTTGATCGGTCCCCCATAGTCTAGGAAACTTGTGGATGTGATGTAAACTTTCTTATTCTCCGTTCTCTTGTCATTGTCATATGTGGGGTAATAACTAGATGTTTCCGGGTCAGCTTCAGGTTTTCTGCCATCTTCTTGAATATGAGATTCAGGGTACACTGAAACTGGGGACCAATTGCCATATTCAGCTTTGATGTCACTAAGTTCTTCGTGTTTATTGCGGTTCAAATAATAGTCGTATCCGGCTAGATCACTATTTACCGGGCCCATAAAGTTAAGCTTTCTCTGGTCTCTGGTTTCAGTTTTATTTTTACTGTCATCAGAGGTGTTGTTGACATTTGATGCTGCTCTGATGCTTACAGTGGTAGGTTCTGGTGTGGTGCTTGCATAATGAGTGGTAGACTTGTCTTTCTTTTTGACGATAAGCTGTGTTACGTGCCCCGACTTGGTCCGCACGTTAAGGGTTTGTGTGTCGAGAGGGTTGAGACTTCTAGAGACTTTGAGTTCTGTTCTGGTTGTCCGCGATGGTAGGATAGTAGTGCGGATAGTTTTTGTGGTGGTGGTGTTCTGCTCGGCTGGGTCTGCGGCCGTGCCTGTGACGGCGCAGATCAACCATATTACGGCACCTATGCGTATTACGGGAGTCATCTGGAACAAGAGAGAAAATAACAAATTAGCTTTTATTGTATCTGACTTTAAACTTAACAATGGTATGTAAATAGTAATTATTCCACTGGATTTACAAACATTGCGAGTTTGAAAACGATGTTTATTTGAAAAATAAAAATGATTGCATGTTTAATATGTCTATGGAATATGAAATATGGATGTGACTAAGCGATGTTGACTGTATTCCAATTTGGGGAATGTGGGACAAAAATCTCTACAGCTCCGGAGAAAAGCTGAGTAAACTGCGTTATAAGATGTGCCATGCGTTTATTGTAAATCATACGCGTACATCATTACGCGTATCGATTTCGATAATTTAGCAATTCTATGGCTCCATTCGATGATTGCTTATTGGCGATGATGACTATCTATAGAAACTGTCCAGTGATCCAATGATTATCATCTCGAGAGAGACAGACGGACGGATTGGAATAAACTTATTGATTGATAAGTGAAAGTGTGATAGGAAAAGTATTCGTTAACGCGCAGTCGGTGTTTTTCACTTGTCTACTTTACGTGGCATGTAGCGCGGACGGTTCGACAATATATCAGTTTCTTCATTAGTGGAAAGCGTCATAAGATTGTAATGTAATCTGTTTGTACTAATTTTAACAATTCATTTCTTTTTTTAATTAAATCAATAACAATCAGAAATTTTATTTATTGCTAAATTTATCTACTATAAATATTTGAATAGATAAAAAACTATATTGTTTGTTAATTTCAATGTGTTCTTATACCATTCATTCGGTTCCCACCCCGGGCAATCATTTTTGTACATGAACATGTTTATTTTTTCTTATTCTATGTAATGTGTACATAAGTATGTATATAGAAGAAAAGTAGCATATATTAGGTTGGGGAAAAAGTCTTTTCGCATTATAGTATGTATGAACTTGTAATAAAATCTCTTTGGCTCTATACTATTTGTATCTGGCTGGTTTTGGTATCATTGAAAGTTTAAATTTTAAAGAATTTTTCCAAATTCAAATTAGGAAAATGTGTGATTTGCATTTGTTTTTCGTACTGCCAAGATGAGTGAATCTAATGAAGAAATTCGATTCATTTTAAAATTTTACTACAAAATAGGTAAAAATGCAATGCAAGCCGCGAAAAAAATTTGCGATGTTTATGGACCTAGTGCAGTGTCTGTGAGAGTAGCATAAATTTGGTTTAAGCGTTTTCAATCCGGAAATTTTGATGTCAAAGATGCACGTCGCTCTGGTCGCCCCATTACGGATAAAATGGATGCCATTTTTGAAAAAGTGAAGCAAGATCGGCATATCAGTAGTTACGACGTAGCTGAAGAACTGGGAATGACCAGACTGACAAAACAGTTTTGACGCATTTGAAAAAAACTGGGTACACAAAAAAACTAGATATTTGGGTACCTCACGAGCTCACTGAAAGAAACCTAAAGTCGTGGTCAAAGGCCGGTCAGGCTTCACAGACTGTGGCGAAACCCGGGTTAACTCGCAACAAGGTGATGCTGTGTGTGTGGTGGGATTGGAAGGGCATTATTAATTATGAGCTGTTACCACCAGGCAGGACCATCGATTCTGAACTCTACTGTGAACAACTGATAAGATTAAAGCAAGAAGTTGAGAGAAAGCGGCCGGAATTAATCAACAGAAGGGGTGTGGTTTTTCATCATGATAACGCTAGACCTCACACATCTTTAGCCACTCAGCAAAAATTTTGAGAGTTTGGCTGGGAGGTATTAATGCATCCGCCGTATAGTCCTGACCTTGCACCTTCAGATTTCCACCTGTTTCGGTCTCTTCAGAATTCTTTAGGCAGTGTCAGGTTAACATCACGAGAGGACTGTCAAAACCACTTGTCGCAGTATTTTGATCAGAAGTCCCAAAATTTCTATAGCAATGAGATCATGTCCCTACCTACAAGATGGCAAAAAGTTATCGAACAAAATGGTACCTACATACTTTAGTTAAATGTAAATAAACTATATTAAAAATGTTTTGAATTTTCTTAAAAAATGCGAAGGAACTTTTTCCCCAACCTATTATATATTGTGTATCAGTTATTTGGTTTCCGTAGTACCAGATCTTCTTATTTTGGAATCGGATGGCCGTGTGTAACAACTGTGGACAAACATTTGTGTGCATGAACATGTCTGTTTGTTCTGTGTCTGGATGTAAATATCTATATTAAGTATGTATTTAGAAAATAAAAAGTAGTATATGTAGTCTACCAGTTATCTGGTGTCCATAGTACAAGCTCTGCTTCGTTTGGGACCAGATGGCCGTGTGTAAAGAACGTCCCGGGATATTTATATGTTATTTATTACTTATCCACTATAAATATTGATAGAAAAAAATGTTCGTTTGTTTGTTTTCAATGTGTTCTTATAACATTAATTTGGTCCCACTCAAGACAATCATTTGCGTCCATGAACATGTCTATTTTTTCTTTTTCTATGTAATGTGTATGTATTTAGAAGAAAAAATTAAGTATAAGTTTGTAGTATACCAAATATCTGGTTTCCATAGTGCAAGATCTTCTTAATTTGGGATCGGATGGACTTTTCTTATTATATATAGAAAATGGCTAATTATTTTGGGTTTCTTATTTAAATTGTATACATAATAAGTTGAGAATGGACTTTATGACTTGAACAGTCGATACCCTTTGAAAAATATTGAAATAACAAGTTGTTTTTTTAAAGTTTACATGCGTCATATTATGCATATGGCCAGTAAGCCGGTCAGGTTCGGTCATTCACCATCCATATTATCATTAAACAAGGTAAATTGTTATTTATGTTAAACATCCCAAACAATATCAGCTGTGACTAATGTGAAGTAGGTATACAAGAATAAAAATATTTGTGGTACAGTTCAAACACCTGTTTAATTCAGATATGAATGGACATACCTAAGTAGTTGCCTTCTGATATCATCCAGTAACTAACTGAGGACTTCAAGAAGGTAGAAGAAGAGGTTTCAGTACAGAATTCGACTGAGGAAGTCTACAGCGCGATGGATTGTGTAGTTAAGAATGTGTGGCAAGGGCCAGTGATTTGACTTATTATGATGTGTGTGACTGCTTTTTTGTTTGCACAAATTTAAAACGAAGTTGAAACCTTAAATAATATATAAAAAATAAATAATAATATCCCGGGACATTCTTTTACACACGGCCATCTGGTCCCAAACTAAGCAGAGCTTGTACTATGGAAACCAGATAACTGATATACTACATATACTACTTTTTTTTTTCTAAATGCATACTTATATAATAAATAATAATAAATATATACATATTTTACACCCAGACACAGAACAAACAGACATGTTCATGCACACAAATGTTTGTCCTGGGTGGGAATCGAACTCGCGACCTTTGGCTTGGCAGCAATTTTAGATAGGTTTCTGTGACCCAAATAAAAAAAAACAGTTTACAGATAAAAATGTACCATTCTCTTATCTCCGAAATGACTGAGCCTCACTTTTAACAATAATTAAAATAACACTGTAATTTCTATAAATACTCATTGTACGGAATCCTGTCTACCCGTGTTTAACTCGCACTTTTTTATGATATATAGATAAGAGATTCTATTAAATCTTTCTTTTTGCTAATATTTGCTCACAAAGTGATTAGTTGTTTTATTCGTGTCTATGGATAAAACTAAATTTACTTTTTTTTCTTTCTTTCCTTTATAATGATGTGTCTGTCCACTGAATGGAGACTTGCTGTTAATAGTTGTATTGGTTATAAAGCCTCCGTGTCGCGCGATGTAAATATTGCTACCGATATAAGCCTGCGGTTGCGTGCTTCACGCTACAGTGATCACGTTTAAGTTGTTTTAAATGTCATATATTTAATACCGATGTAATGGGCTTGAAAATAATATCAATTTCAGTATTCCACAGGTGTAAACTTTTTTCTTTTCTTATTTTTTCTTTGGTCACAAAAAAAACTGTTTCATTCTTCTTTCTTTCTCAATTTTAGCTTCTATCTTAGTTTGTTTATTTAATTACGTCTTAAAGTTTAGAAATTATAATTTGAGAATCGATTTTGGTAAATTACTAACAGTGTAGTTTCAATTTTTCTTTATTTTAACCTAACCTAATAACTTGAGTATGGGAATGCCATGTATGACATTGAAGATAGAGACATAATATATAATAAATAATATAATAATAAATATAAATAAATAATATATACAAAATACATGATGATGTAGAGACGTGGTTGAAATACTTATTTTAGCTTCATTCCATATTCCATGCCGATTTAACTTTGTTTGTAATATTATATGACTAGCTGTTTAATCCGCGTTTCTCAGGGATGTTATATTTTCCCGGAACCAAATAAATAGATAAAGTCATTACTTATAGTATCAGCTATCTGCCAGTCATAGTCCCGTCAAAATGGGTCCAGTGGTTTTTGAGATTACCCGGTACAAACAGATAGACCGACAGACAAAAATGTAAAAAAAAAACATTTTTAGTTATAAGTAGCTACACGATGATACTTTTATATGCATTGAGTAAAAAGTTGTTATTTTGATAATTCAAACTGACACCTACATTTTATTTATTTGTATAGATACAAACATCGAAATATAAGTTTTGTTAATTACTAAAGTGTTTGACAGGCCAGTTGGCTTGGTGGTTAACGCTCTGACTGCCAAACCGAAGGTCGTGGGTTCGATTCCCACCCAGGACAAGCATTTGTGTGCATGAACATGTCTGTTTGTTCTGTGTCTGGGTGTAAATATCTATATAAGTATGTATTTAGAAAAAAAATGTAGTATATGTAGTGTATCAGTTATCTGGTTTCCATAGTACAAGCTCTGCTTAGTTTGGGACCAGATGGCCGTGTGTAAGGAATGTCCCAGGATATTTTATTTTTTTTTATTTTAAAGTAAAACTGATTGTAATTCCGTAGATTTGTTGAATTTTATACTAGAAAAATAGTGATTTAAGTAAATCGGTTTAATGTTTGAATCTGCCGTATATTGAAATATGAGCGGGTAACCCCGAATAGAGTAGCAAGTCTGCGCCTACGCGGTGGACGTCACCGCGTAGGCGCAGACAGGTCGATCATTAGACTTACAGGGCAAGAGGTGCACGCGTGCTAACCTATTGGCTCATAGTCCAGTTGCATCTTGTGTTTTACGTTATATTTTGTGTGTAAGTGTATTAGAATAAAATAAGAGATTGTTATTAATGGCACACGTGGAATTATTTTAACGTTCCTGCTACAACACGCCTACAACGGAGGACAATTGCCAAGACCGCTTTCGCTGACCCTCCTGCCAGCCCGTTATATATATTAATTATTGCGTCTTTCGAGTAAACGATTAACATAATTACGTGTAGACTGTACATAAATCTTCAAGCTTTCATACTGGTTCAATTAAACCAAATTATAGTATCAATTAACTAAAATAGCATACAAATTAATGACTATTAGTCGGCTATTAACTGCCAGAAGGAAACAAAACGAGTGCATACGAAAGCCAATTGATCGGTGCCGTCAGCGCAACTAGCCATCCGCTAGCACTCCACTACTGAGAGCGAAGAGATGTCATGCTAATAAAATAATATAAAAAAAAAAATCGCCTGATTTTTAGAGTCCTGATATTAAGTGAGTATTGTTGCAGTCTCTCGAGTATAGTACCCATCTTGGGTTACAGGTAATAATTTCAAATGATAAAACGTTAAATGCACTTTGACCGATCAAGGAATCCCAATTTTAGTTATTCTGAAACTAGCGGCATGAAACGGGTGAATGTTCAGCTCCTAAAAGGAAAAATCTCGGGAACCCGGGTGAAACCCTAGGATAAGAGGATAATATCAACTCTGCTGTATTGCAGCTTAAAGTAAGTGAGTTGTATTCCCGTAGAGAACAAATATTTGAGAACATAAACATGTTCTTTTGTTTTTGCCGAATGTATTTGTAAGTAAACATATAAAAACGTTGTATAAGGACTGTCTAAAATATTTTGTTAACTGCGTTCGTCTTAGTTTGAGATCAGATGGCCGTGTACAAACATAAAATAAACAAAATAAATTACTCCACATAGTAATTTTTAATTAAATAGCACCATATCGCGTGAGATAGCTCTATTGGTGTAGTAAACAAGCATCGGCGTGCATCAAAGGCGGCTCGTGAAAACAACTGAGCCATATTAACTAATGCTAACATATCGGTAAAACTATGGGAAATTCAACATACGTGGTTGTTACTCTTTTTCTCATATAGCCTCTCTAGAGAGTCCTCAGTGTTTGCCGAATTGTATACGTAGGAGTGGTAAATGCCATCAGAGGCATCAGAACACCTTCTACTACATTGAAAGAAAGTACTGATGCCCTAGTGCACCTTTTTGAAATTTTTATCTGTCTAGTCATCTGTTTGCACATGCTAAACTCTGGAATTACTAGGCGAATTTAAAAGTGGTTTTCATAAGAAACTGGAACGCGGCTTTAGGCTACATATAAACCTTTAAGGAGGTTTCTGCAAAATCAGTAAACGAAAAAATTGTATATACTGTAATAAAAGTATCACTCGTACAAAGTTGCGAGAACAGCTAGCGTGTATATAAAACTGAAAAATTACAGTTTCAATCTAGTTTCTTATTAAGCTGAATTCATTTCAGATAATTTACAGTATCATGCAAAACATTTTCACTTAGCAACGAAATAGTCACGCAAATAGACCGCGATCCTTTCGCTCGCATACATTGCATTTCATCCGTTCATATTTCCGTTTTAATAAGCATTTAATTGAACAGCTACACCACTTGAAAAGCGCTATTTAAAACTAAAACACTGTTGCTGTGGTAAAATAGGGATGGGCCCCGATTCTCGTTTATATTTGACCCATCACACTAGGGTGTGTTTTTGTATTTATCACTTGGTAATTTTCATCCGGACACATTTCACCAGAGACCACAGGGGCTCTAAAGTACAATAAATCCGTGAAAACCCCGAAGGACGCAATCCTAATCCATAATAAATTAAAAAAATACGTAATTTTTTTAATATCAGGAAGGTTTGTATTAACTTACTAGGTCATAATTCCAGACAGTTGACAACTTCAAATAACTGGTGATATTGTGGCTTTTAAAACAGGTAGGTTCATTGTCCTGTGACATGAAAGGAGGAGTTAGATTGCCAAGACGATGACAGATGCTGTAAAATCAAGTCCCATACCTGCAATTTTATTCTATTACTGATAGGTTTTGGACGTGTTTCTAAGGTTAGGTAACCAGCGCATAGTATTTGTTCTTCCCAGCGCTTTCTCAGCACCCACCGACGCTAAGTCCTTTACCTTACAGTAATCTACGTTATATCTTTGTCCATGATATTTGTATTTTTATAAATGGACTATCTCTCTCCCGCATTTATCGATGTCATATATAAACTATAACTGTAACTATCAACGAAAAATTCTGCGTCGAATGGTAGCAGTCCCATCTCGATATGTTCAGTAGTTTTAATGTGATGAAATTACAGGCACACGAGACTTAACAACGTCTCAGGGTCGACAACGCAGTAGTGATGCCCCTGGTGTTGCAAATGTACATAGGCGGCGGTGACCACTTACTATCAGGTGGACCGTGTGCCTGTTCGTCGGCCCATATAAAAAAATAATAATATATATATATATATATATATATATAATATTTTTTATATATATATATAGATAAGCTAAACGAAGTAAATGATTTCTCTTTCTTTTTTCTTTGTCTGAAACATTGTTTACTGTTATACTCGCAATAAAGCCTCTGCAAATAAAACGTGGTCATTTAAAAAGTATTTTCGTTTAACTATTCGAAGGTGAAAACTCAATGTAAATACATATGCGTACTGATTAGTCGCGCTCTAATAAACTCATTTATCTTGTACATCTGTGCAAGCCCGCTCAATGACATGATACACTTACGGTGGTGTTTGTACTATTAACAATGTATATAGTATTGTATATTATCAACAAACAGTGTTGCCATACGTTTGGTATTGTTATGGTATTAAACTTGGTTGGTTGAGCCTTGAGTTCATGGTGATATTAATTGTATTATTTTGATATTTAAAATCAATATTTCTTTGATACGGTGTTGTCACACTACAATTAAGGTTGCGTTAGAAAATGTATGATATTTTATGATATGAAATATATTAATAAAGCTTTTTAATCATACTATTTTATTTAAATATATTATATTAGTTAGTGTTTTAATATCCTGGGACATTCTTTACACATGGCCATCAGATCCCAAACCAAGCACAGCTTGTACTAAACAAACAGTCAACTTTACTGTGTACATACTTTTCAAAATAAATACTTATTAGATACTAGCTGCGCCCTGCGGCTTTGTCCGCTTGCAATCCTGGTTATAAACCTTCCTCTTGAATTACTCTATCTATTGCTGAAAACTGCATTAAAATCCGTTGCATAGTTTACGAGTCTATATAGGACACACAGACCAACATTCATTTTTATATAATATATATAGATAGATTACATCCTTTTTGAATATTTTTTTTAGTTTGCCAAGTGAACGCATAACTTTTTTGTTGTGTGTATTTTTATTCATTGTTTTGTGAATGTAGGTCACTGTTACTCATTGTAGGATTCAATGCCCTGAGTCTGGGATCTTATAAATCGTCTTTACACGGCTTTTTAAAAATATTACAAACAATGATATTAAAAATTTATAATTTCTGAATAAAAATACTTAAACGTATAGTTTGTCAGGCGAGCAATTCATTGCCATAGATTATGATCACCAAATAATCAGATATACCATAATATCCCTTTTGATATTAAGTATTCTTTCTTTATTCGCCAGAAAAGTCCATCAACAATTATCTAACGCCCTCTGTTTAACGCAAAAGCGTGCGAATATCACCCAACCCGTGATTACCTCGCGTAGTGAGTCATACATAAGCAAGTAAGTACATAATGCATTTAATTTCTCCACTCACTTCACGTGGAGTGATCCGGTGTGACTGTGTTCACGAGAATTGGAGCGTACAGTGAAAAGAGAATTGGATATCAGCAGTACGGTACGGATGGAAAACTAACACCCTTTCTATTGGAGTTAGACACGATCTCATTTGAGGATCTCTATTTTAACTTTGAGGGGACTAACTGGATCCTATCGATGCAAGTGCAGCTAAATAGGCAAACTATTACAGCAACGTGAATTATTGTTCTCCCGTGGTGTTGAATAGTAAACAGTTTAGATGTGCCGTGCTATTATTCACAGACTCAAATAATGAGTGATCACTCAGATGAACACGTGTATAGCGGACCTCTCTTCTAATTGAGGAGTCGTGAGAGAGATAGGGAATAGTTCACTATCCATGTTACGATTTGATAAATGGCTTGATATTTTAATTTTACCATTGAAATGCAAAAAATATTGAGTATGCTATTAATTAACAGAATTGATCCTTTGTTTATGAAGCATCATCAGTACTGCCTCTTATTCTGTGGTGCAAAATAATATAATAACAGCTTGATCAGGAAATGTTGCAGAAAATATTGGAAACCATTTTTTTTATTGCAATGACATATTTTTGCAATGGAAAGCGAAAGTGTTGCTCCCAAATCGGTTTTTTCTCCGCAGGCTTTAAAAGCTACACATACATCCTTGTTTAACCACTTGGATATAACACATAATTAACTCTGCAAAGTCAACCTAATTCATTAAGCTACTTACAGAGAGATTGTTTATTTTTTTTTACTACATGGGCCGACAAACAAGCGAACGGTCCACCCGATGGTAAGTGATCACCGCCGTCTATGGACATTTGCAACACTAAGGGCATCGCCAATGCGTTGTCGACCCTGAGACGTGAAGTTGTTAAGTCTCATGTGGCTGTAATTTCACCGGCCCCCTTACCTTTCTAACCGAAACACAGTAACACAAGTGCACTACTGCTTCACGGCAGAAATGGGTAAGATGGTAGTACTTCCCCGGACGAACTCTGCACGAAGAGCTCTACTACTCGAAATAAATAAATAAATATCCTGGGACATTCTTTTACACACGGCCATCTGGTCCTCAACTTAGCAGAGCTTGTACTATGGAAACCAGATAACTGATATACTACTATTTTTTTCCTAAATACATACACATTTACACCCAGACACAGAACAAACAGACATTTTTGTCCTTGATCGGAATAGAACCCGCGACCTTCGGTTTGGCAGTCAGAGTCGCTAACCACTAAGCCAACTGGCATGTCAATAGTTTACTATAAATTTTCTCTAAACTACATTTATGACGTCACAGCTCTGTAAATTAAATGGTCTCTTTTCTAAGCTTTTTGTGTACGAAACCCTATAATAGGGTTTCGTACACAAAAGGTGCCAATACATGACAAACAATACACTATTACTATAGCTCCACTGTCCTTCTATGCGCACATCTGTCACATCTTTCCAACCGTAATAGGTGGTCACAGAGTGTGTACTGCTGTAGTCGCTTTAAAATAAAATAAATGTAGAAGGACGTCCCAATACAAGAAACTTGCAAGTAATTCTTTAATGTGCGACTTCGACTCTCACTTGACCACTTTTTACACGATATCTAACTCCCTACCTTACTTCGAAATAACGGATCAAATCTAATTAATTGATCGTAAACCAACTTTACGGCCTGTGACTTATTGATCAAAAAACAGCGAATTGTTTATAATAATACATAAAGTTTTAGCTAATACCAGAGTTGAAATGATACGTTTTCCACAAAAGGTCTTATTGGGCGTTCGACCCAGATGTTTATGGGCGCATGAAAATGTTTTAGGGCACTTATAATGATTGTTGAATTGTGATTGTAATTTTGTTTTTGAGTTCAAAGCTTCTTATTTGACGACAGTTCTGTTAATGTCCTTGATTTTATAAGGCTTTCTAGCTCTGAATATACCAACTCCACTATGTTTCTTTTTTAAATTTTGTAGTACAATCTCATTAAAAGCGTTTTCAAAATAAAGTTATGTATTGATCTAGATCTCATACTCACTGTCAGAGCTGTAATAAGATAACCAGATCATTGATGTACTACATAGGTACCTATAGTACCTAGCGCTCAACACAGCTTATTCATAAGAAAGACACTTGAATGAAATGAAATATATTACTCAAATAGGCCTTCACAGGTACTTATGAATGGTCAGACTCTAACGCCGGTTCAGAAGGTTGCTTTTACTGAGAAGAGCCGCCAATAAACTCGGCAATTACTTTTTCCAAAATAAGATTTTTTACATAAAGATGTGACCGCCGCAAGCATTGTCGTCGTTAAAAGCAATACCTTATTTGAAACAAATTTTCTTTCAAACCGTTAGCCGTTTCGAAATATTAATAAATACAATTGCTTGTTTATTTGTCTCGTGATACAAATCAAATCGATTCCATATCATAAACAATAAGCAGAGTAGAGCAATGACAACAATGCAACACGTAATCCCAACATAACGACCGGTTACAACCGGGACAAGTGTTTTTTCAACTTTTCTCTTTCACATAACGACAGGGTTTTTCCACCATTGTTCTCTATTAAAAAAATAAGCTATAAATACAGCGTGTTCACACGGAATATCTTTTAGAAACGTCGACCTATATTGTCCATATGATTACCTATTGCAGATTTTTCTATTGTGTAATGTGAATATGTGTGGAGCCTTTTAATTAAAAGATTTCTTCGTATGTGTGTCGCGATTGTTGAGGGAAAAATGTTATTAAAGACGTTATGTTTAGTTTCAGACTGCGATGGTGCTGATCGTGTTCGATTCCCAGTCAGGACAAACATTTGTGTTGGTACTAGGCTGTAAATATATATGAGTAAATATCCTAGGACATCAATGTTTATTGAATAAGCAGCAGATGTAGAATTATAGATTGCTATAGTGCAAACTCTTCTTATGAGAGGTCCGATGCCGCTATATATCGCTTAGGATATTTTTTGTTTTTTGAAGCTGTGATTGTATGAAAGTATAATTTAAATATATTTTGCTTTTTTAAAGGGCATTGTATTGTGTTTGTTTTGCAAAGTTTTGTGAGAAAAACAATATTTTCGCCCATATTCCACTGGTGATGTTTTAAGTCACAACGTGACATGTGGTGAGCATTGAACCTTCAAAGAAGCCCAAGTTCGATACTTTGCACCTTGAGTCTCTCTAGCCAAAGTTTTTTTATTGCTTGACAACGCGTTGAACTCTTTTTAATAACAAAAACTACATATCCCGGGACATTCTTTAAACACGGCCATCTTATTCCAAACTAAGCAGAGCTTGTACTATGGAGACCAGATAACTGATATACTACTTTGTACTAGCTTTCCGTGCCGCTTTTCACTCGTCTTCCAGAGGGATCTAGTCCATTCCCAAATGTACCATTGAAATGACGAAAAAATTTTTCAAATAAGTGCTAGAGATTCCACTTCGCATACAAACATACTCAAAAAAATCGCATCCTATCTTTATTAGATAGATTTTTTCATTGTCCATATAAGGGTATAAAAGTCTTCAGAAGCTATCACCTTCCCGTCTATCCCAAAAAAAAGAAGTCTAGGTCAAAATGAGTCAAAACTAAAAAAACCTTACAAATGATTACATAGTAGGAATAGAACCCACGACCTGTATGCTCTAAGATTAGCCTAACTTGTCCGAGGCGTGCATCACGATTTCACTTTCCATGGTGGCCGGCCAACGAGGCGCAGGCGGGTCGTCGACCCCGTATCAGCTGATCTCGCGATGCGCGCTTGGCTCGCTCCTCGTTCATTAATTAACGTTCAATGTTTATCTTAGTGTTCATTAATTTTGCGAAGTTGGTGGGCTTGTTGCAAAGAAAGGCTTTTAGGGTTATGTACTAAAGTGGTAGGAAAGTGATCCTTTTATTGGGGTTTCGTCTGTCTGTCTGTCACATCTATTATCAACTAAAAATTTGACACAGATTGGCTGCTGACACTCATTTATTTATCGCTTTAAAATATTATTAGAAAGATCTTTAAAAATTTAAAGTGGGATTTAAAAAATTGTTATACTTCTGACTGACAAATAATTCTCTATTTTATAAACAAAGTTCAATTTTTTAAATTTTCTGGTTCCTTCTCTTCCTCCAGACGGCCAGTTGGCTTGGTGGTTAGAGACCCTGGCGCAGCAGGTCATGGGTTTGATTGCCATCCAGGGCAACCACTCGTGTGCACGAAAATTCGTTTTTTATGTCTTTTTTATTTCGATGAAAAACAGTGTAGTATGGGTTTGTATGTCAGTTATCTGGTTGTCATAGTACAAGCACGTCTTAGTTCGGGATCAGATGGCCGCGTGTAATTAATATCCCGGGATATTAATTTATTATTATTATTGTTGTACGTCAGTGTCAATGATCCATCAGTCAGTCCGACGCGGCGGCATTTCGTATAATTGGATGATTGTTGGCATGCGAGTACTGTGCACACGTTACGCGTGACTTGGCGCACCTATTATAACTCTGTTGCCAATCTCGTATGGCTTATAACACTATATATGTTCACGACCATTATCCCCCATGAGATAGGCTTAGAAGTGAAACCCACAATGCGTCTAAGATATATTAAGCTTCAACGTGACACGTGGTTAGCATTGTAGGCTTTGTAGAGAGACCCCACAATCCACTAAAGATATTTTAAGGACCAACGTGATATCAATATTTTATCTATGAAGTTAAAAAAACAAATGTTGAACAAAGAAACCTTGCCTAACCCGAGTATCGAATCCAGGACCTTTGGGTCTCTAGTCTCGGTCGACTACCGAGGTGATTATAACAGAGTATAGAAATTTTAATGACATAGGTACGAACTGTCTGGCTGTCGAGACAAGTCTGTTACATATCGACAACTTTAATAATTAAAATTCTTGTTAGTTAAGAATGTTTTAAGTCTATGTTAATCAGATTTACTTTTAAAATTATTGATATATTCCAATTACTATCTCCCCAACTGGTAATATAATATAACCTAAATATTAAATCAGTCATTAGATAACAGAAATGCAAATTTTCTTCATAATTGAATAGAATTAAAGCAAAATGTTACGTGAAAGACAAAAATAGCATATTCATATGAGCATTCGATAAAAAAAATCAATTTAAAATGTATTATCACGTAATCGCATTAGCATCGATGTCACTCGTATTTATAATATAAATCTCGATCAAAAAACGGAAGTATTACGCGCAAAGTGTTACGAAAGAGGCGAGGAAACCGAAACAAATCAAAATAAGAAAGCATCACATTCCAATATAATTACAAAATCGGAATCGATCGACGTGTTTGGGCGCTGCACTGCGCGCGCGCAGGTGAAAGCAGTTGCGTCATGTTACGCCGATTGGTTGCGAGCGCACGAGAGCACCCGAACGCTTGCGAACCTCGCCGAATTGCACCCGAGAGTGGTTCCCACGCCCCGGTGATCGTTTTGATGTGTAATTACTAATTAGAGAGTTCATTGTATTTTTAAATCTGTACATAATAGGCTATTAGATGTTGCAGATTTGACAAAGTGTTGTGAATTCTTTGTGAATGCTTCATAAAGTTGCTTTTTGGCTTTTCTTGGGATTTCTACATTATTTCTAGGAGGAAATTTCGCACAGTTCATATTTTATAACTGCTCCACGACTGGTTACGGTTATTAAAGTTCGTAGAGTTTTCTATATTATACACTCTAAATTTTGTCTATATATGTTCTATCTTTTCTATCACATAAAAAAGAGATTAAATCTAATCTTGTATCAATTTATAATCCCTATCTTAGTGTCTTCTCAAAAAGATCGGTATAAGATATTAAATACTACATAGATTATCTTTTTAATTTACTAGCGACCCGCTCCGGTTTCACTTGAGTGTCACAAAAATACTAAACACTAAAGCTTTAGAAAATAATTTTCTAAATGATGGTGAAAAACGCACATGAATCTATAGCGTTATTTAAAGATATAAGCAGACAAATAGATCGACAGAAATAGTGGTTTTGTATAATGATCCTTCTTGACTATACAATAATATAAGAATAAAGGTTCTAAGTTAATAATCGACAACCTAGATGAGCAACTGACGATTACTAAGTAACAAATAGATGACCACATCGAAATTCAATTGTTATTTGCTTAAAATTGTTATTTTTATCCTAACTATAAGTACTCAATTTCAGTAAAAACATATTTTTTTTGGTACTTTATCAATTATGACTTTCATTTATCTTTATGTTCTCAGTTTTTTAAATTTGCCTTTGTATTGTTAATCATAAGTATTCATTACAATTTGTAACATTTTTGTAATCCAGACCTACCAGGCAATAGTAAAATGCTTTTAGGATCAAACTTGAAATCGATTTGCTGCACCATTATTTTATTGGGATTTTTGATTACTATCTCTTTCGAACACATTTGCACACAATGAACATCCATAAGGAAATTTTATTCCCCTATCAAAAAAATCTCCCACCTGTCATTATAATACCCACTAAGCTGTGAAAATCCTTGAGCTCATCATAATAATGATGATGATGACTACTCCAAAATAATTCGAGTAATTCAGACATTTAAGTACATAACAAAATTGTAACAAATTCAACTGAAAACCTTCGGCTGGTTATTATTATAAATGCGAAATAAACCATAGATCCAGGTCGTGCCGGTGAACACGAATAAGCGAATATTGAACGTTGATTTAATGACATTTAACAGCGACACAAATACAAGGCGAAGGAAATAAGGGCTCACTCAGACGAGCGGACAATTTTGAAATGGAATATTGTACGCATAGAGAAAAATTGGAGACGTACTGACATATATTCGCAAATTTTATTGTGGTTATTCAGGACCCTGCTGTATCACCCATGTTCGAGGGATGTTACATTCCGGGAGTCCCGGGATAAAAAGTTTCATCGAAATCCATTGTGTAGTTTTTGCCTTAATGAGTAAAAAACATACATACTTCCACCCGCACAAATTGTCGCATTATAACATTAGTACGAGGACAAATCTATGGTGTCGATAGTTTTTTGTGGGTGCATTTGTACCTAGTTTCCACCCCCCGGTTTAAGTCAAAGTTTACTTAATATTGGCATCAGAAAGAACTTGCAATAAACAGCACGTAAATAGTAAATGTGTACTACAAAAGTCTGTCGCCTGTGTCGAGCCTAAAGCGGATCACAGTACGTAGGTACATCGATGTTATCGTCCTTTAGTCACGCTCCGCTCCACTAATGGTCAAACTATTATCTGACAACAAATAATCGCTTTATTTTCCCACTGGCGGATGTTGGTTTTATAGAATTACATCGTTAAAAATTGTAAGCCTTCGTTGTGAGGTTAATTTCATCTGGTATTTTTTTAAAATTGGATTTGATGGTTTTCGATTCGGTTGAAAACGAAATGAGTCTATTGTTGGCCTTTTTATGTATTGTACGTCAGCGTAAGAGTACTCCGTTGGGCGGAGAATTCACTTCTTTAATGTTATAATTGATGCTCGAAAATTTTATTTGTGTTCGTAAATCTTTAATGTTTAACTTGCATTTTTATTTTCAAAATAGTAAAGTAGTTTGCAAAATGTTGACTTCCGAGCTATACGATAGCTTTTTTGGAATGTTTTAAAAAGCTACAGGTTTCGTTTATATAGGTGAATTTTAAATTATAATCGTTCAATAGTTTTTTAATTAAATAGTTTAAAGGAACACACTACTTTTAAAGTTTTGATATTCCCTTCTTGGTTTCTTGCCATTTCTTCTCAATTTGGAGTTCTATCTATTTGAAGTACATATATGCTTTATCTTACTTGAACTATTATTACACGTAGAGTGAGAAAAGCCTCAATCATTTTTAATATGTGTGCAACAATTGTCTAAGATCTAAAAGGGCCATCTTGTCAGCTAAAATTCCATAGAAAAATCATCATTATTGCCATTGTGACTTAAATGAACTTTATTATAACGCCATAGGTTTGATTTTTATAATAACACTAGCTGTCCCCCGCGGTTTAACCCGCGCTCCCAATGGATGTAACATTGTCCCGATAAAAAAAGTATTCTATGTATTATTCCAGGCCAATTTCTATATATGTCTCAAGTTTCATCCAAATCCGTTTGGCAGTTTTTGCGGGAAAGAATAAGAAACATCCATACATACAAACTTTCGCATTTATAATATTATAGCTGTTCCCCGCGGTTTTACCCGCGTTCCTGAGGGATATCACATTTTCCCGGCCTAAAGGCCTAAAAAGCCTATATGTTATTCCAGGATATGCTCTATCTATGTGTCAAGTTTTATCCATATCTGTCTAGTAGTTTTGCGTGAAAGAGTAACAAATATATAAATATCCCCCTTTATAATATTAGGTATTGATTAGTAGGATGCATAGCTGTCAGAACTCGCCTAATCAATCTCGAGTTAGCTAATGACACAATCACAAAATTAAAAAAACAAATCTCGCCGACAACTTTCGTTTATAATAAGCCCACATTAGCACAAATGTTTTATTTATCAGTTTTATAATTCAACCTACTTTTTTTAATTGTCTATCGATATGATTATGCAACGCTTCTTGTTTCTATTCACACGGGAAATTCTAGGTTCATCTAGCTCTTACGCAATAGACGCTCTGTTTTGTTGCAACGCATACAGCCTCGACACACGACAGGGTTAATTTGAGCCTTAATGGCATAGAAATAGGAGTGTAATTTAATAGTATCATTAAATCAATTGTTATTGCTTAAACACGATTGTTTAGCATGCGTCGTGTGGTTTGTTTTTATAAGAAAAGGTTGTGCACTTAGTTGAGGAATTGGAACAGGTTTCTGTGTAGAAATTTCTGCATTTCGTCAAAGTTTTTAATGATTACAGTAGCTAAAATGTTGTGTTGATTTAATGACTATCATTTGGCGGGCTCGTACTTAATATTTGGAATAATATAAATAAATATCCTGGGCAATGTACACGGCTATCTGAAGCTACACTAAGTAGAGCTTGTACTTTGGAAACAAGATAACAGTTATACTTTACATACTATCATACTTTTTTATCTTAAAATATAATATACATATGTACACTCAGAAAAATATTTGCTTTTTTTTTAATTATAAAAACTTGAGCGCTTGTTCTGTACACACAAATTTTTTTTTTTTTTTGTTGGAATTGAATCCAAGACCTAGTGATCAAGTGTCAATAACCACCAAGCCAACTGGCCCATCAGTTGGGAAAATATTGAAAAGCTGTAGAAAGGGTCGACTAAAGATCATGAGGTGATTAATCATATCATCTTTATATAAGTCTTCTGTACGTGTGTTGACAGTGAACTCCTAAACGGCTGGACCGATTTGAATGATTTTTGTCTGCGTTTAGGTGGCGCCCAGGATGGTTTAGATTAACAATTGGACCCGGTAGATGCGGGCGAATTCCTGCATTATTGTATGGACTTATTTCGACAGAACGACGTTTGTCCGGGCAGCTAGTAATTATTATAAAATAATTCCGTCCCGCGGAATCTAAAGCATTACCTTATTTAGAAATAGCCTGTGTATGAAACCTTTTCTGTATATGTGCCAAATTTCATTCCCATCCAATCGGCCGTTACGGAGCTGAGTAGTAATAAGCACAGATACACACAACGTTTATCATCCTAGTATATTCTACTAATATTATAAATGATTTTATGAGGATGTACGATGTTTTTACTCTTTCTCGCAAATACTACACAACGGATTTGGATGAAACTTGGCATATAATAGAGCAAGCTTGAAATAAACGAGCATATTTTTTGTACTTGTTTAATTATGTATTTTCAAGGAAAAAAAAATAACCCGGGACATTCTTTACACACGGCCATCTGATCCCAAACTAAGCAGAGCTTGTGCTATGGAAACCAGATAACTGATATACTACATATAATATTTTTTTTTACACCCAGACACAGAACAAACAGACATGTTCATGCACACAAATGTTTGTCCTGTGTGGGAATCGAACCCGCGACCTTCGGCTTGGCAGTCAGAGTTGCTAACCACCAAGCCAACTGGCCTGCTTTTAACAGTTTTTTCAAGTGAACGCAAACTGTTTTTGTATTATGTATGGTAATTTATTTCCAGTCTGTTGTCATTGCATTGTTTAGGTCAATGCTACAGGCTCGATACGACCCGCATGTGTTTGCGTTCGTCCTACCTGCCATTATCCTCCCACAACATCAAGCTTGCCATAAAACAGCCAAGTGTAGGTACAATTTGGCTACTAAGGGTCCCGTACTAGTAGATAAATAAATTTTAATTTAAAATTATTATTTTTTTTATTTCGAAACGATTTATTCAGTTTAGGCCCGCGGAGTGTAGTTATGAAGGTCAAAGTTACTGCTACCACCTGTTTGGAAGTCAGCCTTAAATTTTATTGAGAATAAACCTGGCACAAAACTCACTAATTTGATGACAATTTTGAATATATCATGTTTTGTTAATAGCTGACTGATAAGCCCTAAGTTCGATTCCCATGTGGAGCTGAAATATAATATCTCAGGACATTCTTCACACACGGCCATCTGACCTCAAACTAAGCAGAGCTTGTACTATGGACACCAGATAACTTAAATATTAATCCTGGCTAATAGTATACATGTGAAAGTGAGTTTGTTTCTTGTGGTTTGACAGCTAAATGAATGAAATTATTTTGCTGAAATTTGGCACACACATAACCTATGGTATATAGAGATACACACCATCAGGGGGACAGCTAATACTACGTATATTTTCTACTTTATTTCTAATATATAATAATATAAATATATAAAAAAATTATAAAAAAATTATAATATAATAGTTACAATAGGTATTTACAAAAATATGTTTTGTTTGAAGAATGTCCCAGGAATTCCGGTATAAAGATATTAATTAGCCTTATACATATAGCAATTGAGAGGGCCGGTTAGGTGCTCCATGACGTTTTTAAATTGACCTCTTTTCTTTTGATAACGGAACCCCAAAAAGTATGAATAAGACAATCCTAAAAACACATTTTAAAGGGTTCTGAGCTAATGACACGCGTTGATGTCTTTTCTTAAGCCATTCTTGTTAAAAAATCTGTAACATAATTAGGACGCGTCGAAGTCTTTTCTATGAAATAGGTCAGTGCTACGAAAGATTTCCATACAAAGTCAGGGCTTCGGTTGTAGGTTAAATTGTACTATTCTAAAGACGTTATGTTAACTTTATCAATGTTAATTAACTTTAAAAGTGACCCAAATCTTGTTTTGAGCTATTAAATTCACTAATTACCATAGACATATGAATCTTGCAGTAAATCATTATAATGTAGAGTAGGTTATGCGTTGATTGGTGTGACGAGTATTTTCATGAAATTTAGTTCCATGAAACGGTCTTTTCTAAAATTACGAGACCATAAAAATTTGTATTTTTTTTATAGTGTAATTCAAATTAAAATTTTCTCATTTTGCGAATTAATATCTTAAAAACACCTTTTTTGTATTCTTATAATTATGCCGGTGTGTATAATTTAGTTGTAGTTAAAATAATTTGATGATGATAAAATAATTTTATTTGGTTTTTAAATAATATTATGAATGTTCAGATTATGGTCATCATTTTTTCTTTTGATAAACTTAAAAAAAAACCGTGATTTCCTCCATTTTCCACCTTCGTAGATTTTTTTACCACACGACAGAAAAGTACTTAAAGACAGATCTTAGCTTTGAATTTGCTACCACATTTGAATAAGAGTTAAAAACGCTAGAAAAAAGCCTCTTTATAATCCTGCGAATACAACATCTAAATGATCCATTTAGCACATGATATATATTAAACAAGAAGGGGTTATCGAATCGCCTCACCGTTCAGTGTGTCCCGTCGCGTAGAAAGTGAAAATATCAGCGCAAGCGCATGCTACGCGTTCTCACTTTGTTGCACACACCACTCTCACTGGGGTCAGTCCCGGCCCGGGCTCTGTCTCACTCTAATCCAATACCCAAATCCAAAACACACAGCACTGAATTCGCAGTTTGATATATCAAAACGCGATTCTCTTTCGAACACTCGTTTAGTTTGGCGCGTCGTCGTCGGTGGCGGTCGGTGGCGGTCGGTGGCGGTCGGGTGTCGTCGGGTATGCTCGTCGGCGCGTCAGGTGCGACTGTCTGCGCCAGCGCCGGTGAGAGCGCGCTCAGGTTGGTTGTGTAAGCGCTCATTCACTTCGCCGTCGCACCAGGTAATACGGAGTGGTGGGATTGTGTGGTGGAAGTTACGTTGTCCAAGGTTTTTTTTTCTGTTTACGTGATGATTTGTCTCCGAGCTAGATTATGTCGGCCTGTGCCGTTGATTATTGTAATTATCAATCCAGAAGAGGGTAGAGGTACCTTACGTTTTCTTTTTTTTTTTTTTTTATATCAGACGGGATTGCGATTGGTCTCTATCTCACCTGATGGTAAGTGAAGATGAGGCCGAAGATGGAGCGTTTCCATTTATGTATGGATAGATTTCTTTTGTTAATTTATCTTAAATTAGATTTCGTGTAAAAAGTTATATTACAGGTCAGCTGTTCCTGACATGCGTTGCAATGCATCTTTGAAACGTGGGTTTCAAGATCAAACCGATATCCCATAAATAAAAATCCACATTTCTTCCGAATAACATTTCTCCCTTAAAACTTTATTCAAATTTTTACGGACATAAAAAAAAAAAAATATCCCAAAATCGGTCAACGAACAGCATTTTTACACGCTTTATATTAGCTTCACCTGCTTCACCTTCGCATGTATGTAACCGACCCCTTTGAGCTCGATTTTGTCCTACTTTGAACGATCAGATTTTATTCAAACTTTGCACACCTGTCAAAGATCGATGACAATGCAATAATCCGATCAAAGCATCCGATTATCCTAATTAGATTCGCCAAGATTAATTAATTTCTTTCCGCATCCTTTGCATGCGAGTAAGAGAGATTGAGCTAGTGCGCGAACTACGCATGCGTGCAGTTTCAGACTTACTCTTTCGGGCACTCAAAAAATTTTAAATAATAAATGAAAAATAAATAATAGTTAAAAAAAACTAAAAAACACGTTTTATATAGATAACCAAACTAAAAAACAGAAAATAAATTTTAATAAATATTAATTAAGAATAATGTAATTTTTTTTAATAAATATAAGTTATTAATAGTTTGAATAAGAAAACAAATGTTTTATTGTAAAAAAAGCGTGATGTGCATGGTGTCAATAGTTATAAATATTTAATTGACAGATATGAGAAGGATTATCATTTCGATTTGAAAAGCACCCCCGCTTTTTTTAATTAATATTTATTAAAATTTAGTTTCTGTTTTTTAGTTTGGTTTTCTATATAAAGCGTGTTTTTTAGTTTTTTTTATTATTTTTATACACAATAAAGCCTAGTTCGAAATCATCCAAATTTATTGTTCTAAAGTTAGCAACAATTAGATTGCCGGCCGCACGCTACGCACACGCCGCGGCGCGGGTGACGCAACGCGCTGGACGCGGCAATTATAAGTGAAAACTTGTACGAGAGCCGGACACCGGACACCGGACGTCGGACGCCCGGACGCTAGAGCTTCGGACGTTAGCTTAAATGTATTGACACGGTTAAATTGTAACAGCGGGTTTTGTTTGTAATTTTTCATATAAGGCTTATGTTAGAATTCAACTTTTGTTACAAGAATAGAAGAGTTCTTAGTGCAGAGTTCATCTTGAGAAGTACAATCTTACCCATTTCCACAGTGAACTAGTAGTGCACTTGTATTACTGTGTGTCGACAACGCAGCGATGCCCCTGGTATCGAAATGTCCATCGGCGGCGGTGACTACTTACCATCTGGTGGGCCCTTTGACTTGTGAGCCCACATAATATGCTATTTTAGTAGGTTACGTCTTAATGATACCCAATAGCTTTCCGCTTCCGAGGTTTCATCCGAGCACTGAAGTGCAAAGGCGAACATAATGCCTTAGGCAAGGCGTTTAATGTATAGCAGATTATAACATACCCTATGTCGCTCGGGAATAGACTAGTTTTCTATCAGTGAAAGAAAGAATGTTCGAAACCGGATGAGTAGGGTCGAAGATTACCCTCCTACATCCAAACTTCGCTTTGCAATATAAGTGTAGATTTAAATTCTGCTCACGTTGCAATAGTATCGTAAATTGTAGCGATTCTACTAAACAGTATACTACAAAAATAAATATCCTGCGTTAATTCATTAGACATGGCCATCAGATCCCAAATCAGGAGTGCTTTTAGGAAACCAGATAACTGATACGCTACATACACTAATTCTTTTCTCTGAAATACATACCTGCAAAACAATTAGAAATACATATGTTTATGCATGCAAATGTATCTATGCTCTGGATGGGAATAGAGACACCTCCCAAATTACCAAGCCAACTGGCTCGTTGATTGTTGCAATTAGCTGCAATTTGGGACTAATTAGATATTATTTATCACTTCCGTGGTCGAGTGGTATAAAGCTCAGCTTAGAGAATAGTTCCTAGATAGATATATCATATAGAGATAGAATAGATCCATAGAGCAAGGTACAGTGAACATATCTTTACTTAGAAACAATTACTCGTAGCCCAGGATTGGTAATAATACGGTGACAGTTCCAACTATATATCAAATTGGTATGTTAAATGTCTCTGGCTGTATGTAGGTCTCAGTACTGTGACCTCTATCTATCTCTTTATTATATATTGGCTTATATATTGAATCTTATCGTAATCACATAATCTACCTATTGTGTTGTAGACTTGATAGATTCCTCGAAAATGCTATGGATCGGAAAGGATAAGAAATGGACAGTAGCGTCCGTCGTTGGTAGAGATCTTGACTATCTCGCCGCAAAGCGTAGGTTCAATTCTCACCCAAAATTTGTTTATTCTGTATCTGGTTGCATCTATATAGGTATGTATTTAAAGAGAAGTCGGTATATGTAGTATATCCGTTGCCTGGTTTTCAGTGTACCAGCTTGTTCTGCGAACAAAAACATCTGTAGGTACTGATATTTTAAAGAGAATTCGAATTTTTATAGTTTGTATGCGGAGGGTAATCTCCGGAACCACGGCACTTATTTGAAAAAATCTTTCACCATTGCAAAGGTACATTCAGGATGGACACACGGTATGTTTCAGGATTAAAACATAGCGTGTGTCCGGATATATTAGATCCCTCGGGTACCCGGATAAAACCGCGGCACGGTTAGCTAGTCAATAAATAAACAAAGCAGTGACAAGGCCGTAACTCAACTATCACATCACTCTAGGCTATATAATACTAGGCAACTAGGATCCAGCGCCGTCGCTTTCACTCGCCGCGTCCGCTCGTGTGTTTTTGTTTGCAATTACACGCTGTTACTTAACACTCACATGTTCTGTTACATTGCAGCTTCTATGTTACGTCCTTGTCGTGTTTGTGTCAATGTTGGACATTGGTGTATCTAGGGTTAGGTTAGCTAAGAGGGGTCCCATCAAAAGAAATAAAAATTTCGTCAATGTTGTGAGAAGTTATGTAAGTTCTCTAGAATTTCAAATTGGTCCAACATCTTGAGGTGGGCACTAGACCATATTGGAGTCCCCCACCCTTATATACGCCTATGATGTTGGACGAAAATGAAACTACTGGATCGGAAATTGTAGACATTATTGGTTAAGAACGCTCCATCTGTCCATGATTTTTTTGAGGCTGGCTTATTTGGTAGTAATGTTGAATGCCATCCTACAATGAGCTTGACCATCGTTAGGAAACCATAGCACGGTGATATTACCACAAAGTACACTACAACCTACCAAGAACCTGTGGGTATGTTCCAAAAGCTACTCTTGAGAGCCGGTTCCCTTCTGGGCTTTTTTTAACAATTTCGATCACGCCATCAGTTTTTCATCAAAATTACCTTGACGAGGTTGTGGTCATACACAACTCTAAGAAAACAATAAAAAACATATTAAAGTTTTAATAATAGATTGTGCATGAACATGTCTGTTTGTTCTGTGTCTGGGTGTAAATATCTATATAAGTATGTATTTAGAAAAAAAAAGTAGTATATCAGTTATCTGGTTTCCATAGTACAAGCTCTGCTTAGTTCGGGACCAGGTGCCCGTGTGTAAAGAATATCCCAGGATATTTATTATTTATTTGAAGTTTTAATTTCGATTCTCTTATGTGTGTATTGGATGGAAAAGGTTGGAGGAGGCCTATGCCGACTCCTAGATAGTCGATGGGACTTCACAGCCCACTTTAGGCGCCTGGTGCCAAGGGTGATGGGTGCGGCGTCTGCTCTCGGGCGACTGCTGCCGAACACTGGCGAACCGGGCGCCCTTTGCAGGCGGCTGTACCTGGGGATCGTGCGATCGATGGTGCTGTACGGAGCTCCCGTATGGGCGGACACCCTGAATCGCCGTAATATCACCCTCTTGCGAAGGCCGCAAAGGGTGGTGGCGATCAGGGCGATACGGGGATATCGCACGATCTCCGCCGAGGCGGCGTGTGTTCTGGCAGGTTCCTTGCCTTGGGACCTCGAGGCGAGAGCCCTCGCGCCAGTGTTCTTCTGGCGTGAGGAGGCGCTGGCCCAGGGCCAGAGGCCAGCACCACGCGAGGTGGAAAGGTGCAGAGCAGAGTTGCGTACGCTCGCCATCCAAGAGTGGAAGTCCAGGCTTGAGCAGCCTAGTGCAGGTCTAAGGACCATCGAGGCCATCCGTCCAGTGTTGGAGGAGTGGCTGGAGCGGAAACACGGCACGCTGACCTTCCGGTTGACGCAGATCCTCTCGGGACACGGTTGTTTCGGGAGGTATCTGTATCGCATAGCCGGAAGGGAGCCGACCGCCGAGTGCCACCACTGTGATGGATGCCTCGAGGAGGAGGCCCAGCACACGCTGGAGGCATGTACAGCCTGGACTAGCGAGCGCAGCGAGCTCTGCGCCGTAGTGGGGAATGACCTCTCGTTGCCGTGCGTGGTCCGCGCTATAGTCGACAACGAGAGGTCCTGGGGCGCACTCCACTCCTTTTGCGAGACTGTAATGCTCGCAAAGGAGGCGGCGGAAAGGGACAGGGAGGAAACAACCACCCTGGCCATCCGCCGCAAGAGAACCGGGCGCCGGAGGGTGGCATTTTTACGCCACCTTCCCCCCACTTGAGCCCAAGGGCGGCAGACTCGGGGGAGTCCGCCGCCCAGCAAGATCGGGCTCGGGTAGTAGTGCGTGTGTTCCCGCACGCTACTTAAGGCGAGGTGGTGAGAACGAGAGCTCCGGTCCTCACTGCCGCAGACGTCTTCGTCATTAACGAGACGTGGCCTCCACCAGGCCGTCGCTGCTGGGTACGCGGACGAATGCCTCCGCGCCCCCGTATACCCAGCCAGCAGCGACAGATAGGAACACTGTGGGGTTTTAGTCAGTAGGAGTCTGACATAACCCGGCCGTTCCCCCCGGAGCCGCCGGGTATCCAACAGAGGATTTCCCCACATAAAAAAAAAAAAAAAAAAAAAAAAAAAAGGCCTATGCCGACTGGCAAGCAGATCTAGGAAAGATAACGAAGCAACAAATATTAGATTAAATTGTTTATTCAATATAAGATTTCAATGTAAGTTCGTTACATAAGAATCCAATGTACCAAGTGATCTGAATAAAGGGCTATATTATTATTATTATGTGTGTATTATTTTTTATTTTGTACTACGACACCTGAGCCCTAAGCACGAATACCCATAGCGTCATCTTATCGAAGCGCCAAAAAGCTGGTTTGTTAATAAAATTGAACACCGCGCATACCGTGACGTTGTGCGATGTTGAATTTCCCATTGCATTGGTTTTTTGGCGCTCTCCATACGCACCCTCAGTATGATAAGGGCTTAACTCAACGACATTGCATTTGCGACATGGAGTTACGATCATAGAGAGACTGAACAAAGTACGCACTATCCGATGAATAGTAAAACATAGTCTATTTAATGATAGAATAAGCATACCGATACTTCAGCCTCTTTAACACCGGGACCCACCCTCCCCGCTCAGTACAAACGTCACCCAAAATCGAGATGTGCCAAAAGTGATTTTTTGAGTTAAGCCCCTATCGTTTTGAGGGTGCGAATGATGACGATACGATTACCATAGATGTTCGTGCTCAGGCACTGAACACATTTTTTACACCATAAGTTCAAGTGCTGTAGGATTTAAACAAATGACCTTCGCTGCTTCAGCCTTCACAAAGCTATCATTGCTTTTAATATAACATGTTTGTTACGTAAGCCTTAAGAGCGCTTTATGTGTTTTACTACCAAATCCTAGTTGCATAAAATAACTTTCCCTAACTTTATGCTTATATCTAATTTTAAAATTCTTGTCTTTATATTTCAATGTGTTTGTGCCTGTAATTTTGCCTTTTGACACGTTTTGATAGTCGTTTTGATGTTCACTGTTCAATATGTTTAGAAAAATTTGGCAACTGCCTTTGAAAGAGCAATATAAGAAGTAGTAGAACTCTTAGTCCAGAGTCCGGAGAAGTACTGCCACCATATACATTTCCGTGAAGCAGTAGTGCACTTGCATTACTGTGTTTCGGTTAGGAAGGTAAGGGGGCCGGTGACGTTACAGGCACATGAGACATAACAACTTCACGTCCCTGGTGTAACAAATATCTATCAGGTGACCACTTACCATCAGGTGAACCGTCTACTTGTTGGCTTACTTGACCTAAAAATAAGTCTACAATAAAAAAAAAAATTTTTTGTCTTGCACTACCTGCAAAAAATTTCCAATTCAGTCGATATCGGATGACCTAACATTCCTCACGTACATTTAAATGTCCAATATAAACAATGGCGCGAAGGTGCGCCTTGGGCGGTGTACATTTTCACCTGTCACGTCACGGCGTGACATTTTACACGAATGAGGTGCTTTGCGGTTGCCGCGGCTACCTTCCCATGGTGAAGCAACGCCTTTTGCTCATCACCGCACACTTGTGTGTTGTGCAAATGAGAAAGCGAGACGAGTGTATATGTAGTTACGTTTTACATTCCTCTGAGATAGTGGCTTCCTGAGGGTTCTAATATTTTCCCGGGGTATTAAGTATACAGAATAATATCCTATCTGTGTGCTAATCCGTCTTTAAATATGAATGTTAGTGATGATGGATGCTTGATACTCCTTCACGAAAATGGATTTGGATGAAACTTGGCACATATATTGTTTATTACCTATTACAAGAAGTTACAAAACTACCCGTAAAGCCGAAATGAGGTTAAATGGGGCCTTATAACGAATCCATTCACAATATTTAAGAACCGTAGTAACGCTGTATAACATACCCCAAAAAAATGTTTATTATGAATGAAAAATAGAAAAACCTTTAAAGGAGACAATTATTAGGTAAAATAGTCAGTCTTGTAGTACAGAATTTTTATTATAATATGACGTAATTTTTTATTCCAAGTAAAAAAGCATTCAAAGCCAATTATTCTGACGGACCAGTCTTGGTGGTTAAGGACCCTGGCTGCTATACTCTACAGGCTACAGGTCGTGGGTTTCATTCCCAACTAAGACAGACATTTGTGTGCAAGAAAATGTGTGTATCATATCGTTATATGTATTTACAAAAAAGAAGTATATCAGTTATCTGCCGCCCCCTTATTCAGGTAATACAAACTTCATCGGCGAGCGCGCGCTCGGAGGCCTCCGAGACCGTTTCTCTCACGTGATTGAGTAGCTAGCAAAAGAGACAGAGCACGGAGGCCGCAACGAAACATCCTCGAGCTGCTGTCATTTTACCTTACAGAATGGCACCCCTGGTTTTATAGTACAAGTTATACGTAGTTTAGAGTCATATGGCTGTGTGTAAACCCGGGATATTCAGTTTAGGTCTTAGGTGGGAGCTTATGTGGGGTGCAAGTGAGAGGCCTCCTCGGGGCGCACCCTGGGCAACGTCAGCTCCAGGTGCCCACCAGCTTTCGGTGGACACTTGGCGCTGGCGGCTGACTCTCACATCCTTCCCTTCGGTCCTCTTCCCATCCTTCCACTCCCATCCTTTTAAGGGAAAACCCTTATCCTCTCCCCCTTCCTTCCCACCCCCCCTCCCTTTTTCCCGGCGGGCCCGGCGGCAGGTAACACTGTCGTCGGGAATAACCGTCCAAAACCAGAGTGAGGCACGCCGCTCCTCTGCGATCCGTAGCCCGGGCATCCTGCAACGACCTCCACCAAATGGCGTTGTGGAGTAGTGGGAGCCCGGAGCGGAGGGCTTGCCTTCAATGGCCGGCCCGCGAGAAAGGAAAACTCTATAAAAACCCGTCAGGACAAGACGTTAAAACCCTGTACATACCTGGCGACCTGTACAGTATCATAGCCTTGCCCCCGGAAAGGCGTCACCCGGGGGTCGACCTTTATATCATCCATAATCGTGGGAACCAAAATGACAAATGCCTTTTCAAACCGGATGTTGATGGAGAGTAGTGAGGACAGGAGGAGAGACGAGGGAGTGCTTGGAGGCACAAAGGAGCAGAAGGTGACGACGGGTTTTTTCGGCCGGACTGAGTCGTCCGAGCCCGATAACTCGGGCTCGGGGGGCGAGGCTCGGCCGGGAACTCCGGCGACCTCTCTGCCCCGAAAAAGAGGGCATGAGGAAGGGGAGGACGACCCGAGGCCCGAAAACACCCCCAAGGTGAATACCTCCCGAAGGGGTGGGGCCAAGGGGAGACTCGCAAGTTTCGCGAGGCTGGCGGGGGCAAGAGCGAGGCCCCGCGCGTCGGAGTGCGCAGATTCGGACGACTGCGCTACCTCCGATGCGGGGAGCCTCCTCGATGATAGCTCCGCCTCATGCCGGGAGGATCTCCCCGTTCCCCGTTCGGAATCGGAAACGGGGGGGGTGAAGAGGAAGAGGGCGCAGGGCGGCCGCCCAGATTTTGGAGGGTACCCGCAAGTCGGGGAACCTGAATGGGGCTGTGCGGGGCCAAATCAACAGGGCCTGCCACAGAATCCTGGCCTCCATGGACGTGATGGAGGCCGGGAAGACGGTGAACGACGAGGTCCGCGCCCTCCAAGCCGAGAACTGGAGGCTGCGGGAGCGGGCGCTCCTCCGCGACGAGGAGCTGAGGAGGCTCCACGCCGCCTCCACGAAGCGCGGACCGTCGGAGGGCGGGACCTCGGCCCCAACGTCGCAGTTCACCGCTGCGGACCTGGCGGAGGCCCTCACGGAGATCAGGCGGGACCTGTTCGCCTCCCTGGAGGGTATGATCAATACCCGTCTCGGGGAGGCGAGCAAGCGCCCGCCTGCCGAACCCATCGTCCGCTCCCCGCTGGAGGCCGACGAGAGGAGGACTGCGGGACCGGCTACGTCGATCCCAGCCGCAAGTGAGCCCGAAAGGGCGAGGCTGGGCGACGGCCGGGCCCGGAGGCCCAAGGCTGCCAAGGCTGCCGCCAAGGCAGCCGCCAAGGCCGCCAAGACCGCCGCCGGGGCCACCAAGAAGCCCACCCCGGCTGCCCCTGTTACCCCGCCGGCCCCGGAGGAGGGACCGGGCCCCTCGGGCCATCGGCCCGAGGAGGAGAGCTGGGCAACGGTGGCAAAAAAGGGCAAGGGCAAGGGGAAGGGCAAGGGCGCCCCCCCAACCCAAGTGGCCCCAACTAAAAAGGTAGCGCCCAAAAAGAGGGAGAAGGGACCGAAGGTCCCCAACACGGCGGCGGTGGTGATTACCTTGAAAAAGGACCTCGCCACCGCCACCACGCTGCACGCCACTATGGCAAAAGCCATAAAGGGCTGCAGCCTCGCTGAGGTGGGGCTGCACCACGTGAGGGTGCGGGCCTCGATGACCGGGGGCAGGGTCATCGAGGTCCCCGGGGCGGACAAGGAGCGGGCGGCGGATGCGCTTGCAGCGAAGCTGCAGGCCATCGTGGGCGACGTAGCCCACATAAGCCGCCCGCAGAAAATGTCCGCCATCCTAGCGGTCGGCCTTGACGAGTCGGCGACCACAGAGTCGCTGACGGCCGCCGTCGCTGCTGCGGGGGAGTGTGAGGCGGCTCACATAAAGGTAGGAGGCATCCGCTCCCGCTACGATGGCACTGGGTCAGCTCTGATCCGGTGCCCGGTGGGGGCGGCAAGGGCCCTTCTCGGGCGGGGTCGGATCCTGGTGGGCTGGTCGTCCATCAGGATCATTCCGGTTGGGCCGACACCCATGCATTGCTTCAAATGCATGGGTGTGGGCCACACTAGGGAGCTCTGCCCCTCTGATATCGATCGGAGCCATATGTGCTTCCGGTGCGGTAAGGAGGGGCACCTGTCGAAGGAATGCCGGGAGGAGAAGGTGCGGTGTGCAGTATGCCACCACGCCCAACTCCCGGCCGGCCACGTCATGGGGGGGCCCAAATGCTCCCCGCCCGCGGTGAGAGGCAAAGTGGCGCTGCCCGCCCGCCCATCGCGCCCCACCCCCGAGGCAGCGGCCGCCAGCCGGCCGGAAGAGGAAGACACCCGCATGGACGTCTAAATGCCTACATTATGGCATTTCTACGTCCTGCGGGTGGGTGCCTTTACCGGCACGAACGGCAAGGGCCCCCCCCCCCTCCCCCCCCGGGGGACTTTTAATGGCTGCAGGCGGAGGATGGGAGTCCTCCGTCTGCCACATCAAGCCACTTGGCGGACGGGAGATGGCCACGCGTGCTTGGCCATCTCCCTTTGGAGAGGAAGACCCCGGCATTAGCCGGGGCGAGACCGGTGGACATCGTGGGTTGTGCTTAAAAGCGGTACCACGGTGTCCAACCAACCGGGCAGCGGTAGCACGCCAAGGTGGTTTTTAGTGGGTAAACCTCATCTTCCCCTTCTCACTAGGAGAAGGGGAGGTGTAGGGAAGCCCACATATCCCCCCGTCTCTCCCAGGGCGGGGGTCGAACTCTTCATGAGTTTTCCACCTTGTTAATAAAAAAAAAAAAAAAAAAAAAGGTGGGAGCTTAAGTAGGACTAAGCTACTACTAGGTTTGGGAATCAGTCTTTATCTAGTAAAGCCTTCACTATTTCAATTTCCATCATTTGACTTTCAAAACTTCTGTAAAGTGTAATTATTTCACACAACTTTCCTCTGTCTACAGTTTCTACGGTCGTACGTAAAAGCGATGATGTATGTACACAGACGCGCGGCATAGATTCTGCGTATTTTTTTTTTTTTTTTTTTTTGGTTTATGCCACTTGGGCCGACAAACAAGCAGACGGTCCACCTGATGGTAAGTGGTCACCGCCGCCTATGGACATTTGCAACACTAGGAGCATCGCCAATGCGTTGTCGACCCTGAGACGTGAAGTTGTTAAGTCTCATGTGCCTGTAATTTCACCGGAACCGTTAAGCTAATAAAAAAGTTTTAAATATGTAAATTATAGAAAGAAAATCGATATTCATAATTAAATAAAAATATCTTACGCCCATTACTTCCAAAGAAGAGTGTAGAGGTCATTGCACTAAGGCCCTCAAAATACTTCAGACATTTAAGACTCAACAAGACATGTGGTGAACATTGTCAACTTTTACAGATGTCATTTTATCAGTGTTGCTTTGACTTGCCCCATCATCCCAATAAGGGTTGGGAATTAGTCCCTAGACCTCCAGTACCGGATCAAGCAAGCGCGGGGCCCGTAGCAAATTCTGTCGAGGGGCCTTTGGTCTGCTATGGGTTCTTAAGTATAAAGTGGTAAAAAAAAACAATCGTAGGTAGGGGCCTCCTTCTGCGCGGGGCCCGTAGCAATTGCTACTCTTGCTACGTGGTTAATCCGGCACTGTAGACCTCCCATCTCTAACCAAGATTTATTCTGCTTGATCATAGAGGCAAGTGGATTTTAAAATTGCCATGATAAATAAAAAAATTCTTTACACACGACCATCTGGTCCCAAGTTAAGCAGAGCTTTTTCTATGGAAACCAGGTAACTGATATACTTTTTTTTCCAAAAAATTTCAGGCATTAAAGTTTGTCCTGGGTGAGAATCAAACCGAATATCCGGCCAAATAGCCTGTCGAACTTGCCGTTTCGTGCCTACAAAACCGCAGACCCAGTGTGCTAAGGGTATATGTACCTACGCAAAAATATCTGCCGATCATCAAATGTCAGTTGAAATTATATTCGTAATTAAAAACTATCGTTGCATTCCAACCGCATCTTATTTAATATAAGCTGACAATCGATGAAACTTTCCAAATTTTGTCACATAACACTCCGCTGGGTATTCTATGCTGAATATTTTTGCACATTATACGATTATGATCTTTATTTCTTTGGCGTGGAGATATTAATTGCCGGAACTGTAATCTATAAAAAGTGATGATTTAGGTACTAATAAATTATAAATTTTAAATAATAACAAATAAATATCCTGCGACATTCTTTACACACGGCCATCTGATCCCAAACTAAGCAGAGCTTGTAATATAGAAACCAGATAACTGATATACTACATGTACTAATTTTAGTTTGTCTAATTACATACATATTTACACCCAGAGGCAGTACAAACAGACATGGTCATACACACAAATGTTTTGTCCTTGGCGGGAATCGAACCCGCGATCTTCGGCTTGGCAGTCATTGTCGCTAACCACCAAGCCAACTGGCCAGTCAAATAAGAATAGGCTATTTTTTATTTATTAACATAAAACCCTGAACTAAATAAATTAAATATCCTAGAACACACTAAAACTAACTAAAATTAATAATTAAATAAAATATAACTCACACTCACATAGGTATTTACACTATCACAAACACTAACGTTTGTCCTAAATGGGAATCGAACCCACGACCTATGGCGTAGCAATTATCTAACCGCTACGCCAACCGGCTTTTGTTATCGTTATTTTTCCAGTTTCGCCTTCCTGCGCTCAATTTAAAGTAAACTAGTCTTTATTGCCTATGCAGTAAAGGTTTTATTGAATGTAAACGTGTGATGTGAAAGTAAAGCGTTAGGTGTTATATTGATCGATGTTCGTTGAGTAAATAATGATTTTGAGCAATGTTAAGATCCTCATTTTTTATTTATTTAACATCCATTTGTCTATTATAAGTATTAAGATGTTTATTTATCTATCTACCCGGAGGTCTTAGGTTCGATTTTTGGTACAGTCATGTTGGAATCGACGTTCTTTCATAAATATAAAATTTGAGCTACTAAATAGTATTGATACTGGACCCTGAATTGACGGGCCTGTTGGTTTTTTTTAATTTATGACGGGATTGCGACCTCAATCTCACCTGATGGTAAGTGAAGATGAGGCCGAGATGGAGCTCGCTTTCCCGTTAGTAGCCTATTAATTCTTATCTCGAAGAGCCCCGAGTTGTAGGTTTCAGGGAACACAGCTTGGTGGTTAGAGACCCTGATCGCCACGCCGGAGGTCGTGGTTTCAATTCTATTTGTTCTGTGTCTGGGCGTAAATATCTATATGATACGTATGCATTTAGAAAATTAAAGTGAAGTATATGTAGTAAATCAGTTGTCTGGTTTCCATAGTACAAGTTCTGCTTAGTTTGCAATTACATGACCGTGTGTCCCGGGATATTTATTTTATTTTTAATTTAATAATTTATATTTTTCGTGATTCTGTTTACATTTTAAACTTTACAACAATGTATATATAACTAGATGTCATCACTCACGAGCATATATTGATTCATTACTCATTGCGCATTGTATTAGAAATATCAATGTAAATATAAAAGTATATATTTGAAAATAGTTAAGCCTTTCCTATTCTAATCATATTAAATAAGAATCTTTTACGTATTGGACGAAATTTGAAACAAAGATAGCTTATAAACTGGATTAACACATAGAATACATTTTAGCTCGAGAAAATGTAAACTCCCTCAGAATCGAATAAATAAACAATAATACACCGCAAGCGCTTACCGATCGATGGCCTCATAGTGAATTATCCAATCGGGTACCCGAGTATCTCCGAATAATCCCGATTACTAAGTTACCTGTGTCATTAAAACGGCGCAATCAATCCCTAAACTTAAATTTACCTAGAACTATGTTAATGCTCAGCTGTGCGTGACGGACTGTCGGACGGCCGGACGGACGGACGGACGGACGGACGGACATGCCGCAAGAAGCTCCGGCGTCCGACATCCGACGCAACAATCTCTAATAGATCTCGTTAACCGCGTGCCTGTCGCGATTTATTCCTATTATTATGTTTAATTGATTTGTTTACATGAGACGTAATTGCTTGAATTTCTAATGGCGATGCAGGTGTGCTTTTAAATTGCCATGAGTACTTGAGACTTGTTTCAAGCTGTGCTTACGGTTTTAGTGTTGGGTTTTGTTTTTATGATAGAAGGTTGTAAGGGAAGGGGGTGTAACTGATTATTGTGGGTACTGTTGCCTATAGACATTAGCAATAGCAGAGATTTGGGAAAGTTCTACCGTCTTTTATAATGCGTAGAAGATGAGGGATATGGGTGTTTAGCGACAGATTTTAATCTTCAAGTTGGTAGTCAGTCAAGCGGGTACTACAGAGTACCCTACCACTTGTATACCCCCACAGCAAGCTCATCGCGTTCGAACCTTCTTTGGTTAGTATCGATACTTTACATTTAACATTTATAGGTTCAACAGCTCACCCCGTATTAAGAAAAAATAAATTTTCATTAAATATATGTGTATATTTTTCACAATACTCATACTAAGTTAGATGACGTCCCCTCTGGTCATCAGCTCCCGGCTGATGGTAGGTCAGCAGCCAGCGGAGCATCCTAGATAGAGCCTGAGTGTCTTCGCAGTGTAGTCTGTAGCATTGCTTGCCGGTGCGGCGATGTGGTTGCGGCCTGTAAAAAATACCAGAACTGTTTCTATATCATATATATAAATAAATATATATAAATACCAGAACTGTTTCTATATCATATATATAAATCTTTAGTATTATATTGTTCGATGAGACAATGGGACATAGAGACTGTTTTAAATGGATAAATTATAGTCATTAAGAGTTATACCCCGTGGGGTATTCGGATTCGAGAGGAATCCTAAAGGGCCAATTGGATTCAGAAATTAAAGTATGAAATATATAGTTTGCTTGTATAATCTATTATGCTGATTTGGCTCCAGCTGCAGTTGATAAGTAAAATATTAAAAATTAATTATTATATAATATATATTAGGGCTGCTTATTTTGGACTTTGACATATCCTTGTTTGCATGAGAAGGTTTTTTAGTTAAGGTTAACTTCCTTCGCTACCCTATATACTATCCACGTGAAAAAGGTCAAATCGAGTCAATCACTCGCTTGTTAATTTGGAAACAAATTAGTTTCAAATGTATAATATTATGAGAAAGTTTCGCCTCAAAGCCAAGATGTAAACAGTATACTGGTGGTAATAATCAAAAACATCACAAATAGAAAGCAAAACAAGGAAATCCTCATTGATAACCTACTGTATATAGTTCTTCTCTGAGTGCAATTCGCACAGCAGCCGCCGGCGACATCGCTCGCTGATCGGCGCCAGTTCCGACGTGTGCGTGTCTGAGCGACGGTAAAGTTGTGACGGGTAGCTGGAATTTTAAATAGAGTTTACAGAGGTTACTTGCACTTTACACCTTGCGCCGAGTGGTCCATAAGAGGAATCCCATAGGGGTATCTCTTTTAATGTGTTATGCACCGTATGGCGAAGTGTCTAGCGTACATATTGTCGCCGCTGTTGTCAATGATCTCTAGGGGGCGAGAGAATAAATGGCAATGGATTTTATTTCATTTGTTCGTTCTCGAATACTTTAATCTAAGCTTCGCACAGTCTGTGACTTCAGCTATTAGAAGCCTAGTTCTATGAAGAACAATACTCCCCACGGGTCTTTGTGTAGCGAGAAGACGCTAGGTAGAAAGGTAAATTAGAAATAAGGGCGCGGGAGGAAAGCAAGCGTCGTTGTATGATGCACCAATTCAACCCGCATCTCATTTCTAACACAAAGATCCGTGGCGACTAGTGTTTATAATTATTTCCTTACTCGATAGCTCTGAAGGACGGGCAATGACTATTAAATTATATTTATTGATGATAGGTATTGGCATTATAAATGTACTGACGACTACCGGGCACTGGCGCCGGCGCTGGCGCCCGCCGTTTTCAAATTATGCTTTTCTTTGGAAAAGCACATCCCTCGGTCTTACAAGTCTAGTTACCGACTTTCTTGCGTCTCGAGTCTTGTGTAACTCGCGGATGTGCGTGCGCGCCGCTTTCCTGTCGGTGTTGGTGCTCGTAAACTAAAACCCTCGATTTACTCAGAACCGCGTCTACGTCGTTTTACAACGATGTGCTTTTTCCTTTTAAGTTGAGATTAGCTGCTAGTTTCACCCACGTTTCCAGACACACATGTTTCTCGGGGTGTAAACTAAGGCTTTTTTTTATCGAATCCATGGACGACCAAATATATAATAATTTTTATGTACATTGACGAGTCAGCAAACCGCCCAGGTAAACTGTATGTTTTATGATTTGCGAAACGTAAATCCATAATGCTAGTGAAATCCGTTTAGGTTTGAAGAGTAGGACTGCCGCATACCCACTCGGTATACGCCTATATAAACAGCCTGCTGAAGTGCTTTCTGGGCTTCGATTCTGTAAGGAAAATGACTAGTTCAACGATGTTTCGTCGAGGCCTCTATGCTCTGTCTCTTTCGCTAACTACGCGATCACGTGAGAGGTATGCTCACCGAGGCCTCGTTGCATTTTACATTAGGTGAATAGGGGCACTGGAGCGTCTAATTTAAAACCCTAAATCAATTCCAATGAATTGCTTTTGCATAATATGTAGCATAAGAAATCTTTGACACGCCGTCAGTATTATCTGCTTCCCTTGTTTATTTTACCATTTATAACTAAATGAATATAGCACTAAGGTTGTTATGTTTTTTGTGCGCGCGTGGCACGTACAGAGAGATTGATGGGCGTGTATCGTGTGTGTTGTTGCGTGTTGCGAGTGATGCATCCGCGGTCGGTCGCGGTCGCCGCGCTTCAATGTAACCGCACACTTCATTGAGGAGCGCACAGACTTAGGTTTTATAGATAAGCTTTATAACAAACCATTCATGGTTGGATTAGTATTAATCTTAGTAAGGGAGATTAGCTAAGACAGATAAGAAGATAAAACACAAGATCAAATATCAATGGGAAAAAAAATCTAAATTTCATGTAATACATCTAAATTTGTTTTGAAAAGATGCAATGCTTCGTCTATCGGCATTTGTCATCAAAAGCAACCTTCCATACCGCTATTCAAGTCAGATTTTGCGTACATCTGATTGTCTGTACAAACTTGAGTCTTCCAGCTTCTTGTAGATTATTTTTTATTTATTTAATAACCTATAATTAAAAGAATTGAAAGAATTGCTCGTTTGACAAGCAATTTTTATTGTACGATTATTTATTATTGTTTGTAACATTTAAAATAGAAACAAAAAGGCTTGTAATATCCTATTTTAAAAATAAAAATTTCTATTTCTTTTTCAAATAAATCAAAGAACCATATTTTACATAACTAATCAACTTTGCATTGAACTCAATACATTTCTGGCAGACTTTCAAACATTTGTCTTTGAGATTAACATATAGCTTTAAGATTTGAAATATGATCTTACTTATTTATGCTTGCGTTGGCTTAAGTAGTAATTATTATTACAATTTCTCTATTTATTATTGGGCTCGAACAAAGGACCTGATATGACTTGGGCATATTAATTTAAGTTGGTAGATTACTGTATAGTAGTTAGTTAGCTGACTAAAATCATAAATTATAATGAAATGAAATATTTATTCAAATAGGCCTTCACAGGCACTTATGAATGGTCAGACTCTAATACCATTTCGGATGGTTGCTTTTACTGAGAAGAGCCGGCAATAAACTCAGCAATTACTCTTTTGAAAATAAGATTTAGTACATTAAGATGTGTCATGCTGGAGCGAGCGCTACACACAAGCATTGACCATTGATTGCTATGCAAATTGATTGATATGCAAACATTGATCATAAAAATAATCATTTAAATTGTAGACAGCCTTTTAATATTTCGCCTACTTCAATCTTATATATATAATATATATTATAATAAAAATTGTTTTTTTTGTTCTTGTTTTGTTTGTCTAAAAAAATATTTTTTTTAATGCTAAATTGTAAAGGAAACCGTAAAAAAAGTCGTTATGGTGTATGAAAACATACTAACATAGAACAATAAAAATATGTATAAAATATTTGTTTCTAATTTCATTTAAGGCTAGTCTCCCGAGGTTTCCCCCGGAGGAGTTACATTTTCCCGGGAGTCTTATATGCTGTTCTAAAGCATGTTCTATCTATTTTTTTTTATACCACTTGGGCTGACAAACAAGCAGACGGGGTCTACCTGATGGTAAGTGGTCACTTGCAGCCTATTGACATTTGCAACACTAGGAGCATCGCCAACGCGTTGTCCATCCTGAGACGTGAAGTTGTTAAGTCTCATGTGCCTGTAATTTCACCGGCCCCCTTACAAATAGGCCCTTACAAGCACTTATGAATAGTCTGATATCAATTCCATAACACATCCATTAATCTTTACAACCATGAATAAGTTGTGTTTAATCGCCTGACGGATCGAATGTAGCGCGTCGCGTCGCAGCCGCAACCGACGCGGCGCGGCCGCGTGTAATCGACACAATTTAGTTTAAGGAAATAAAACTCAGCATTATTACGGCTGCTCACTCCGGAACTACGCGGTGATTCACGCGGAGACTTCCTAATGCCCCCGTTTCAGATATTTTAAGTGATCACCTCTTGTGTGAAGCGTTTCGTGGTTATATAACTATGATAAAGTTCGAGATTGAATATGAATCAAGCTCTTTATTAATCACTAGTTTTCGACTCCTTCTACCATAAAACTATAAGTAGAAATTATTGGAGTCTTTGTTCTCCCTAAGTTCTACTACTCTATAAAACATTATATCGTAGGTACGTTACTTCTACCGTGGAACTGTTTAGTAGAAATTGTGTGCACAAATGGTTTCACCCGTATACCCAGTGGGTGGAGAGTACCTATCTACGTGTCAAGTTTCATCTAAATTAGTTAAGTGGTTTTTGTGTGAAAGATTTACAAACATGCAAACATACTCACAAACTTTCGCATTTACATTATTAGTAGTAAGTAGGATTTTAAGCTAGCGACCCGCCCCGGCTTTGTCTAGGTTTATCTAGTAAGACGTTATTTATGTTTATATTACTCATAAAGGTCAAAATGCCTTCACATATCACATTATTTATGGTTTAATATTGAAAGATAATCTTATAAACGGCCGAGAAGCTAGAAGCATCGTTTTACGGCTTGTTTACAAAACATCGAGATTTCTCTACTATATTTTATTTTAATAAGTATTTATTTTATATACATATAAATCTTCTGGTAGAAATTTTACCATGATATGAAAATACCATCATATTCGTATAGTTTTTAAGAAATTAACAAACAAACTGACATACTTGTATATTGACTGTTTTATACTGATTTTATTCTTGTGATTATAATATCGTATTATAAGAACAAATTGTTTCCAAATAAGGTATTGTTTGATGAAGATTTAAGTTGGAAGTTAGTTACGTTCTAAGCTTTGTAATAAGGTCGGCATTTCTAATGTCTTAAGGTTACGGTAACCACTTAGCATTAGGTGGACCGATAACCTGCTTAGCAGTTTTCTGACATAAATCAATCAAAGTAAAATAAATAAATATCTTCACGACTTTTATCAGTAAAGGTCAGTAATAAGTCTCAGTACGCATATTCAATAACAACGTGATATTAAGGAGCACTGTCACCGTCTCAGGAACTTTCAGAAGGTACTCTCAGGAACGGCAACTTTTGATCATACCTGATCATTTCTAGCAAATAAATAGTAACTGTACTTGAACGATGCTTATATCTCTAGCCAAGTATTTGTAGTCAATGTAATCTTTGTGTATTTTGGGCTAATAATAATTACCTTATTTATATATGGTATGTATATTCATATTATATACCCATATCTACCGTGAAGCAATAGTGCACTTGAGTTACTGTGCTTCGGTTAGAAAGGGCCGGTGGTATTTTTTTTTTTTTTTTTATATATATCCTGGGACATTCTTTACACACGGCCATCTCGTCCCAAACTAAGCAGAGCTTGTACTATGGAAACCGGATAACTGATATGCTACATATTATACTACTTTTTTTCTAAATACATACTTATATAGATATTTACACTCAGACACAGAACAAACAGACATGTTCATGGACACAAATGTTTGTCCTGTGGGAATCGAACCTTCGTCTTGACAGTCAGAGTCGCTAACCACCAAGCCAATTGGCCTGTCAATGTTCATGAGATTTAACACTTCACGACTCGAGGGTGACAACGCATTAGCGATGCCCTTGGTGTTGCAAATGTCCATAGGGGGCGGTGATCACCATCAGATGGACCGTCTGCCAGATTGGTGGCCTTATAAAATTAAACAATTATCTCACTGGTTGTCAGGGCCGCTCTGCACGGTGATGATGCTGGGGGTCAGTGCGGAGATGATGAGCCCCACCGGGATGAAGGCCGTCACCAGTCGCAGGAGGCTCTGCCAAGGGTTCACGCTGTAACCGTAAGATGCTCACTACTAATTTACTAGTGATTTCTTTATCTACACATATAGTTTATGAAGATACGTTTGTGGGGCTGAATTTTTGTTACAATTTAACGTGAAAACTACTAATCGGATTTTGATGGCAATTACCCCATCGATAGTTTAACACATACTTTTTATCCCGGATATATCAATCTCGGAAAACAAGTGAAACCGCGGGGGACGCTAGTACTCCCTCTTCGTGATAAATGTATTTTGTTCATCCGGTTATTCATGATTGAATCACTCACATTCAACCATTCAAATTCAAATTTGTGACTGTTTATGAATTATTGAGTCACCAAAAGCCTCAATTTCTAGAACCTCTTTGATCCTACTATTATAATAAATGTGTAAGTTTTATTGTTGAATATTTGTGACTCAATCGCTCATAAACCGCTGAACGAATTTCGATGTAACTTGACACATATGTATAACTACCTGTCGCACGCGGTTACACCCGCGCTCCCGAGGAAAATAAGGGCACGAGCGTTTTTTTAATTTGGTATTATCTCAAAAACTATGCATCCAAATTGTATGTATCGTATGTATCACGTAGACGGCAAATATTATCTACATAATAATACCTTGGCGGTAGAATAATTAATTTTTGCCAGAGTCAATAGACTGTAGGGAGTTCATCTCTTAGAATACCTCATAGTTTTAACCCCTTACTTTGGTTCCTTTAGGGATGATTTTGCAAAAAACGGGTAACTCGTATATCTTTATTTCATACCAAAAGGCTAAATATGAATTTTTAGCTCCCTAACATCAGGAATTTAGGATTGCCCATACAAACTTTCAATCCCTATTACGATCCGATCAGCCGTTTGGACTTGAAAAGGTAACAAACAAACAGAGATACTTTTGCATTTTTATTATTATTAAATATATAGAATATTAGTAGCTAATATTAGTATGGTACCGCCCAGCGGTCTCACCCGTATTGAAACATAGTCACTTGGGAATAGTGTACCTTTCTATCTGTGAAAGAAATTTTGTATATTTGGAGATTACTTCCTACATCCGAATTCACAAACATTACCTCTTTATAATATTGGTGTAAACGTTCTTAGTGTCCTTGGCAAATATTAGAAGCTCTCGAAAACACAGAGAGTATGCAAGGTAACAGTTAATTTGAGTCGGCTCGTGCGGAATCACTATTATTGATGTTACAATCAATATTACTTGACGTCCGGCTCACCGCGCGGTGAAAGGATAATAAGTCGTCAAGATGCCGATATCGAGACCGCACAATAATTACTGGTTCAAACTTCACACACTTTCGAACCTCGTTTCGGTATGTAAATAATATGGTACTTTAATTTTCTAGAGCATTTCATCATGTGTTTTGAAGGGAAATTCTTTAGTGAGCAATCATTCATTTAACGAGGTGAATGGCGTATTCTTTTACAGCCGTGCTGACAGTGATTATGAGAAAAAATGCCGTCGTTTTTTTCTCGTGTACGTGGTTATTATATTCCTGTTCATGTCAAGAGATTACCTTATTGAGTTTTTTAAAGAATTGATTTTGCAAGATTTTTTTATGTTTATTAATTATAAACAGAGATATACCATTAAGGATAACTTAAATTATAACCAATATAACACAAAAAAAAAAAGTTACAGACACAAAAAAAAAAACGGTTTTTCTATGCTTCTGTTGCATACTAAAACTTAATATTATTAAAGACTCTTACTCACTGCTTCTTAAGAGAATTTTCTTTGACATCACCGGCCTGCTCCATCCCAAAGTCCCCTTCATCAGCATACAGTCCAGGCATCTCTTTAAAAGCATCAGGTGACTTGTAGAACCCCCCAGCGGGTACTCTAACGGGTACCTGCGCCGTGGGTTTGGATTCCAAGCTATCTTCATGTCTCCACGGTTGTCTTGCTCTTGTGTAGATGGTGTTCTCGAATTTGTAGGGAAATTCTTTGTAGGTCTGATATATTTCTTTTGGAATGTCTTTAAAGATGTGGCTGTGATCTTTTGGTGAACTGTAAAAATTAGCGCAATTATACAATCGTTTTATGCTGATGCCCCAACCGTCTAGATCCACGGCAAATTTATGGTGGGAGCTAAAAGTACGCAGAGTAACTTCCTGTAATGTTAGTTTTCGAATAGTCGTAGTCTGGCATAGGCCAGTGCCCGCTAGACTTAGGGTTGGCCTTCGCAAAGATTATCGTGACGCCTCACACTGTCGCGTCCTATAAGCTGGTTGAGCCACTCCAAAAACCCATGCTCATATCATAATAAATTGTGAGTCTCGCCTCTGGCAACGCCCTGAGACGAAGTCCGTAACCTTAGAGTAGTTTCCACGGCTAGTCCGTCTAAGGAAAGCCATCTGTGGCTAATACCTTCTAGTCAATAGAAAAAAACATTGATTAAGAGTTGTTTCTTTGAGACAATTTTTTTTTACACATACCTTATAAATCCCGCAGCTGGTTTCTTTATAATAGGAGTAAAAGACCCAAACGTTTTTAACTTAGGCGCTTCCTCTTCACTCTCGTCAAAAAACGTCCCCAAATGTTGGCTCGGTTTGAACTCATTTATACTACTCACGTTCTTCTCAACATTCTGCTGTTCTTTTGAACTCTCTGTAGTTGTAGTAGGATCCATTTCTACGGGCGTTTCATTCTCAGTATTATTCTTCTTCTCTTCCACATTTGATTCAGCAAAAGCCGCCTCTATTTTCCATGTGGTAGCGTTGATTTTTGGTTTATCTTTAATAGGTCGTTCTGTAACATTTTTGCTTACAGTTTTGTTTGCGACAGGGTACAGGGTAGTGACGTTTATGAATGGTGGGTCAATGTCTTCTGTGCTATCGACAACCTTGTGTGATGCCGTCGTGATGATGGGGATGAATATCAGTATTATTATCTGAAAATAAAATCCTATTAATATTATAAATGCGAACATTTGTGAGTTTGAATGGATCGATGGATGTTTGTTATGCTTTCACGCAAAAACGAAATAACATTAGTGGTTAGTGTTCCGTACCCAAAGGGTTCCAACGGGACCCTGCTGCTAAGGCTCCACTTTCCGTCCCTCCACCTGTTTATCAGAGGGTTTAACAGTAATAGTAGACTTGAAACTTTTATCTGCATTTTGCTAAATACTGTACGGTAGTACAACTCAGACTAGACCGTTTTTTTACTTTAACAAGTAGGTGACGCGAACTCATATGATTTCCCCCAACAAAATCGCTCAACGCGCCAAAAGAAGGTTTCACTACGATAACGCTGGTCGAGTATTAATTGAACTGTTTATTTTTGCGCAAATTAAATGCACAGATTGAATTACGTACCTACATCATTATTTTTTTATACCTACTTTTCAATAAATATCAAAACAATTCAAAAAGTTCAATATTAGTCAAGATTTGACACTGATTGAAGGATATTCTGCTAAATATATTCATTAAGGTAATCGTGTCCATTTCTGTTTAATTGATATCTTCAAAGTCGTGGCTAGATTAAAACCAAAATTTTTGGAATATGTATGTAACCCCGGGAAATTCTTGACTATGGGAAACCAGATAACTGACATATAGTATATTTTATATCTAAGTACATGCTTATATAGATATATACACCCTCCATTACAATACATGGGTCCCATAAAACTGTATATGCGACCTAACACTTTCTGCAAAAGTTAAGTAAGTGAAAGGGGTGTATTCTTAGAAAATTCCATTAACGTTCATCTTTATAGTAAAAAGTTTTTAATCAATAAAGTTACAACTAAAACTGGTTCTTGAGAAAGCCTTTGTGAAGGTCCGCATCGCATCGCGGCGCAGGGTCGGAGGTCGAGCCGATGTTTGGGGTCTAGCTATATGCTATTACCTTTTCCCTTTCTTATCTATGGTGAGTCATCTAACTAGAAACTTAGATACGTTAGACGACCAGGTTTTAGGTGGAGAAATAAGGATGGATTGTGTAACTTCCACTTTTTTGGGTGTTATTTTTTGGATGTTTCTTTTTCGCACTTCGTGATATTATATTCGATAATAAGTAACAACTTGGATTTAAAATAATTTCTACGGAATGTGGTGTTCAGTCTGCCTTTGCCTACGGTTTGATGACATAACTTTTATTTATTTAATTATAAGTTAGAGAATTTTTTAAAGCCTTCCCAAAAGTCGGTTTTGCATTTTATGTCAAAAATATTACATCAATAGATGTTTGACCGCGGTCAAATAATAATTATGACCTCAAGTAGACTAAAGTTGTTATTTGTAATCAATAGCAATATAGTCAAGGTTGTAGTCATAGTATGCTTTTTTTAAGGGTTTATATCTAGTACTTGATAACATTGGAAATAAAAAGCAATAGCGAAATAAGTCACACTACATAGTATAAAACAAAATCGCTTTCTCTGTCCCTATATCCCTATGTATGCTTAAATCTTTAAAACTACGAAACGGATTTATATGCGGTTTTTTTTAATAGATAGAGTGATTGAAGAGGAAGGTTTTTATGTATTAGTATTTACATTGCAACTGAGCGAAGTCGGGGCGGGTCGCTAATATAAAATAAAACATAAATGCAACCGAGTTTCTTGCCGGTGTAAACTTCAGTAGCTTTGACCTTCATAAATACCCTTCTGAGGCCTAAACAGAATGGCATTAAATTTTGAATTTTGAAAGTAAAATGTGACAGACGCGGATTGAGCTTGCGTAATGTATGTAGCATCCTCGAGATATCACCGGCCGCGACCGCGTCTGAGGAATGTCCGCCACTTGCAGCCACTTCCTTGTATTTACGTAAAGATGAGCACCTAATTTTCAAGTTCAATAACTTTTGTACCTGTTAATTTAAAGTTGGCTTGGTGGTTAGCGACTCTGACTGCCAAGCCGAAGGTCGCGGGTTCGATTCCCACCCAGGACAAATATTTGTGTGCATGAACATGTCTATTTGTTCTGTGTCTGGGTGTAAATATCTATATTAGTATGTATATGTGGTATATCAGTGATTTGGTTTCTATAGTACAAGCTCTGCTTTGGGACCAGATGGCCGTGTGTAAAAAATGTCCCAGGATATTTATTATTTATTAATCTTACACTTATCATTTGACAGGGCGGTTCGAAGATAGTGTGGTGCCCTGACGGAAGTCTGTTTGCTTTATGTCTACTTATCTATAGCTATCTAAAGCTCTCCTTAGTAATAACTACGCTAATAACGTGGAAAAACAAATAAAATCTGCGCAACAACATGAGTTTTTTTATCCATAGGAAGATGTATAAAACGGTATACATACGCGTGACGGTCAAGTTTTAGGATACATTTCTAAATAGTAAAGAGAAAATGCATCAAAAAATCATTCTAAGTTTTTAACAACTTGGATAATCTTCAATTTTGAATTATTTTTGATCATCCTAATGACCCCTAAAAAAATGGGATGGACATTTGTCACTAGACAATTAAACAATTATTATCTTATCAAACAGACTTTACTTTTTATACCTAATGTATTAATTGTTATCAACGCAACTCATCGTTCGAAAATTTACTGTTATCAATCAGTGAACTACCCTCTACTTATCTTTTAATATTAATTTGTAATAGAATTGTTTCCATATCTAACAAAGCCATAAGAATGTTTATTAGTTATAATGTAACTGTAACATTCGCAAACAATGAATGGCATTTAATTAATTTTCAGTTATGATTCACGGTTATTTCTCAGAAATTACGAGTGATGGGTTTTTATCAAAACGTTAGGTAATGCAGGTTTTAGGCAATGATTCAGTGATGTGGAGCCGTAGCGAAAGTCGTGCGTTTGAATCCTGCAACAAGCAAATATATCTCGAGGAAACATCGTGGTTGAGTACTTTTTGTACTCGCTACCACTCTCGAGTTGAAAAACTGATAAATATCTAGATAGGAATACTAACTGTCCCCCCTGGATTCATCCGCCTTTATAGATATCATATATAGTCTATAACCATCAAGGAAAAAATCCGCGTCGAATGGTAGCAGTCCCATACTGATATGGTCAGTATTATTGTATTGGTTATACAAACATTCCTATTTATAATTCTAGCTGTCCACCGCGGGTTTACCCGGGTTTCCGAGCAATGTGATATTTTCCCAGTATAAAAAATATCCTATGTGTAAATCACGGCTATAGACTATCTGTGCCAACTTCATCTACTTTTATATTCTTTGCCTGAACGAATAAGATACACCGCCCATCCTTAAAAACTTTCGCATCAATAATATTAGAAGGAAATTACACTAGATGCCACCCTATGCTCTCAGTGCACGGTGTACCAATTGTTGACGTCAACCCGACGCAGAGCGAACACTGACGAACGCGGACGGTCAGTGACATACTGTTTTGGGTGAAAGTGTGACCACTCTCCGCGGGTTATGCAACACGCGACCGGCTTGGGTAGCCGGCCAGTCGGCGTCGGCGCACGGTTACGTGGCCTGTCCACTTCTACTGCTCTTTCTAATTGAATACTCCGTCTCAGGGTCATTGGTTGTTCTATTTGTTTACTTGGATTACACGGGTATTTATTTTAGTAGGGATTATTACGTAATGTGTTTTAGGAAATCTTTATTTAGGTACTTTGGTAGGTAATTTACAAAAATAATGTAGTATAAAATCTTCTTGTTCTCTTTCATGGTGTCTTTTTACTAATACTAGCATCTTGCGGTTTTACCAATATTCCCAATATATCTAAAATATCCCGCAACTGTAGCATATCACTAGGGAATAGTGTAGCTTTGAATCAGTGAAAGTTCGGAGTGAGGTGTCGATGGTTACCTCACATACAAATTATAAATATACAAACTTACACCCCTTTATAATATTATTTATAAATAGCATTCAGAGCATTCATAGCGTTTAGTTAAGTAGTTCCTATAGCCTAAACTATATGTACATTCAAACATGCGAACAAATTTTACCTTTCTTCCTTATGATCTTAACCGACTGCCAAATCATAGACAAATAATTTCATTAAAAACTAAGACACAACAAGTCTACGAAAGCAATATAACACAAGCACAAAGAACGTGACAATTCCGGAAGTCCGCGTGTAAAAACCACCGCGAAATTATTACCTTCATAAAAAAATTCATAATGCTTTATGAATTTTGTAACCAAAGTTATGAGGTGGGTACTGTGGGAATTAAATGTGTTAAATAATAAGTTATGGTGTGAGATGTGGCAGGTGTGGTCCGGTGTGGTGAAAGTGTCGGCACGGGCCAGCCGCGGCCGGCCACTCAGTGGGAATCCGACCGCTTTTAGCGGCTTATTGCTAATTCGACATGTGGGCTAAGAGCTCGGGTGCACTTGTTTGACAAAATCTTATTTTTATTTTTTATTTTTCTTTATTTGGGACAGCAACAGTCTTAAACTATAAAAAATTACATAGTTCGAACTTATAATTATGAGACCAATTACAGCTATCCACGTACTAAAATGGAATTCTTATCAATATCTTACATAACACTAGTTTGAAGCAAACAACAAATATAAGTATGAGTATTATACATACAATACTTATTAAAAAAGGATATATATTTTTTGATAGCTTTTGATTGTCGTCAAACATTTATTAATAATTTTCATTAGTAAGTACTTAAGTATATTTTTAGAATGGTTGATTGTTGCAGTACTTGACTAAAGTGCTTTGTCGTTAAAGTGCACTTATTGAAAGTAATCGGAAAAGTGGAAAAGGCGTCGGAATGCAGGCCCTGGTAAGAGATAGGAAAACGTAGAAACTGTCCGTGATATGAAATACTAAATAGTCTTCTGTAGTAATTTAGGTTGTTTTTGTAATTGTAGGTAAATACAACGAAAAAAAAAATATCACAGCTATTCTTCAAAAGTTAACGAGTTATAGTAGACCATCATATAAAATTACTTGAATAAGCAAACATTCCGTAGAAAATCTACGAAATCCTACACTGCGCGTGGCCCGACAGACACTCGGCCAGTTTTCATGTTTATAAAATTTGCTAAATATATATTGTACTGTTGAGGTCCTGCGATTTCAACTGCATTCCTTAAGGATTTTATTTAACTCGGGATTAAAACATAACTATAACTCGGAAATAAATGTAGCATTCAACCTGTGACAGAATGTTTGAAATAGATGCCGTGGTTTCGGAGATTATTCCCACATCCGGACAAACGCACAAAAATCGAAATCTCTTTTTTTTATAATATTAATTAAAATAAACTCGTCCAAGTTATTTCGAATATATTCTATACAGATTATTTTCAAGTAGCTTTTCTGAAATTAATAAAATATCTTAGCATAAAATCCAAAATAGAATGTCGAGCTCCAAGTCTAACAATAACGATTACATAAAGAATCGAGGTTATGCTCGGACATAATCGAGACTGAATCGTGTAGATACGTACCTACACCTACCTGCAGCCGTTTGCGTGTTTTGTTCGTTCACGTCTCTATTACAACATCTTCCGCAATGCCGTGGTCTTATTTTAGAACGATTAGAGATTATATTTTTAGACACAAGTGATGCTTAAATTTTTTTCGCGTGAATTGCAACATCAAAATGGCTACATGATCAAATCTCTATGTTCATTCGTCAGTGAAGTGATCATCTACCGTGCCGATCAACCGATCAGCTCGTGCGATTTTTAGGCGAGGGTGGCGCGGGGAGCGGTAATTAGCCCCGCCCAAGGTACCCAAGGTCCTTGGCGCGGGTACGAGCCTTGAGGAGATAATCCTACATGCGACCTACACATAGCTTTTGAATAAAATCTGGAACAAATGAAAATGAATACTATTGGAACCTGACTTGACTATGGTAACACAATAAAAATTAAATACATTCTGTGATTTGCGTACGGATAATGACAATATTGACTAAAAACGACAGTCAGCTGGCTTGGTGGTCAGAAACCGTGATTGCCATGCCACAGATCGTGGATTCGTTTCCCACCCTAGGCAAACCTTTGTCAGCATGAACATGTCTGTTTGTTCTAGTGGCTTAGTGTAAAATATTAATGCGAATGTTTTTGAGGATGGATGGATTATTAATAATTTTTTAGATATGGATTTTCAAAATTCTAAATAATGTAATTGTTAAATATAAAAATATGTAAAATTGATATTATATTATAGAATAGCCAAAAAGTCAGAATAGTGAAAATTGATATAAAAAATTATTTAATAAAAATAAAAAAGAATGTAACCTTGCTGAGTTTCTTGCCGGTTCTTCTCAGTTGAAGGCTGACTTCCGAACCGGTAGTAGCTTCAGTAACTTTAAATTTGACCTTCATAAGGGCCTTCCGAGGGCCTAAACTGAATAATGGTTTAAAATTTTGAATATGGATTTGATACTCTTTAACCTAAATACTACTATGTGGATTTAGATGAAACTTGACACATAGATAGTGCATAAACTTTTTATCCCGGGAACATGTAACATCCCGTGGGAACGCGAGTAGAACGGCGGATGACAGCTTGCGTCTATTTAAGTATGTATATATATAACAAAAAAAACGTATTTTAAGTAATATATCAGTTATCTGGTTTCCATTGTAGCTCTGCTTAGCTTTGGATCAGATGGCCGTGTGTAAGCAATATCTCAGGTTATTAATTGATTTCAATTCAAATATTTTGTCATCCGTGTTTTAAAAATATTTTTTACTTTTAACTTTTTTCAGTTTGTATAAGGATGGCATTTATGTGTCTAATTCTACTGTACTTATGCTAAATAAGTACTCATTTCCCATCTTCCTTATTGAACGAAAGTGAATATTTTCTAACAGTCTAAACTTATTTTAATTTAATATTATTACGAAAATGTATTTCCTTGCTCCTATTACTGTTATTATTAGTTTTTTATGTGTTGCAACTGCACACAATTATCTTCATTAAATAAAAGTAATTGTTAAATGAATGGATATGAAAATTAGTTAAATTATGTAAAGAAAACGATAATTATTTATGCTCATTTTCACTAACCAAGGCCTAATATAGCTTAACATAGGGCCTAACTTAACTTTATAATCAATATTGCGAAAATCTTAAATTTTTACATGTGTTTGGAGATGTTGGAGGATTAGGCATCTCTAGTCAGTGGGTAATGTATATATCTTCACTTCACGCCCATTATCCCGAAAAGGTAATCAGAGATCTCAGTACTGAGACCCATATAACTGAAGCTATCTAAAACCTTAACGTGGCATGCGGCAATAATGTCTTGTAATAAACTTATATATTTTTTATTTGAATTTAGCAATTTTTTTACCGTTTTTTTATTATTAATTTTATTTATCACGCAGGCAGTTGATTTAACTTATAGGTGCCTATATCCTATTGCTCTCTACCAGTTCTTCACATTGTCAAGTTGGTTTTAGATTTTTTTTTATCAGATTATAAAAAAATATTATCTGAGTCTCTTGCCGTTCATTCTCAGTTGAAGACTGTCTTCAAAACCGATGGTAGCTTAAGTAGCTTCTACCTTAACGGGTGAGAACTAAATAATCTTGGAATATTGAATCGACTTACCATATTCACCGGCTATGTCGTCACACACACTAAGGGTGTCGCCCCGCACGGCTCATATATATAATATCTTGCTGAGTGCAGACACAGGCAGAGATAGCCCGGTGCCATTGTTGAGCCGCGGTGGAAAGCGCAATTTTCCGCAAGGTGTGCTCGCGCTCGTTGTAACAATGCGCCTGTAATTATTTCCACGTATGCGTAACATTTGACGCACGGACAATTTACTTGCTGTGATTACATGAACTTTATGTTGAAGTGTCACAGTAGATTATTAAAAAGCAATTATTGGGAATGGGTTACGGGTTGGTTAGATCGCGGACTGTCATGCACAGATCGCGCCTTTGATTCCCACCCTGGATAATTTTATTAAGGTTCTATACCCAAAGGGTGACAATAGCACCATTAGTAATAAATAAGGCTTCGCTGTTCGTTCGCCTTTCATAGGACTATATCATTTAGACTGTAATAGGGAGATTTTCTCACCACGATACTGTTCCATCTGTCTGAGCCCTTCTCCGGTCTAAACGGTTTCCGTTCCACCGGGTCCAGAAGGGCTAGGATGAGTATGTACCTGTGTCTTGCGCGTATACTTGTGCACCTTAATATATCCTGTGCATCTGACCGCTTCCGTTATCAATACTATACAAAATCCTGTTTTTTTTTTCAGCGTCTTGATCAATATTGCACTGTGATACGGAACCCGTCGTGCGTGAGTTTGATTCACTATTGTCGCATTTTTGCAAGAGCTTATGAGCTTAATAGTACCTACTTATAGAATTTTAATAGAAAAGTTCTGGCGATGTATTTTTACTGGTTTCCACCCCGCGTTTTTAAGGGGTCTTGTGATTTCCGGGAATAAAAAAGAATAATACGTTTAATTTCGAAGCAAATTTATAAATTGGTAGGATTTAGAGTTACTTACTTCTTTTACATGCCGTAGTATGACATGACGATCCCTGTAAGGGATGCTGGATAAATAACTTAACATCTTATCATGTAAATAGATACATTTTACATTCGCATTCATTAACAATAACATGATTGGGTAATATATGATATATGACAATTCACTGCTAACTCAAAATCCATGAAAGTAACATTATACTTAATATTAGTATCCCTAAGTTTTACTTTTATTTTCTAAGTTATTCAGTAACGTACTTAAATACTCTCGGCCTATCTTCTTCTAGGGTATTATTCCATAAGGTAAGGCATTACCGCCTCTGTTTCTCTCGTTGACTACACAATCAAGTGAGAGGTCAGCCGCTTTCCGTCACAGCGACGAGATCAATATTAAAGGACGCAGAAATGCAAGAACTACAGATTAAGAAAGAACTTCTGTGCTGTTCTTCTTTTCTCTCAAAGGCCAGAACCCCCTTCTCCTGAACTTCTCATGAGTATATCGGCTAAGCGACGTAGTGGTTTGGTATCACGATGGGTCTCATGAGGCGCTTGGCGGATTCCGATTGGTCTTCGCATTGCAGCTCTTGTCTCCGGCTGTGCACCACTGATACGAAGTAGAAGAGTATCACTGGAACAATGAGAGAATAGGAATTATTGCTGATATGTCGTGACTTAATTTTTTAACTTAGTTAGTGATCTTTAGTTGGGTTATGGAGAAATATTTAACATTAACTGTGCCAAACACGCTGATGGCACGTCTGAAGGTAAACGGAAGCCGCAGCATATTGATGTTGCACGAGGTACTCGCGCCTTGCCAACACTGCACAGTTTCTTCACTTTCATCTTCAACAAGGATATCTTATTGACGCTCGCAAGACCAAGAAGGATAACTTGTAAACGTGCCAGGTGCTATTTAACTCACGAGCATAAATATTAAAAAATATAACCATAGACAGAACGGCAATAAAATCTGACACCCTTCACATAATTTAACAACACTGTTACTACTTATAGCGACAGAGTTATTGTAATAGTTGAGCCGTCTACAAATAAAGAAAATAAATAATTAATTAATCATGAAATCAGATGTCATTGGCAGAACTCTTCATGGTTTTATTTATGGTATTTATGTTTACGACTGTACAGGGTATATTATAAAACCGTGTATAGTAAATACTTTCGGAACAACATCACATCTCAATGTCCACAACGCATCGGTGATGCCCCTGGTGTTGCAAATATCCTTTGGCGACGGTGACCACTTACCATGAGGTTACAGACATTTTGTTTAAAATGATATAAAATCATGAAAGGTCTACTTTTTCGTACTAACCTGCATAAACAAAATACACGGATATGACAGCGCTGGTCTCACTGGCTGTCGGCGAGTTGGAGTACCACAGCAGGAGAATCATGCCGGCTATGGACAGCACCATGAGTACCGCGCACTTGCCCCACGCGACCACCATCCAGGGCACCATGTACTTGGGTTTCCTCTGGAAAGGGTAGACAGCCATATTGGTATTTAAATTCCTTGGAAAATTATTTATACAGGGCCATCTGATCCTAAACTATGTTGAGCAGAATAACTTATATACAAGTCTTCTAAATACGTTCTTATAAAGTCTTCCAATTTTATTAGTAGCGACTACCAAGCCCTTATCTTTACAGTGGAGGGACGACCCTGCGGGGAGATCTCGTATTTTCTCAAAATACTTTTTTATTCAAGGGCGCTAGATAAACCAACGCATAGATTTAATCATTATCCTGGGGCATTCTCTACACGCGGCCATCTGATCTCATACTAAGCATAGCATGTTCTTGTAACCCAGATATATACCTTTTATACTACATATAATATTATTATTTTCTTCGAAATACATACTTATACAACTTTTTATACCCAGGCGCAGAACAAACAGACATGTTCATGCACACAAATGGTTGTCCGGATGGGAATCTTTCTTAATGGTAAACGTCCACGTCTTCATTCGCGTGGTATTTAATATAATACGTCGGCACACGCACTACCTATTTTAAAAGGCTAAATAGTATTCATCTTGCGGGTGAGGACACAACAATTCTGCAAAGTTTAGGTTTCAGTTTAGTTTCAGAAAGTTAAGGGGGCCGGTTAAATTACATGGGACAACAATTTCATGTCTCAGGGTCGACAATGCATTGGCGATGTCCCTGGTGTTGAAAATGTTCATAGCCGGCGGTGACACCGTGATAATGATATGTGTCACATATCATATGCCTTTTTCGTCTACCCATGTGTTGTAAAAATTAAGTTTCACCGCAATCAGAAGGATGGCATCGCCGTAAACGCTTTCGGGACAAACAGATAACTTGTTGGTTATTAGATTATTATTAATTGGCTTTTCTCCCTGTAGGTCGAAAGAGTGGCTCAAAATTACTAACTCCTTCCTCAAAAAAGCACAGCAAATATTATAATCGATTATTCCTAGCTTTGTCTCTTTCTATAGCTATTCAATACCTAAACAGTGATTGAGATATTTAATCAGTTAGATACTAATTGCCGGCTAAGTGCGACCGTTAGTGCTTTCAACAATGAGATTTTTGTAAAAATATTTAAAACTGTACAAAAATTATACAAATCATTGAAATTAATTAAATGCTAGCTGTCCCCCGCGGTTTCATCTACGTTTTGGAGGTCTGTAATGCGCGAAATGTCAAAATTTTAATTTTTAAGTTTAAATAGTCGTAAAGATTTTTGAAATTTCCAAATTTCTTGCTTAATTTTTCGTTCCGGACGGGACCTTCTACAAAGTATTTGAAATCATAAAAAAAAATATTAAAGAAATTGGTCGATTCGTTCTCAAGTTATGGCGTGACCAAGGGAAATATGAATTCATTTTTATATATATATATATGATGACAAAATCCGTGCATTGCATTGTGACATTAATTAGACTATTATGTTATAATGAATACAGATTAAATAAATAAGTACCTTTATCTTTGGAGCCGCGCCCAAACCGCTGCCTACTTACGGAAAGCGCATAAAAATGTCTGTATTATCTACGTCCTAATTAGCAATTAATCTTTTTTAATCAACTTCTTTCAACATATCATAGTATGTGGTAATGCCCTTTTATGACTGAGCACAACATAATTATTTATTAATAAATGTCAACACACTAACAATCAGTATATGTTAACTGTTTCTCTATCTTTATTATAGATTTTTCATCAAGTTGAGTCGTTAAAAAAAAATCCTTTTAGACAGAATTTTTCTTGTCGCAAAATATTTACGATGAAGAAGAAAATATCGTAAACAAAAGAGAGAGGAATGTACTGCAATAGCTGGTTATCAAAAGCACAAGCTCTGCTTAGTTGAAAATTAGGTGGCCGTGTGTTAAGCGCATTCCTGCCAATACTACACGAGAATAACCAAGTACCCGTGCCCGAATCAAAGGGTTCTTGTGCAGTTTTGCGCGCGTAACTCCCCTCCACATACGCCGCCCGGCAGCAGAGTCTATTGTCTTAAGCTCGCTCCACATACTCGTCGAGAGATCTCTCGGGTCTTGCTGAGATAGGACTACACCGAGAATGACAGTTCTCCACATTCTCTCCCAATTATCCTTTCGGTATATATGTTCTCAAGTATGTAAGACTACAGACCCTGCTGATCATAGGCGAGACTTGCAGAATAGGACCTCCATACTCTCGTTTTTCGTTAGTCTCGGGTATTTTTGGCAGGAATGTGGAGGGCGTATTACATACACGAGAACATATACGTAAGCACGTAAGCGAGACCGAGACCTCAGGACGAGAATTTGGAGAGCGTTTTAGAAATATCCAAGACAGTTAGATTGGCAGTACTAGGAAGTTGGTAGTTCGTAGTTGGAAGTACCTAATTGTATTGTCGCAGCAGTGTGACCCAATTGGTATGCCACTGTCATCCTTGACAGGCCAGTTGGCTTGGTGGTTAGCGACTCAGACTGCCAAACCGAAGGTCGCGGGTTTGATTTTCACCTAGGACAAACATTTGTGTGTCTGAATGTGTCTGTTTGTTCTGTGTCAGAGTGTAAATATCTATTTAAGTATGTATTTAGAATAAAATTTTATATGTAGTATATCAGTTATCTGGTTTTCATAGTACAAGCTCTGCTAAGTTCGGGACCAGATGGCCGTGTGTAAAGAATGTCCCAGGATATTTAATATTTATTTATCCTCTGAATAACCCCCAATACCTTAAAAGCACTAAAGATAAAAACGCAGCCGAACACAAGCTGCAGAAGTGCCGCGAGCGCCATGGCCGTGTAGAAGGCCAACCTGCTCGGCGGCAGCGATGGCAGAAGCACTGCTGATGTACCGTATAATACCAGTATTGCTGCTGATGATAGCTGTTGAAGAGACAGAAATATAGATAAGTATATGAATGGTTTTTGATCTTCTGTAACACGGAGTCCAGGACCTTATTGCGAGCTCCTATTACCAGACTGTTAACGGTGTTAAGCCAACTGGCTCGCAACTTGGATAAAGCAATTACTTTCATTTTCTGAGCAATGACAGAAGATGTTAAATGATCCTAGTCCAGTAGTATTTCGACCTTCCTGAAACAATTTTAAACCAAACCGTGCTGCTGCTTGTGTTGAACAGTTGATCGGACATTGATCGCGTCGTGCCTAGTGATAAAAACTAGGTTTATATGCTTTTGACCGCTTCATACTAGAAATCAGTGAAGGACCTATTGATTCAGTTCTTTCTTTAACATAGATTTTTTTGACATCTTTAAATAAATATAATAATATCTTGGGACATTCTTTACACACACGGCCATCTGGTCCCAAGCTAAGCAGAGCTTGTACTATGGAAACCAGATAACTGATATACTACTTTTTATAAATACATACTTAAATAGATATTTACATCCAGACTCAAAACAAACAGACATGTTTATGCACACAAATGTTTGTCGTGGGTGGGAATAGAACCCGCGACCTGCGACTTGGCAGTCAGGGTCGCTAACTACCAAGCCAACTGGTCTGTGAATGTCTTTGAACGTCCTTCAGATATTTTTTTCTCTCGTCCCTTAATTGAGTAATTTCCTATACTACTTTCGCTCTGATCTTAAAACATAAAAGTGGTGCCGTAATATTATGTTAATTGGTTTAGGTAGTTATATATTCTGGAACTACTTTTATACACTTAATATTGAACTATCGTACCTACAAAACCTGCAATTAAGTTAATAAGAAGCAATTTTAATTACAGTAAATTTAATTACTATATGTTTTTTACATCGCATGGGCCAACAAACAGGTAAACCGAAGCTAATGGACATTTACAACATCAGGGGCATCGCCAACGCGTTGTCGACCATGAGACATGGAGTTGTCAAGCCTCATGTGCCTGTAATTTCACCAGTCTTACCTTTCTAACGGAAAACTGTTTCGGTGTCTAAAGAAATTCAGGAATTCCCCGTATCTAAGTTCATTAGTTATTTGTATCTCTCTATAATCCCTTCGTAAACAAGATATTGTTTCACAGATAGGTATATAATAATAAGTTGTTTTATATATCTAAGCTAACACGTTGTTTTGATACAAAGTAAATTACTATTAGTAATATGCGATAGTCATTACAAAAGGTCGATGGAGTCGGCAAATTGTACTTAGATGTGGGGAAAAACAATTGTAAAACCGTAATAGTATATTCCAATTACCAACATAGGTATTATGATTTGTAGATAGGGTCCAAAAGTGTACCCAGAATGAGGAGGGTCTTATTCAATTCTACTAATATTATACATGCGAAAGCTTGTGAGAATGTATGGATGTGTCTTGCTCTTTCAAGTAAAAACGGATTTGGGTGAAACTTGGCAGGTAGATAGTTCTAGTATCCTGGAAAAAAGTTATTTCTCTTGGGAAAGCGGGTGAAACCGCGGGGGACAGGTAGTTACTAAATAGCTTGAAACATCAGTGTGATATATAACAGTAACACTTGAATAATTAAGTCTGTCTTCTTTCAAAAATATTTTCATTTTATTTTTCATTCATTTCCATGTCACTCTCGGATGAGATATTTTTGAGAAAAACAGTGTTGGAATATGTTTTGCTTTCTTATTTTTTTTATACTACTAAGGTAACAAACAAGCTGACGGCCTGTCTGATGGTAAACGGTCTCCACGGCCGTTACGCTTAAATTTAACTAATTAATTAATTTCTTTTAAATAGGATTACACTTACGGTGGAAATGAGACTAATGACCTTCGTCCCAGCATCGAGACTGAAGCAGCAGCAGAAACTGTTCACAACGAGGCACATGATCACTTCAATAGTTTATTGAAGATGCTAATCAACACACGACCAAATATACACTGATTAAGTTTATATCATCGGTGTTGAGCTACAAGGAATCATATCTATCTATACGGTGTATTGTGTGATAAGGGATACGCAGAAATATGCGCTTGGAATTACTACGGTTGAACAATTCGCGTAACTTGACAATGCCATTCTTTTTTCGATTGAATCAGCCAATATTATAAATTATGAAGATAATAGATAGATAGACAGCATTGTCTTCGAAATAATGAAAAAGTTAAAAAAATGTTGTTCTTAAAGAACTTACGAAAGTCAAATGAATTCCAGGTACTAACAAAATCACAAGGGCTTGGAAACCAGCTTGCAATACAAAGAAATGCAATAAGGAGAGGTGGAAGTTGTGGGTCTAAAGAAAGAAGTTGGTCAAGCTCTCCGTAACCCTCAATGCAGAAATAAAATGGAACTTGTCACAAATAATCGTATAGGGTGAATGTGGAATGTTCTCTTGGAAATAGGCGAATCAGAGTTCCTTGATCCAACGATAAATTTGTTGCGTTACCTGCAGGACGATTGTATAAAGCTCTCGGAATCATCGTTGTAGTCAATTTAGCATTACATTGACGGCGCTACGACTGTTTACCTACACCGCTCGCGCCCGGAACCGTCAATCTATTATGAAATAGGCTTCAACATTGAATCCGAGAGAGTTAACGTTTTAGGTGCTAAGCGCAAGTGAATTATGATTTTAAATTTAAGTTGTCGAAAGGCCGAAAGGTTCTGAGCGCAGAATGTTATACGAATTTCATCTTTATTACATTTGAGAAAAGGATCATCATATTTATCATGTTTATTGCCGGCTCTTCTCAGTAAAAGCAACCTTCCGAACCGGTGTTAGAGTCTGACCATTCATAAGTGCCTGTGAAGGCCTATTTGAATAAATATTTCATTTCATTTCATATCTAATGGTGATCCGATTTAGTCACACAGAGCAAGACGAGGTGGTCGCAGGTAAGACCTGGATCTGATAGGCGTATAAACGGTGGATAGCAAGGAATGCCACAAGGAGACCTACAAGGAGACACATAGACTACATAATTGGTTTATGATGTCCGAAGATCTAAAGATGTTCATGGGAAGACGACTTCAATAATGAATTAGGCATGGCGTTGTCTCTCTCGTCTGTATTTAAGGAATCTTCTTATCTGTGACTTACCATCTTCACATCATCACAATCATGGTTCAGGTTATAGATAGGGTCAAATAGCTAAGAACAACGACCTGTCTTGCCCACAGTCACACTCTTGTGAGTTCTCCGTCATTTGTAAACAAGTTATTTAATAACAGACCAGTTTCCAATAATTAATCTATAGGTGATCACATTCCAAATGACATCAACAAAGTACACAATGTAGAATATGATTAGTAATCTACGCGTAGCGGGTGACAAGATTTTACTGATAAGTTAGCTGACGCAGAGCTCAAGGAAGATATCACAAGCGAAATAATGGCGACTACAATCATATCAAACACAATAAAACTAGTGATAACGAGCCACACGAGCGTGCTACGATGTAGATTCATAATCACGCTAAATTTAACCAAACCCTGTTTACTTTAATCTAGTCAACTCGAAGTCCTATTTATATTTAGTCGCGTTATTCGTACGGTGTTGTTGAACGATTTTAAATGTTATTGTTATTGTGTTAGTGATCATAATGAGTGTTCCTATGGTTAAAAATTGTTGTTTCTGTGTCGGTTTGCATACTGGTACTCTGATCATTGGATATTTGTATGCAGTAAGTATTCTTTATTTATATCTTCAATGCATTTAAAACATTTCTTTAGGTCTCTAATTTTATCACGTTTCAATGTCACAGACATATTTTGCAGACGCGATTTTGAATTTCAAGGGTTCTTGACTGTATTGAAGTCCCATTTTTGTTGCTTTTGAATTGCTGCACTTTAGTTTTATTCTAATCGAGGTTAATTTCTATACGGTGGATAAATATCTTATTTATATGTTGTTTGAAAAATTAATTTTCCTGAACATTTTTCTACTACATGTGTTATGTTGCTCAGCGTATACACGTAGGAGTCACCAACCGTCGATGTAAATGAACTAGCTTGCAGTCTTAAACTGGTTTCGCTGAAATGTGTGTCTTACCTTTAAGGCCTACCTATAGGTATAGGATAATGTCTGAGATGATATTTATTTATTAAATAGGTTGTTCAGACCATTTGTGAGTAGGTAATTCCTTGCATGATTTGTCGAATTCCTAATTTGGAGTTCCCTATTATTTGGGTGGAATCATTGTTCGTCGCAATGTTAAAACCAATTTTTTTATGCCATTTTTAAAATATGTGTAAAGACTCTAACAAAACTTGTGAGACTTTTTCAGTTGCTTAAAGTAATTTGGATTTCCTTAAATTTTATCAAGTACACTTTTTAGAGTAGTAGAGCTCTTAGTGCAGAGTTCGTCCCGGGAAGTACTACCACCTTACCCATTTCCGCCGTGAAGCAGTAGTGCTATTGTATTACTGTGTTTCGGATAGAAAGGTAAGGGGGCCGGTGAAATTACAGGCACATGAGACATAACAACTTCACGTCTCAGGGTCGACAACGCATTGGCGATGCTCCTAGTGTTGCAAATGTCCATAGGCGGCGGTGACCACTTACCATCAGGTCTGCTTGTTTGTCGACCCAAGTGGCATAAAAAAAAAAAAAAACTTTTAGGGACCAAATCACACAGACTTATGCTTATTATCCTACTTCAGATATGGGCCCTACTAGAGCTGATGATATACTGCCTCCTGGTGACGCTGGCGCCGCTGGGCAAGGAGGGGAACGTGTCGGTGCACAAGTTGGTCCTGTACATCACCGCGGCGGTCGTCAGCGGCATGCATCTCATATGCTCTGTGCTGCTCATTGTTGGAGCCGCGAAGGTAAACTTCCACTCACTCCTTCTGAAGAAAATCACTAGTTGAAGAAACTCTCGTTGAAGTTTTAAGTAACTGCATACATTTTAGAAACATTTTACCCCCAAAACCTTTGCCGGTAAGAAGCACATAACAGAGAAAAGACAATGCAAGCTCACATACTAAAAAAAATACATTTTACAAAAAATTTGCACACAATGTGATTATTAAATTAAATCAAATACAATGGTTACAATTATCATTGACAAAGGAAATGAAGAACTTAAATAAATTATCAAATTTACATGATCTGAGAAGAGATTATTTTCTATGTGTATTAATGAATTTGGCTTGAATTAAATATATTGAATTTGATTAGAGCTTTATTTAATGTAACTTTATTATTTGCAATTATAAAAGTTGATCTCGAAAATATTGTTTTAATTCCAGAAACTACCATCGCTGACCCTCCCCTGGACGATAGTGACGGGTATCATGACAGCAATCTTCTTCCTGCTGTGCCTCACCGGCATCAGCCTCATCCTGCAAGACTCCGGAGAGATGCTCGAAGTTGAGATCGTTGTTATTGTCATACATCTGGCCAGGGCTCGTAAGTACCGCTATACTATTCTGTATTCACGCGGTGACTCTCGATCTCTCTTGTTTGCTTCACATCAGATGAGAGGTCCACTTTTCATGTGTTCACTTAATGATATCCATTCGGAATAGCACGGCTAATAATGCTAAGCTTACATATGGAAAAATACTAATTCCTTCTTACTGACGACACGCCAACCGAGTACAGCTACTTATAATTTTGAATCCTAAGGCTGATATTTTTCTTAAAATTTAATTATAATAAGTATCTTCTAAGTATAGGCTTACGTTTGACTAAAATCTCTCTCCTAAAAGACGAAGAAGCCTAAAAGAGAACTAGCTCTCAAGTGCAGCTATCCCTAAAGAGAGCCAGCCAGGCATTACGCCATTTAATCCCAAACTAAACAGCAAACTGTCTGTTGTATTATGCATTATGATAACGAGATAGCTGATATATCTTTAGCTATTTATTCTAGTAACTGAAAATAGACATGTTCGAACACTTAAATATTTGTCCTAAGCGAGATTGAACCTACGACTTTGTAACATAACACACCAACCGGCCCATCTTACGCGCACCATAAAGTTCCTCTACAAATTTTATAATGTAAATACGTTTTTGCATCATAAAAGCAGTTAAGATAGCAGCAGTAAACTTAACGTGCCTATAGTAAAGAAACTTAAAAACTCGTTAAACACCAGAGTGAAAACCGGTCAAGCGTGAGTCGGCGTCGCGCTAACGATCCCGAGCTGAATAAGAGTAAATATATTATGTCTGGCTACCGTCTCGCGATATCACTTGAGTTACCGAAGGATCTAATGTATTTCTGGATACATTATATAATATACGTCACTCGGGAAGAGTGTAGCTTTCTATCAGTGAAAGAATTATTATAATCGGATGAGCAGTTTCGGAGAGACCTACCTACATCCAAACTTTATCTCATTAAAATATTAGTATTTATACTAGATATCCTGTACAGATTCCCATCCGTTAATTTATGTAATTCAATCAATTTATTAATAAATTTCAGTTGTATCAGTTTACTGCATAGTGGTGGTCCACAGCCGGCACAAGCAGATCATGTACGAGGAAGACGAGAGCAGGTTCCAACACTCCGCCAGGATCTACCACCCCGTCAAAACTGACGAACATGTGCTCTAGTCATTGCCATCAATCACTCACGCGTATTAATTAAATCGCTTCGTAAGGAAGGGAGGTGTTACAATATGAAAAAACGACATCGATTCACTGTTTCTAGTGTTTGGTGTCAGTACAACATATGTCAAAGCACTCACAACTGTTAAATGGTATTTATGTACTGTCAGTTTTTGACAGTATTTTCTGCCAGTAACGGGGCAGTTGTTTTTTCATGAATAAACTTTAAGCGAATGCATAAAAGGGTGGAATTGGTTTAAAATTATTGCCTCATAGCATTCTTACTATTAACGAGTGGAACTATTAGTATTTTCCGCTACGTAGGCTTCCGGGCATAAAGCTTTCCTCACGATATTCTCTTATAATGAAGTCTAAGCTTAGAGGTATTAAGCATTTATTTGAACCAGACCAGTCATTCAGTAAGGCCTCTATACTCTGTCTCTTTTGCTAACTACGCAATCACGTGAGAGGTCCGCTCGCCGAGGTCTCATTGCGGCTCGCTGACGAAGTTTGTATTAAGTAAAAGGCAGATTCCCGTAATGAAAGTCATATTACGGTTCCGATCTAGTCTCAATAAGATCAATGTCACAAAATGGGATTCTCATGGAAAATTGAATATATCCATACGATTCAATCGATCAATTTTCCATTAATGAATTAATTTTGAATTGTGTATTATATTACCTTGGGGAACATTTCTAGTACCTACCGTAGTTTGTCGTATATAAGCTGTGTTGCCATTTAAGTGTAATCGAATAATGTACAATTAGCAAAATAAAAAGCTGAACGGTTCCAAATTTAGAAAATATCTCTTTTCATTAGAACTATCCTCATTATGGGAAGATAAAATGAAAAGTTGTTTAGTGAAATGTGTATAAAAATATCGGCACTATTAAATTTCAATACACATAAAGTACATACCTATATTTAATATATCCTTTTTTTTAAATATATATCCTGGGACTTTCTTTTACACCGCCATTTTTAGCGCCGACCCCAAATAATTGGAAACAGTGTTCTTCTAAATTAAAATCTGATATGCTACTTATGTTGCTGACTGACTATTATATGCACGCTAGCTTATTAAGTTGATAATTGTTATAATTGTTTTAATTTAGTTCAATTTGTTATTTACTGTTAATTTAAAGAGTGGGTTTATGATTATTGAATATTTTCTGTGTACCTACTTAATTAAACTAAATGGCACGTTAGTGATGGCCGTTTTGTCGTATATCAATCAAAAATTTACTTTATATTACGTTGCCTATGACAGTATTCGAGTGCCTATGAACAGGACTATCGAAGTGCTGTTTTCTTTTATACTTCGAAGTACAGTTACGTAAGCGCATCGCATAATAATAAATAATTCATTGGCTTTATTTGTAAATTAAATTTGATAGGTACATCTGTGCGAATATAGTATGTAAAAAATTTGTAACTCTTTTGACATCTAAGAAAGTTATAGAAAAACTAACCTTTTTGCTTTATGTTAAGGTTCATTTACATCATCATGCAATTAACCACTGGATATGGGCTTTCCATCCGTCTGGGTTTCCCCGGATTAAGTCAGTTAAAAATGGATATGTAATCGTGAACCGCATCTAATTAAAAAGTAAATAATATAATAAGTACATATATAATGTATATAATAATATTTTAAGGCCTGCCCGGGAAAAATACCAATGTCACCTAAATGTCCGGGGTTTTTTAAGTTTTTGTCCGGTGTTGGCAATTTAGGTGATCGCACGTGATTACCCTGAATCAATTGATGAACCTTATTTCAAAACGAATATATTATATTTTTCTACTACTATTAGTTTGGCGCACTATAATGTGTCAATTCTTGGGTACCTATCCGAATTCTTACGACATACTTAGTGTTTGCATGAACAACGTTAGCCCACAAAACTTGTATTGACTGTATTTTATATTTATGTAGATAATTATACCTAATTGTTAAGTATATGCCTACTTTTAAATAATATGAATGATTTTTGTTTTAGAGTACCTATTGTTACTATGTTTTTTAATAAAACACCGTCCTACACAAAGTCGTTCATAACATAACCTCGTTTAGAACTTACCAATGCATACAATACGTCATTGCATTAAATAAGCAAGTACAAATAATTTTGAATAATGACAACTCCAGAATATTGGGTGGTCTAACCTTAAAAGAATTACGTATTCTGGGGTTAACAAAGAGTTCCTTACAATTATCGCAAGTCAATTTCGATTTTTTGTATAATAAGTAAATACGGGTAGATACTTCATTAATATTATTTACGATGCTATTACCTAATGACTGAGTGACGCAATACGCAAGGCATAAAAACATATACCTATATTGTTGGGAATATTAGGGATAGATAGCAAGAAGAGTGAACCGAAACAACATGTCACGTTGATTTCATTTACGTCATACTCACAGAGTATACTTGCTTCTCGCTCACTCCCCTAATTTTCATTTCATCCCGTCTCGCTCGTTGTTTGTCTCGTTTCGCTTTATCAGTCAGACAGCGGACTGACAGTTCATAGTTAAATCAGTCACTCATAGTGATGGGGTAACCACTTTTATGATGTACTCGTAGGAGTACTCATTGCAAGAAATGAGTCGGAACACCGCCATGTCACTGACAATTGTAGTAGGTGCCTAAGCGTTGCAACATCAAGGAGTTGTATTCTACAAAGGATAATATGATGAACTATTAAACTACGAATTAGAATGAATAATATGAATATAAATAAAAAAACCTTTGCTCTATTTAAAAATAGAAAACTTGTTATTAATGCCAAGTAACACTCCATTCCTCTTATAGCTCCTATAACGTGAAATTCAAAAAGAATATAATCTCTACGTTTTGTAAAACTCACCTGATTTAGGTTACGTTTCCTCCAGATTTTTTTAGACCACCAATAGGATCGCTTCGTATAGCTATAAAGAGGAAAGCTGATGTGAAAATGAGGCGACCCTATTGGCAGCTAGATATCACGTTTGAATGAGTTGTATGGGACAGTTGAGTTGATAACTCAACACAACCTATTGTATGAGGTTACAACACTAGTCGGTAAGTCAGTCAATCTTTCATTCAGTTGACGCCTGTCTGCGGTTTTAGTTCAGTGTGTGTCGTCGTGAATTTGCGGAGCGAATTTGTTTATTCATACTATTTTATCCTCAATTAATTGAATACGCGCGAAAACGATTTATTCCGCTCTGCATACAAAGTAATATAAAGGTTTACGTGCGTCAAGAGTCAAGGTGAAATCCTTTCCATTCGGGTAAGTTTCATGTATTTTATGGTGCCAATGATTTTGATAAATCGACGATTTTATTATTTTTATTTGAATTACGTTTATGGGTAGGCTTTCTAAATGAAGGTAACGATACATTATGTAATAGTATACAATATGTTTGCTCAGGTACATAGCAATTCGATAATGTAAACACTGCAATGGCTGACGAAGAATCAATCAACTATGACCCCTATTTTTTGAATATTAAAGTCTTCAATGATGCCCACATTCCATTACATGATATGAATTCGCAAGTGTTTTTAGGCGCCATACTTGCCAAGCCTTAAATAACTGACCGCTATTATTTGCGAGTTTTACGCTCTACTGTCGAGGACGTATTTTTTGCAAATAACTACCTACATACACACTTAGTCTTCACCTACAGGCAAAAACTATTTCTTTTGAAAATCTAGGTAGCAGCCAAAAATAGTAAGTAGATGATTTACATTTCAATCAGATTAACATCTTAATTATTCAAGCAAATTAATAATTGCTGGTTCATATTTTGGGCTTCCATGAGGATGTTAACATTTTATTTATTTATTTAAAAGAAATAAAAACAAGAGTAACAGACACATTGTAAATTTTGCCCAACTCAAGTAAAAGTTCCATGTATTGTGAATTACCCAAGAAATTGGAGCATGATTATTACTGAAGATGTTAGAGGAGGCCTATGCCAAGAGGCACACTGAATTGACAGACATTCTGTTATTCAAAAACATTGCAGTAATTTAAGCAACATTTTTAAAAGTTTAGAATAATGGCACTATTGATGGATTGATTATACCATCAATATATTGCTCACTTACTAACTTACTACTATATTATCGAAACTTACTGTACCTAGAACAACTTATTTATATAAGGCAGTATTTATCTCTTTACCGATACCCATGATAAACATTTCAATAGCCGATAAAATAATCAACCCACAGCATGATTTATTATTTGAACAAGAACACTACTTGAGTATAGTCCACATTCCAGATTTGCTACTCACTTTTAAAAACTGTGCTATATCAAAGTTTTAGGAGCTTTATGTAAGGTTTGATGCTCCACTCCTATTAGTTGTAACATATAGGCTATATAACATCATTTTTACCAGCAGCCTTTGATAAATTGACTATTCAACACAAAAATAATTTTTCAATTCAATCCAGTAGTTCGAGGACTAGAAAGAGTAGCAATTTCATTCAAACTCTTTGGCTTTATTATATTAATATAGATTTTTAATAGTGAATTTCGACTGGCAATAAAAAATTATATTGAAGTTTTAAAAGCACTAATAAACTATTGAGTTTATCATTTACCAGCATTATAGATTTTATTTTGCCTCTATTTGTAACAACTTGTTCGTAACTTGTAACAATTTGTTTATTTGAAGGTCAAATATTGTTTGTACTGGTAAGTTTTTAAATAAGATTTTAACCTTGCAGTTTAATCTGCATTATAAAGGATAACAATGATTTTTATGACAAATGGTAGCCTATGTTCTTCCCCAAGATACAATCTATCACTTCACTGATTTTGTGTTTAGCCATGAAAACTTCACAAAAAGGTGATAAAAAAAAACTTGGCAACACTTTCGAATGGATTCTTTATAATTTGATATTCATGTTTTAGTTGAAGTGTAGCAGTTTGAGGCATAGATTTTCTATATAATGCCCCATAACTTACATCAATTATTCACCACATGACAGCATACCATTGTATTGAAAATCTGAACTCATTTTTGCTGCCGAAGTTGACCTTGACATATATTGGGAAGTCCGCCTACCCCAAACAATAAGTTCAGACAATTGCTTGAGTGATTCACAAGATTAGTTAATTTGTATGTGACCTGATTCAAGTTACCTTGACCACATTTTTGTCTCTATATAGTATATTTAGGGTGGTGAAGAAAATTTAACATTGCCTTTCCTCACATATCTCGAAAGTTAATTAAATATAATTAAATTATTAAATTAAACGGTTAAAAACACAGGTTGGTGATGAAAGGTGACAATTTAGGGTTGTATGTATTTTTTAATGTCACATTATTAAAAAAAATAAAATTAATATTTTGTCAAAAAATAAAGTATTTTGGGGTGGACAACCCTTATCACTTAGGGGTATGAAAAATAGATTGTAGCCGATTCTCAGACCTACTGAATATGTATATAAAATTTAATAAAAATCGGTCTAGTCGTTTCGGAGGAGTATGGTAACTAACATTGTGACACGAGAATTTTATATATAAGATATTATCCATATTTGAGTAATCATTTAATTAAAAATCAATCAGTAAGTAATTTATTTAATTAGTTCTATTTACCTAGTATGCAGCACCCAGACAATTTGCTAATGGAAGCTAAGTAATCGGAGTGTATGTGGGAAAGCTTTATTGATACTTTTATATAAATTTGCGTTTACTTAGAAAAAAATATTTGGTACTAGGTTCGCCCTCTGGGGATATAGTTTGAAATAAGTTATTCCAGTACATGCTCTATCTTTCTATGTTTGAGTAGTGGAGCTTTTAGAGCAGAATTCCGGGGAAGTACTACCACCTTACCCATTTCCGCCGTGAAGCAGTAGTGCACTTGTAATAATGTGTTTCGGTTAGAAAGGTAAGGAGGCTGATGAAATTACGGGCATATTTTTGTGTATATGTATGTAGTTTGTGAAAACCCGCGTTTATCGATATCATATAAAAATTCAAAATTTTAAACCATTTATTCAGTTTAGGCCCTCGGAGGGCACTTATGAAGATCAAATTTAAAGTTATATTTAAATTTATATAGCCATAACCATCTAGGAAAAAATCAGGGTCGAATGGTAGCAGTCCCAATCTGATAAGTTCAGTAGTGTTGAGGTGATGATGCGTCACAGGAACCCTATTTTCCCTATATGATAAAAAAAATTGCTTACAAAAAGGTTTATAAAACCAAGGTAACATATCATCTTCAACTTGTTATTATATTAACACTTATTTACCTCTTTGTAGATATACTTTGTTATGTACCTATAGTTAAGCACTACACTAAACCAGTTCCTCTCGTCTTGTAATTGTTAAACAATGTAACTGACCCAATGCATCTGCGGTGTACATGTTTATCCACAGGATGTTCCTAAAGTATCATTTGTACTCAAAACGTACTCTCTAGTTTTGCAAAAGTACTCGTTACTTAATTACTGGCTCAGTATGGCGGCCATTTTAACGTTTGAGAATGCCATACAAAATGAATCTCTATTCCTTAAGATAAAGCTTTCTGTAATATGCACCTTATTTCAAAAGCAAGAAGTTTATTTTTCTTTGACATCGTAAACGTCAGAACGGTTTGTGTACTTTACTTTAGGTAGGTACTAGTAGTTCTACTATTGCAAAATTACTTTTTTTATCACAAGTAAGGCGCGTTACTGAAAACATGAGTTATGAGTTACCTTATTCAGCTAGATAAACGCTCTTCACACGATTCATAATAAACATGATAAGCTTCAGCCCTTTACATTGTATATCCTTAAAAACATGAGTTATGAGTTACCTTATTCAGCTAGATAAACGCTCTTCACACGATTCATAATAAACATGATAAGCTTCAGCCCTTTACATTGTATATCCTTAAAAACGATAAAATATTGATAATTGTAGTTTTACAAAATTAACCGCTACTTTCTCCAGTACTAAATTAAACATGTCAGATAATCGTCATAATATAGTATCATGCGTATTAAAAACATCCTGTAAACACAAATTGAATCAATAGCGTGTGAGCTGGACGCGTCCTTGATAGGTTCACGATCGTCGCGGGCAGGTAGCGGGACATCGGTCAGGGGATCAAGTGACGAGAAATCAACCGCACTAAACTCTAGCTCGTGTCCCGACACCCGAGGCCCGACCGCACAGCCGGCATTGTTTACATTTCATTATTACGTCATAAACGATTCAATCATGATAAAAAACGAAGCTGGATTTTGACATTACCTGCATTCAAATTTTTGTCAATCAATCAAAGGTTTTGGATCAGCATCAAACAATAATTTCGACCGTTACTCAGTTATCAAGAGTAGAGCTCGGAAGCCGGGTACCTAAAAAGTAACCACACTTAGCTATGGTTTTAGTAAATTAAGTGTTACCTTAAGGAGTCATCGCGTTAGTCCTCTTAGTAGTAATGTTCCTGTACATTGTCCTGGTTTGTTGAAACAAATTGTAATTTAGGACATGATGATCCCGAAATGTTATAATATAATGCAAATAAAAATCTGCGGAAACATAAATATTATATTGTAAATGAAATAGTAATAAATAATAGAGCGTTATTTTGATTCAATAATTTTTCTACCCAACATTCTTCAATGGCATACATTTACAGAATACGAAAGTTTAAAGTTGTGTTAAATACACACCAACTCCGAAATGGTCAATCCTTGGAATGCACATTTCTCAAGACAGTATATTCCAAAAATCGCTTGTTACTTTTAACTCATAACACAATACGCGTTAACAAAAACTAGTACAAGTTTACATCTTTACCATTAATAACGCTGGCTGGCCCTGTGTTTTCATCGTGCGATGCTTATACACAAGTCAGCAGCTCATTCGGTGTGCATACATCTTGGCCAATGGAGTACACGGACGAAGTGTGAGTCGAATTGCTTTGCATTTTTATTTTGCGGTAGTTTCGTTACAGGCTATTGGGCTGTTAATTTAATTTTTGTTTTAAAGGGGTTGAGAACGATATTAGAAAATACACCTCAGACGTACCCTAAAAAGAACTTTCGAATTCTACGTAGAGGCTAAAACTAAAGAAAATCGGGAGAAATAAATCGGAAGAATAAACAAAACATCGCTTTCACTGTTATTCTCTCTTTCGTACAAATCGCGCTACGTTAGACAGCGATCATAAAGAATACTAACCCACGCTCCTTTGACTACAATATTTGGGCTTCCATAAAGTTCTTACTTTGTGATTTTTGTACAACAGCATCTAACTTTTGAACTACCTTTTCTATATTATGGAAGAACGTCAACGCCACTCAATTGAATTTGTCAAATGCATCACAATCAATGTTCCGACCTAACGAGGAATATGAGTTGATGTAGCGTAAAAATTGACCCGAGTAAGAAGTTAATTTTGATTTATAGATTGAGTGATTAAACAAGTTTTAATAGACTGAGTCGACACAATAAAATGACCACATGATAATTTTAGATAATATGCTTCCTCTGTTCATTTGTAACTCAGGTTTTCGTAGTTCAGACATAATATATGCTATATTAATTATTCCTAAGGAAAACATTGTCCCTATTTATTATGATATCTTGTAAAAATTGAATAAACTGTTATTTAATAGATGTTTCAATTGTACTTTAGGTTTAGATATTTCCTGCCGGCATAAAAGTATCTTCAATTTATTTATTTTATTGATTTTAATGTGTGTAGGAAATTCAATTGTTCCAATAATACAATTTTGAATGTCATTATAGTATTTTTCAATTGGCATGAGTTTGTAACCTTTATAGAATAATGTAGCTTCAGTAACTTTAAACTTGACCTTTATAAGTGCCCTCCGCGGGCCTAAACTGAATAAATGGTTTAGAATTTTTTGAATTTTGGTGACACATGGTTTTATAGGATTTCTCAATGGTTTATGTTTAATTCGACATAATAAGGGGATACCGTAACAGAGCAAGGTCTCGTGAAGCATTTAGTGTAGTATCTCAGAGTAATCAAGTGCTATTCACAAGATATGAGTAAAAAGTCTACAACTGTCATAACTCATCCAATGTGAAATGGATTGTAGTGTGAATTATCGCTATACCTGGTAATGTTTTCGGAATTTATCGAGAGGTCATCTACCTCCCTGAGTAAGAAGGATCTTCACCCTTATTATCAAGCATTAAGTACCACAATAACATAACATGTTTTTGAATATTTCAGACCAAAGATGGGCATAAACATCGGTATGGTGGTGCCACACATCACCACGTTCTGCTGGTGCATGGGCCTGGAGATGGGGTCCAAGTTGATCGGCTTCGTGCATTTGGTAACTTAAAATTAACTTTTTAATTAAATTGAGCTTATTTAATCTCATGTCCACCGTGTCTAATGACCACGTGTAAATGTCCACTGTCCAAATTAAATCGAAATCAAAAACATTCTAACTATATTTTCTAAGTTGACTTTTTTATTACAATTTAATATTATCATTTAAAAAAATAATTATAATATCCTGGGACATTCTTTACACACGGCCATCTGATCCAAAACTAAGCAGAGCTTGTACTATGGAAACCAGATAGCTGATATACTGCATATACTAATTATTTTTTTCTAAATGCATACCTTTATATAGATATTTACCCCCAGACACAGAACAAACATGCACACAAATGTTTGTCCCGGGTGGGAATCGAACCAGCGACAGTCAGAGTCGCTAACCACCAAGCAAACTGGCCTGTCATTTTATAATATGCTAGCTGACCCGGCAAACGTTGCTTGCCACATTTACTTTATTATAAAGTATACATGAAAATTTATCGTACTACAATTATTATATTCGATTGCCATCTAGCAACCCTATAGCGAATCTGTGAATGGAACAGAATAATATAAAAATTGCGATTAAAAAACAGAGGTTAAGTACTCTCACTACGTCATACGCTCACAACACGTGTTTATTTACATGAGAAAAAAAAAAATACGTATAACAGTCACTGCTACGATAGATACAAAAATAAAACAAAAAAAAATTGCCGAAAACTGTATAGTAAGTAAGACAGGAGACCGGCTTCGTTCCCATCCCTACTCCGTGATGTTTGCTGGATGAGAGGTGACAACGGTCAACTATCAATCGATCAGTTATCGACCGGCGAAGGCGGATAATCAAATTGAATTGAGAAAAAAATCATAATTAAGGGCAATTATTTAAAATAAAAAAAGTAAAAATCGCGATGGTAAAATAGGTGTTGATCGTAGAGAGGTGGAAAATTAAGAGTAATATAATTTTTTTTATTCTAAGTCATGACAAAATAAGAACAAAAGTCTTGCCAAAAAAAATCAGATTTATAATTTACAAATAAAAAATTGTGGTTGATCGTAGAGGGTTGAAAATTCAAGGTTGTGTGTATTTTTCAATGCTGTATCATAAAAAAATAAAAAGATATAATTGATCTAAAAATAAAAAATAAAAATTGGTGTGGACTACCCTTTACAGTTAGGGGGATGAAAAATAGACGTTGGCCGCGATTCTCAGACCTACCCAATATGCACACAAAACTTCATGAGAATCGGTCAAGCCGTTTCGGAGGAGTACGGTATCTAACACTGTGACACGAGAATTTTATATATTAGACTAGCTTCCCCCGCGGTTTCACCCGCTTTACCGAGGGATATAACATTTTCCCAAGTTAAGCAGTATCTTATCATATGTGTCGGCCCACATGGTTCATAATACTCAGCGCTACAACGGGAACTTCCTTGTGCGTCATTACTATTTACTGAATGTAGGTATGTAATATGAAATTAAACTAAAATAGCAATAAACATCGTTATTCGTCACCGACTGTTATCGGGAATAATTATGAGGCGATGAGGAAGACCAGGAGTTCGACTTTGGACCCTATTTGTCTTTATCGTAAGGTCTGAGTCGGATATACCTATCTTTTTTAATAATAAAAAAAACCTTATCAAATGAATAGGCCAGCCTCCTTATTATATATTATATTATACAGCATATACTAACTTCGTCGGGTCGCGGCGCAACGAGGCCCCAGAGAGCTTACCTCTCACGTGATTCCGTAGTTACCGAAAGGGACGGAACATAGAGGCCGCTACAAAATATCACCGAGCAAGAATCATTTACCTTACAGAATCAAAGCCCTGGTCAAGTGCTATGGCCAAGTTGAAATTACATTACATTTTACATTAATATCACATATCAGGAATACAAAGTGATAATTGTAAGTTTTTGTTTCAACTTAAATTAAAAACTGGGCATAATTCAAAAATCTTATTAATGTATCTTGTTTAAACCGATTTTGTCTACTGGGACTAACCTTAACTACGTGGAATTCTTGTATTTAGTTGCGCTTTTTGCAATTAGACTACAGAACCCCAAAACTCCTCCTGGGTTAGATTTCTGGGTCGGGTAAGGCAATGGCCCTGGATTTCTATATGCCTGAGCGAGGGCGGCAATGTTACCACCGTTATCACCATATGTTACTTAATTATAGCTCAAGTTACAATTTCTCTGCCTCTATCAGCGGTAATCAATGTCGCTGAAAGATGCAGCGCTACAACAAGGTGTAAAAGACTTTAAATTTTTGCAATTCATTGGTAATTTTGATATTACTATTGTCTATTGGCGTGGTGACCAATAACCATCAGGTGAAGAAAAAGATATTCTTATACAATTAATCTTTATGGTGTATGTTTCCACAGCTGATCTCCCTCTCGCTGATGGTGGTGTGTTCAGTGTTCGCGGAGAACGCGCGAGGGTTCCGCGGCACCCTGGAGGACGCCGACGGCGTGTACTCCGCGTGGTACGTGATAGCGGTCGTGGTGGCAGTCGTCTCGCTCGTGCACGTGCTGCTCGCTCTAACGCTGCTCTTCTCCGTCTATAACGTAAGTTGCTTTGAATAAAATTGATATTTTTTATTACCCGCAATTTCATCGGCGTCTCGGAAGGATCTAGTGAATCCCGGGATCGTCACTTAGCCTATGTCCCACGGAAAAAGTGAAACTCGATCGGAATCAGCGAAGGAGTTAAAATAGGTAAACTGAGCCTAGAAAACGACGACGCTTTCGAGCACGAAATGTCGGGTGGTTAGCGACAGATTTTTAATTTTTCGTACAAAAATATTATATTGTTCATACCTTACAATTACATCAACCCTTATTTGATTGTAATCGTTTTTTTCAACAGCCCGTATAAACACGTGTTCTATACTATAGTGAACTGTAATGTACACTACTGTTTTGTCCTGTTCGTATTCCAGCGGCACACCGGCGGGCTGCGCGCGTGGGCGTGCGTGATGGGCGTGCTGGTGTGCGTGGCGCTGGCCGGCGTGGCCGCGAGCGCCGCGCTGGCCGGCCTGTCCGCCTCCGGCTCCGACATCTTCCTCTCCTTCCTCGAGGGGCTGCTCTTCTTCGGTCAGTACACGCCACTAACTACATAACTGCTAATCTAGCGAGCCCGTGTTACCTTTTAATTCAGTTTTCATAAGCAGGGAAAAACAATGGTACCATGGTGGCTATAGGTGACAGGACAGAATGTTGGTACCCTACACTCATTTACCATATACTGACGGGGCCCGCTTTAAGAAACCCTGGCCATTTAAAATATTTTGAGTCATGCAGTAGTCTTCATAATATTTTATTGAGACACCTCCTTTTGTTATCTTATGAAATTGTCACCAATAATGAACATCGACAAAGTACATAGTACTTTTTTATAAAACAATAAATATTTGAATGGCGCATCCTATAACGTCGAGATTCCGTTAAAAAGGTCAGAGTCCCATATAACAAAGCTTTGACAAATCTAAATATAATTTTGCGACATTAACTATTAGACCAGGGTCGATAATTTTTAAAACCAAAAAAAATAATAGTAGGCTGAAACCCATTAGAAAAGGAGGGGAATACTATAAAAATGAAAGGAAAAATAATTTACGGGCGATCCGAGGTCCGTAAATCTTCTCAGAAAATGCAAAGAATGGAAGAGATAATTTTTCTACATAGCGCAAATATGTATTCATTATCTCTTCCATTCGTTGCATTTTCTGAAAAGATTTACTATAGTAACATATATATTTTTTTTCACCATCGGAAAGTAGAGATTTCAACGAACAGAAAACATACCAACTTTTTAAAAATAGCTGATATTTTGACGGGTGAATTTTCGATTGAAAATTAGGGTGCTTTTTCGATATTAATTCAAAATAAGGTGAAAAAAGAAATATTTCTAATCAAATAAATTACAGCGTATTTGGGACATAAAAAGGTAAGTTTTCACCTAATTTCGTGAAAAAAAGTTTTTTTTTGTAAAAGATAAAAATAAAAAACCAAAATCTTGGTTTTTTGAATTTTTCACATAAATTTTGAGATAATGTGAAAAAAGTGTAAGTACAAAAGTTTTAGATCTTTTTATTAGCTACAACTTTGTGATTTGACTTTTTTCCATAGGACTTTTAGTTTTGCCGGAAATCGAGAAAAACCGTTTTTTACCCTTGAGACCTCACCCCCACCCTCTTCCTGACCTCAGATCGCCCGTAAATTATTTTTCCTTTCATTTTTATAATATTCCCCTCCTTTTCTAATGGGTTTCATCCTACTATTTTTTTTTTCACTTTTTATTATTTTTAAACGCTTCTACCCTGGTCTACCTATCTTGGAAATTATTTTTTTTTGGATATTATATCATACCATTTTTGTTTGCATTAAATTTTTCTATTGGCTGCGATAACACGAAATTTAAAAAACGCCAATATGGAAGGCTCATAATACCTACCGCATTTCATAAACAAATTATTCTGCATGGTATAGCTGAATCTGCTAAACATATTATTTTTTTCTTAATGCGGTCTGAGTTAAAAGAAATACTTACATATTAAAATTAAATTGCACCCACCAAAAAGTTGGTTTAATGACTGGGCAACAGTTGGTATTTACACAAGTAGAGCTATGTTGTATGAGCTGTATGGTATGAAGAAATACAATCAAAATGTCGATTATATTGAATAGGTAAGAAAATATTCCAACGTGATTAAAAAAGCTTGCACTTCGGAAAAATCTGTATATGTATGAAATAAAATAAATCAAATAATAAAGTAAAACTACTTGGAACATAATTAATTCAGAAAGAGGTAAAACCCAAAACAATCAGACACTTACGCGTAAATTAGATTATTATGGAGTTAAGGGTGCAGCACTTCATTTGAAATCGTACCTTAGTGATAGAACTCAAAGTTTTAGTGTTAATTAAGTTAAATCATCTGGTTCTCCTGTGCATATAGGTGTGCCCCAGGGCTCCATTCTAGGGCTTTTTCTATATTTCGTGTACATCAATGAACTTCCATTTTATGTCAGAAATACCGGAATTTTGCTCACTGATTTTTGGTGTTGATAGACTGAATTACAATTATGACGAAGTAAACGGTGCATTAGCCCAGATATTAAATTGTTTTACTGTTAATAATCATGTTTTAAATGCAAGAAAAACTCAATGTATTATATTTGCATTACCCAATGTTAAAAAACTAGACTGTAGTTTAATGTTAGACAAGAAAGCTCTTAGCCTTGTTAGAGATTTATTTAGGGAAATAAATATAATGACATTGCCTTCACTATATAATATATTTATGAAAATATAATGTTTATACGTAGAAACAGGAATGTTTGAGTCAAAATTGAATATCTATAATATTATTACAGGACAAAGGGAGAAGTTAGTTGTTCCATACTTTAGACTAAGTAAACTAAACAAGTCTTTTCATAGTAATTATAAATAAATAAATATCTGGGACATTCTATACACACGGCCATCTGGTCCCAAACTAAGCAGAGCTTGTACTATGGAAACCAGATAACTGATATACTACATGTACTACTTCTTTTTTTTTTTCTAAATACATACTTATATAGATATTTACACCCAGACACAGAACAAACAGACATGTTCATGCACACAAATATTTGTCCTGGGTGGGAATCGAACCCGCGACCTTCGGTTTGGCAGTCAGAGCGCTAACCGCCAAGCCAACTGGCCAAAAATTGTGTTCGATTTTATAATAAGATACCCCTTTCAGTAACCAAAATGTCTGATCATAAATTAAAAAATTATATTAGGAAAGTTCTGAAAGATAAAACGTATTACAAGGTAGTTCTTTATATTGAAGATAAAAATGTATGGAAATAGCTACTCTCTGCACACCTCTAATGTGGACCTCTAATTTTCTTGTTTATGTTGCAAGTAATTATTGTTAGTTACCTATATTAAGTATTTTGTAATTGTTAAATATAAAAATATATACAATTGATATTATAAAATAGCCAAAAAGTCAGAATAGATAAAATTTATATAAAAAAAAATTATAAAAAATAATGTAACCTTGCTCAGTTTCTTGGCGGTTCTTCTCAGTTGAAGGCTGATTTCCGAACCCGTTGTAGCTTCAGTAACTTTAAATTTGACCTTCATAAGTGCCTTCCGAGGGCCTAAACTGAATAAATGGTATGAATTGAAAAAAAAAAGAAAGCTACCTAGCTTACGCAGTTAGAAAATTCAAGCAGATTACAGATGTCGATATGGCTAAATTACTTTATTTTAGCTTCTTTCATAGTGTTATGACCTACGCTATTTTGCTTTGGGGTAAAGCTGCTGATATAGAATCTATATTTATTTTGCAGGCATTTAAACGGTCAGTCCAGCCATTTATAATTTGAGTTCTCAAGCTTCCCTCAGAGAAAAGTTAAAAAAAAATTATATCCTCACAGTTGCATCGTAGTATATTTATGCAAACATAATATTTGTACATCTGAGTGTTAGCCTACATGTAAAAAGAGTGATATGCACTCTATCAATACTAGAAATAACCATAAACTTGTCACTTCTGCATATAGACTGCAAAAAGTGCAAGGCTTTTGGACTTAATTAAATCCCTGCTGAAATTATAAATATGCCTTTACAAAAATTTAAGAAAATAATTAAGACTGTTTTAGTACAAAAGGCTTTCTACAACACAAATGATTATTTTAATGACGACAATGCTTGGGAGTAGCGCTCGCTCCAGCAGGACACATCTTTATGTATAAAATCTTATTTTGAAAAGAGTAATTGCTGAGTTTATTGCCGGCTCTTCTCAGTATGGTTAGAGTGACCATTCAAAAGAGCCTGTGAAGGCCTATTTGAAAAAATATTTCATTTCAACTGTAGAATTATTTGCTGATGATGCAAATCCACATAAACACCAAATAAATACTAACATTGAAACATTATTTATTAACTACTAGTTTCCCTCCTGCGGTTTTACCCGCATTCCCGAAGAATCTTATGTATTCTGAGTTTATAACATAGCCTATGATCTTCTGGGTAAAGAAGCTTTCTAATCCTAAAAGAATTATATAAATCAGTCTTGTATTTTTTTGTTTATTCTTTACAAACACCATATCTTTTATTTCCATAATATCAGTGTAGGTTTAGTCATTAGATTTTTAATGATCAATCCAATTTAAGCACTTCCAGTACTTTAGGATGGAACAAAACTTCGTGTTGTTTTAACTTAAATTTAGAATTGATACATATACAGTCTTTTCTTTAAATGATTAAACAATATTTTACATATGTATCGCTGTAGTAAAGTTGACTTGCGCAAGTTTATATTGGTTTCGCCTCAATAATCGGTAAATCAAAATGTTTCCAGGCATGATAATCTACTGCATCCTCTGCGTGAACAGTTACTACCTGATGCTGAAGAGCTGTGAGGACATGGAAGGGCCCAACAAGACCGAGTATCATGTATCTGGAAGGGGCCGAGAAAACTAAATACTGAACTGGAAGATGCCCAACACGGGATGTTAAACACCTAGAAGGGGCCTGCTAAATATACACCTTAAACAAGAGACCCATCGATTCGAACATATTTTATTCCACAAAATGTTAAAAACCCTGTCCAATCCGAAAGGAGCATATAGGTATCCAAATTATATTACCAAATAAAATAATGTATAAAATATTTATTAAAGTAACTATATTAAAATGCACATTTTTTTATGTCCAAATTTAGTATATTTTTAATGTGACAACACTATCATCGCTATGGCGTAAGCGACCCACTCACGTCCCCTGTGTTATATATGTTTCTTTTTTTTTTCAGTGTCAGTAATCTGAAGAGGATTACATATTAAATAGAATCGATACCTATTAATACCTTCACGGATCGGATAGGGTTTCCTTAAGATTTTGTTAACAACGTTATTTCTAGTAAAATCAAATATGTCCCAGGAATATCCCAATAACAAGCTTTTAGCTAGTATAATATAGCTTCTGTCGATTTTACCTGCTTTCCTAAGGGATATCATGTTTTCCCGATAAACAGTACCCAATGTATTCCAGTACATATTCTATCTGTGTGCTGAATTTTATACCAATAAATCTTTTTGGTCAGTTACGCGTAATCACAAAATTCCAGAGTTTCACATTTATAATATTAGGTGGAATCTGGAAAAATATGAAATGCATTTAAAAAAAAAATTACGGTACAATATAAAATCCACTAAGATTGTTTCTACAGGTAAATAATACAGACTAAACGATACTGAGTTATACTTAAAATAACGTTGGGAAATAGTTTTTTGTTTTATTTATATAGTTTTAATTTTCTCGTAGATAAAGCATTTAAATTTGTTACTCAGTTGTATTGAAACTGGTCGATTTTTTCATCCTCTTACATGTATGTACACAGAGTTGCTTTAGATATCGTAAAACGGCTTTGACTGTAATCGCATAATATGGTGGCTCTATGTATTAATAATATTAATTGATTTTTAATGATAAGTTTTATTTTTAATTTTAGGCGGCATGCAACACAGAACGCATTGTCACTTTTTGGCGTCACGCCTTTTTAAAATTTCGTGTTATTACAGCCAATGTCATGACGATCATAATTAGATATTAGCAGAACCAGAAAAGCTTAGAAAGCAACTCTCTCTTAAGGGCCTGTCCACAGACCGGGTTCGCTTTCCTACCAGGACAAACATTTGTGTGCAAGAATATGTCTGTTTTGTATCTGTGTAAAATATATTTTTTTAAACAAGTATCTGTAACTAATTGGCTCAAGCGTGACTTTGCCGAAATACATTGTAAGATTATACAACAACAAATATGTATCTAGAAACTTATTCCGCTGGATCTCTGTCAAGTCCCAAACAAGGAAACTCAACAGGAAATCGACACGTGTTTCGCTTTACACAAAGCATCTTCAGGACGCATTAGACCCGCTGTCACTGAGTCGGCGCACGAGCACCACAAATGTGTTATCTCGCTAACCGCCGGAAAGAACTATTATTTGTTTTTTGTATAACCTTAGTGTATGTAGTTTATCAGTTATCTGTTTGCCATAGTACAAGCTTTGTTAAGTTTGGGATCAAAAGCCCGTGTGTTAGAAAAAAATCTTGATTTACTAAGGTTGCAATTTCACGGAATTTTAACATAGCGGCATGCCTGCTTCCATAGTCAAATACATTACAAGCCCTTTCGGACTCGAGGACTGTTCGCTTGATGTTTATTTATTAATTAGAATTTTCCGAAGGGTGACTTTAAGTCAGGCGGCTGAGGCGTGAAGTATTTTAGGAATGATCTGGAAAAAGTTTGGTTCTAGTCAAGATTTGGATGGCAATGTTTTTAAAAATGTGCTTCTTATTGTATATTTATTATTCCATATAAATGTAATGTTATCAATTATTCGCTGATGGTGTAACAGTCCCTTAAATTAGGTTAAGTTAACATTCCGAATACTTAATTTTTATTGTCTAAAAATGCAGCTTTCAAAATGTCTTATTGTCTAGAAAGCACAACATTGACTGCCAGTGTATTATGAATGTCTATTATAGCTGTGTAGGATTAAATATATTTTATAAAACTACCGTGCTGGATATAAGGTATAAAATCGTTAAGCAGATTGTCATTGTAAGAATTGAGATCTGCGCCAAATTATATTTTGCTATTCTACTTTTTGCCAATTCCGGGTAACAGCCCGCCGTGACGCGAATATACGTAATGCGTTTATTATTTGTAGAGTTATTTATATAGGATTAAGAATATATAGCTTTGGATGTTATAATCTGTAGCCTACAAAGTGTCTTTACTCGCTTCCTAATTTTTGATGCTTTTATAAGGTAATTGTATTATACAAATAATTTTTTTATTCTTGATTTTTCAGAAGGTATTTGTTATTTATTATGTTAGTACAAAAATGTGGGCCATTACCAAATTATGATGTAATATTTGATGAAAAGAGATAGCTGTATTGCCTGTTTTAACAAAACTATACCTATCCGTTCAATGTAAATGAATTTGAGTATATAATTGCATTAGATATTTGTAAGAACAACTATTGCGCCTCTATGACGCTTCAAAAGGTATTTTTACGAAATAACCTAACTAGTGCTTCTTGTGGCATATATTATAACCATGATTTATAAATAAGGGATTTTAATCTAATCAGGTACCAGCTGAAAACCAGCGCTGTTATTGCTAACAGCTTATGCTAACCTAGTCCCATTTGGTAGCACACCTGTAAACGACGAACGCTTTTCTTTTTTTTAATTTATGTTGTTTTTAAGGTATGTTTTCTTTTGTACCTGTCTCGTCTCTTAATCTAACCTATTTTGTATTGTTATATTATATTTAGTGCTGTCAATAAACTCTTATTGTATACTATTTACATATTTATGGCTCACATCTGCTCAGACTTTTATGTATACTCTTGAGACAAACTCAAACACGTCCCATGATAAAGAGGTTGCGGCTATGGTCCATCCCGCGTGCTCAGTGCGTATTGGTAATCAGGTTTATATTTCTAATAAATATTTCTTACATTTTCTCCTAAATTTTTTAATAATGTTTATTTTGTATTTAAACTTGTCTATGAATTTGACATACTTTGCAATAGATTAAGGAAATTGTTAACGCTCAATTATCTGGTGACTTACTTATTGCTGAGGGTGCGGTGAGATAAATAGATGCTGTGTCATTCGCTCTCAGAGCCCTGTTTAATAGTTAGTTTGATGAACAATGATTTGAGCGCGCAAAAATACTTATTAGCTAGGGATTCTTGTGAATAAACTACTAAATGCATTTATTAAACACTAGCTGTCCCCCGCGGTTTCGCTCACTTATCGATATATATTATTGTATCGCCTATAACCATCTCGGAAAAATTCCGCATCGAATGGTAGCTGTCTGTATTTTCCTTTTATATATATTGACTAGCTACAGTCCGTGGTTTAACCCGCGTTACCGAGAGATTTAATATATCCCAATTATAACATAGCCTATGCCACTCGGGAATAATCTAGCTTTCTACCAGTGAATGAATTGTTGAAATCGCATGATAGTTTCGTAGATTGCTTCCTACAATTCCTATATCCAAACTTTACCTACCGTTATTGTTCATACTAACACGAGTATTCCTCCCTTACAATTTTATAAGTCCATTCTCATTTTCCTTTCTCATTAATAACAATCCTAGATATTGATAGAAGTGGCCGGTATGTAGTAATCAGAATATGCAAAAAAGTACCCTATCTGCATTCAGTAAGATTCATATTTGTAAGAAATGGTTAAACAGATGATCTTTATAACCAAACATTAAGGCTCATTTTATGAAGTACTTTAATCCGCAATCATTTGCTGAACTGTCAGATAAATTGTTTATCTATGCTCTGTTATGTCAAACGTCATAAAGATACTTATATTACCCTGACTTCCTCTTATTTTTAATGTTAAACAAGATGAATTGTTTTGGCCATAAGTGATCGATATTGTGCTATTTAAAGGCTTTGTGTTGCCAAATTTTTATATAGTTAAGTATTCATATATTATTATGTAAAGTGTACTTATAAATGTCCATATAAATTATACAAAATATATGTGTTGACTAAATAAAATCGTTTTTTATTGTCGTGAGACCGAACATAAACTTAAATATTTATAGAAATTTGTAGAAAAAACGAATTCAGTTAACTAGCAAATTTGAGCTCAGTGCCAACCTCAGGGCGTTTGTGTAATGCTCTCGGTATCTAAGGTGAAGCCGACACATATAGCGTGGAACCGTCAATCTATTTAGAAATCGGTTATAACTTTGATACCGACAGACTTACATAATCATGCTAATTGGGACAGTCGTCAGAATGTTACCAGTCGTTAAAATGAGATATGGTTTACTTGGTATCCGTCGGATTCTAAGGAGGTGTCGTATTTCTGGGTTTTTATTTATTGTTAAATGCAAGTGAAGAGTACTAGGAGTAGTAGGAGAAGAAACGATAATATAATTTTCATACAATGTTTGCTGAGTAGCAAAGGAAACTAACGTGCCGGATGCATTTTATTTTCTCAGTATACTGGTGTACTTGCTAAGAAACTAAACCTTATTGCTAACATGCCTATAAACATTCCTGTGACGAGTTTGGTGGAAGAGAACTCTTTAAAACTTTTAATGCCTGAAACAGTTTCAAACCTCTTTGTAACTACTGAACTCCTGGTACCCCTAGTTCACTAAATGTTCTATTCAAATTTATTAGAAGCCGAACGCCGCGCCGTGCGCACCGGGTGGCGTGCATTTCTCTCTTCGAACTACCAATCTCCTGGTACTTGTAATACATTTATGAGTAATATAATAAACTAATTAAATTGGAACACTATACATATTAACATAAACAAATATATACATAGAAAAATACAAAAGCACTTAAAATTACATTAGTTACTATATTATGTACACTAATAAAACAAAACCGGAAATTTTGCTAAAATAAAAGGTCCTCTAAATGCTCCATGGTACCCATGATACTAGCGGCGTTGCCCCGTTGGATGGTTAAGCTTAGTCTCTGCGCAAAAAAGTCCCTGGCTCTCAAGTCCCCTGAGGCTAAGACCAAACGCTTGCCTATATCCTCAAAGGCACATTTTGTGTCAGATGACCATGGGCCCATGGTTTCTACCGCAAGAGCCGCAAATTCATAGTCATCCGATAGACATGAGTATTTGCGACGCTTGAGGATCTGTGCATTTTCCGCAGCTGCTCCTGCCCCGTGACGCGTGCTTGAGATGTGGGAGGGTGCCAGTGTATCTACACAAGTAACGTCCCATACCAGGGCACGACCTAGTCGCCACGGCACTAATGTCATACCATCCGGTCGCTTGCCATCGTCTCTGAAGAGGCCACAAGGCTCCAGTTTTGCTGGAACAGCGGCGGTGACAAGAGCCCGGCGGATTATATCGTTAAGTGTGGCATGGCGGTATATGCGGCCTGCACTTTTTGTACAAGATAGACCATGGCGCCCTAGCTCATCGTCATGGTATCCACAACCGCGGCAGGTGTGGGGCTCGCAAATTTAAGTGCCTAAGCGAAGACATATGGCGATACGGAGCACCGTCGCGTCTAAACGGGTACTTATGTTGAGTGACGGAAGCGAGTGCAACCAGTGACCTGATTCCTTTTCCGAAACTGCAAGTAGTCTAGCTTTATCCACGTCATTAGAATGCTCAAGAAGATAAGCAAAAGTTAATTTTAGCTGAGGCGAATCCCACCCTCTCTGTGACTCTCGGTTTACTGGAAGGTTTTCCCCCGGATATGAAGAAATCCAGTGAGCCACTGCATCCGCTTGACCACTGACACGAACATCAGCTATGGATAAAATTAGGATCTTGCTGATGAGTGTCAGAGTGCTGTGGGTGGATGAAAGAAATGCTGGAAGTGCTACGCTAGATACAGTGCGAATACCGAGGCCACCTAACCTAATAGGAAGCGTTGCTTGTCTCCATGAACGATCGTCAAACTGTAAATTTAGAATTTTGGTTAGTGATTTTTTTAAAACATTGTCAATGGGTTCAATTAAAGTTCGTAAATGCCAGATGCTACAGCTACGTAGGAGGTATAGGAATTTTGGTGTGAAAAGGCACAGTCTTAGAATGAAGTATGAATTATTTTGTATAATAGGTCAGAAGACAGATGGAATTTTTCTATTTGAGAATTTATATGGCTTGGAAAGGCATCGTTGTAAATAGGTGCACCAAGGAGAGAGAGGCTGTGTCAGATACACAAATGTTTGGTATTAAATTATGAAACTCACTCATGAGCTCTAATTTTTTAGCATCGCAAATGTGTTCAGAAAAAAATGTTTCGCATTTGTTAAAATTTAGCTTGAGACCAATGCTGTCGAAGCTGCTCGTAATCGTTTTCAGGTCTCGGAGTACTGAAGACGCGTCTCCTGCCAGTGTTCCATCATCAAGGTACCAAAGGTTAAATTTGGAGGTTATATTTTGAATGATAGGATTGATAGCCAAACTGAAGATTATCTACTGGTCCAAGGGGATCTCCTTGCTGGCAGCCAACACAATTTTTTACTCTCAATTCACGACTCAATTTCGTTGTCTTGAAAAAATAATTTGGAAGGGGCCCCATATGCTTGGAAAAGGTATTTGGAGATTTCTGGAAGTTCTCTTTCTACCTCCATTAAAAAAGAAGCTCTGTCAACTGAATTAAATGCAATTTGCACGTCAATTTTAACTAAAACATCAAAACCAAAAGATTGAAGAAATGTGCGGGCTGCTTGAACAGCTGCTTCGCAGCCACCTCTGGCTCCGAAGCCTAACTGTTTTGGCTGAAAAAGGGAAATCAATCTGGAGTGGAACTCCCGGCAGCATACTTTTGAGACCAGTCGCCTTATTGTATTTCCAACGGCGACTGGGCGGATACCTCCATCTTTCTTCTTTAGTGCAACTAAATTTGCTCCAAAGGGAATGGGAGTAATGTCGCGGGGCCTGAACCTGAGACAATTAGTTTAACTAGATCCGTAATGTCTTTAAGTAGATTTTTTCCAGGGTCCCCTAAAAAGGGGTCGGTTGGATCTTTAAGATGCTGTGGGGTGATTCCATCCAGGCCACCAGCTGAGCCATTGGGAAATGACATGGCGACTGGCATTCAAAACAGTATCAGCATCAACAGTTAGGATCCGGTCTGAGGAGTGAGAAGGGATGATAGGGATGTGGGCTGTGGGTGAGGAGGGGTATTTATCACGGAGGGTTTATATGGTATCTAATGAATTTGGTGCAATTGTGTCTGAAGAAAACAGGAGCTTGGCGGCTCCTTTAATATTTCCATCTGAAATTTTATTCTCAATGAGTTTAATCTTATTGAAATAGTGACTGCTCCTTGAGTCAACAGCGGGCAATGAAGAAATAGATTGTGACAGATTATGTTTAATGATAGATGATAAGGAGCGGTTATTACAGTTACCTGCTATGTGAAACGATCGATATGTGAATGTTAGAAGGTCTTTCCAGGCCTGAGATGAATTTTGGGAGTCCACCTTGGCCACACATGCACTGAAACTACGGGCTGCTGTTGCACGGGCTCCCTTAGGTACTCGTTTAAAAATTTTGCAATTATTCTTTAGAAAGGCCAATTTTGCAGGGAAATTATCATTACTTGGAATACCATCCGGACGGGTCAAATTGGGATCATTTAGGACCGCTGATGAGCATGAAAGACCTGTACGGGGAACATGTTGACGACTGCAATGTATTTGCAATCCTCGTTGCCCCTTGAAAAGCTTTTTGTTGTCACAGATGGGACACTCAAGCAATGTGGGCGGGTTGACGACATTTATCATAATATTTTCGATACTATACACAATAAAAGATGGCTAAAAATCATAAAATATTGAGACAAAAATAACTTAAAATTAAAATTAAAATAAGATTTCACTTGACACGCACACGGCAAAGCCAAAACGTCAGTGAACTATGGTCTCCAAGGTGATGAAGTACTTAGTTGCCATGGTAGTTAGGTTACCATAGTAATCGAATAAAAAGCATCATTTCACTTTTATTAATTATCAAACATAGCTGATTTTGATTTTTCGTTGTATGTGTGGTACATATAACATATGTATAAATAACAACATCATAGTAATAAGGTAATATACAGATGACAATTCTTTATTAAACACTTTTTGAACTCTTGAATCACTCACATTCTTGACACTGTAATATAATGTTTAACTTTTTATCAGAACTGTAGGTATAGCAAGCTAAACCAACACTTGTTGAACACAGGAGTATTGGACCTAAAACATTGCTTTTTAGCACTTTTCGTACACCGAGCTCAATGTAAATTATTTAAAAATATTTTTCAAATGATTGGGATTATTTTACATGTGTCATACTCTTCTGTCAAAATCTGATAATATTCTGTCAATATCATATATTTATGATATATTTGTGTGGCGCAATTAGCGCAGTTTTCTTTACATTCCGCAAATTTAAGAACAAAATAACCTGTTCGTTTTTTCTAGTGGCCTGGTACTGGTAATATATTTATATTATATTTGAGTGGCGTAATTTGTGCAAAGTCCTTCTCTTATTTTCTGCTCATCCAAGAAAAAAAAAGCCTGTTAGTATATTTGAGGTTTACTTCTGGTACACCTAGTAAATTCAATAAGTTATTACCTTGTCGCAACTTTTTTAATAAGTCTAAGAAGAACAAGGCTCTTTATACCTCTGGTACTCCTAATACTCAAATTTCAAATTGTGATCTAACTGTTTATTCTTTAGCAATTTGGCATACTATTATTACTCAAAGCAGATACTCGAAGCATATGCCTCCTTTCTTGGTAAGTTCCACTTGTATTTTTAACAAAAATACCATAATTCTTCAACTTGTGATTATAGGAATAATGGGTTATATAGGTGTATGAAATGAAACGTCAATATTTATTTATACAGTTTGTTTATTCATCGGAATAATCTTAAATATTACGATGAAGTTTTCACATAACTTATGATTCGTTTAATTTAATAAATATATTACAACTCTATGCGGTAAGTACAGTGATTACAGTACCTTAAGTACTTGACGTGGGGTTTATCAGTATTTTTTACAATTTCTCAAAAAAAAATTTGTTTTTAACAAAGATATAGAGACAAATCAACTATAATATCATAAATACATGAATACTATTACAATAGATATTTTTATTGGAATGTTTCGATGTGCTTTCGATTAAGTACATATTTTATCAACTACTGGTCTGTTTTAATATTGCCTGCAATAATAAGCCTGTCGTTTCTATACATGATCAGGCTACTTTTGTTAAAACTGTTCCAAGTATAAAACCGATATGCCAGTTTCAAGTGTTAATTTGGGCTATAGTATCACATGAATACTTGCACTAGGACCCAATTATTTATCAACTTGAGGTTGATCATGTAACACTCTCGGAATTGAAGTCTTAGCCGATTTTGTAAAGAGTTAACGGATGCTTTCTTTTTTTCGCGTATTTAACCTGAGTGAGATAGTCGCTAAATTGTCAAACTACAGTAAAATCGGCTTCGACTTAAGTCAAAAGTATAGACAAACGACATTCCGGTCCTTACTATATCGTAACGGATTACCATCCCAGGAATAAGGGGTAGGTATTTACCACTTCTAAATTTAAAAGTATTTAGTAGCTCAAATACTCTTATGATCTTTTGCCATTTAAAATTATTTTATAATATTGATTAACAGTAGAATAGAATAGAATAACTGAATAAGAACATTTCGATCCTTTTACTGGGATGACTGACAATGATGCGAAATACATAATTCATTGTGGAGAATGATATCCGTAAACGTTTTCAGAACCTTCATTTTGAATAAATATAAATAGGCATTGAATTGCACTATACTCTTGAAAGCTTTTTAAAAACAGACCAAAAAATCTCTACAAGTAATTTGTAGACACCAATTTTGCACTACATAAAATAATATCATTGAAATAATTCCAAATTGTATTTTCATTTTACAAAATTCGAATCATTTGGTTTCTAAAAGGGTCCAACATTTACTTATATACTTTAGTACCGACATTATATTACATTCTAATTCGATTTACATAGTCTTTTCCTTGCCTCGACAATTCTTATGGCCCAATTACAAGGCGCAATTAAATAATAACTACTAATTTAATTATGGGGAACATTATACATTAGTATTTGACGTATATTACGACTTACTTAAATTGGCGGCAGAAAATAATCTTTTATAATGCCTAGAAAGTTGGGTATCTGGAGAGATACAGTTCACCAATGTGTATATAATCTGTGCGTAACTAACGTCAAATACAATAATCTAAGTGCTGGGGGATCTTTATACAACGTTTCTAACACTCGCTACACAGATAAATACTTAACTAAAGGTATTGCACGAAAACGGGGAACGTTAGATAAATACGCGTAGAATAACATCAACAATGTACATAATTACACTTACTAATTATAACGTACAGTTTTTGAATCGACCAATCGCACCGCACTGTCACGTGGTGGGAGTCAATCACGATTTAGTTCTCAGGTCTTCACAAAGCGTGTCTAGATTGGTCTTGGCGAACACATAAATAGATACTGGAGTTTTGATAGTTTTTGTATTTCGAATGGATAATCGTTTTTACTTCGGGTAGAATTTATAACATTTAACACTGCATTTTTGCCTTAAGTTGAACTGCAAACAATTTATAGCAGTGTACACTATAACTTTTATACAATACTCAAATCCGACTGCTCACTTCATAGTCATTTATAGTCAGATTACAACAAAAACTGTAAACAGAACTGTATGTGCAATCACGTATGCGCTACTCCAGAAGGGTTATTATCTAACTGATACCTATCATGATCGCTTCCCTTTGTCTCCTAAAGTATTAAAGGCAAACCAGGCTTTAAGGCCCCTGAGGGGTCAACACTTTGGTAGTCATTAACTGAGGAGAACTATCGTGATAGGAAATGAAGTAAGACAATAACCCATACAGATGTAGTTGCCAAAACACATAACTGTGTGCTATAGATTTTCAACCTCAATTTCATGTATTAATGTATCCACTCCAGTATCTAAATCCGAGCTAGTTCCGACGACTACTGGTGCATCTGATGTCAGTAGAGGTGGTGTGGGTGTGCGGGTGTGTGTGTGGGCGCGGGAGTGTGCGGCGCGAGCGGCGGCGGCTCGGTGCCGACGTCGATGTCGCCCGCCGCGTCCGCCGCGCCCTCCTCCTCGCACGGGGCACCCCCCACCCCCACCGCCCCTCGGGACATGCCGCGCACCTGCAACATACATCACTCGATTGTCAAAGCCGTATTGAGGAACGCAGTAGCCAGCGATCCTGAATGTGTTGGTCCAAATCCCGCACCCGAATTGTGTAACATTCTCAGTCAGATTGAATATTGAAGCCGATTTCATAAAGGATTGACGGTACTGGTCACCCGGAGAGCAACAATATCTATAGCGCCGTCATTGTAATAAAAAAAATCTGCTTCAACGTCGATTCCGAGAGCATTACACAATCGCCCCGCCCGGTCCGAAGGTCTAAATAATAAACTTACGGTTTTATCACTGCATTTCCAGTGAAGAACATCATGAGGAAACCTCCATGCCTGAGAAGTAATGCAAAGGTGAACTAACTAAAACTAAAATTAACTACTTAATACTAATAGTAGCATTGAAGGCATTGAGTGGGAATATATATTTTCGAGCTTTTTGTTAATGAACAAATTCGGCATATATTTCAAAATCTGGTGCTGTTATTCAATCCACTGATCTGAGGAACTAACTCAGGCAGTAAATTAATGCTATAGGACTATAATGGACAAGGTTTGTTCAAAAATAAAAGTGCAAAGTCCAATGGAGATTTTTACGGTTACTGTATTCTAAATATGAAATAGAATTATGAGATTATTGGCTTACAAAGTTTAACAATTTATTTTAATCTCCACAAAATTAAATGCACAATATTACACATTAATTATTTATACAGCTCTCTTCTTTTTATCATATTATATAAATTGGCACAGCAAAGGATTGGCCTGTAGCTTTTTTTCAGGCCATCTACATAGAGGAGGGTCATCCAGCAACGATATAAGATAATGAACTGTTGGTAATGACTGATAAGACTTTGAAGAAAGGCGAAAGATGCTATTACCAAGATTTAAAAGAAGCGCTAATACTACGCTTTAATAACTAGACATCGTTTCTGAACCAAAGGGGTATGAGTACAAAAAAATTTAAAATGTTCGCTTCGTTAATATATATTTAATGTAAAAGCAAGTGATAATAAATTAATTATTATAATATATGTACAGCAACAGCTAAAGTTGTCTGAAATAATATATTTAATGAAAATTTAGTTTTTACTGAAGAGTTTGTGGGTGACCCTTAAAAAGGTTGAGAAACGATGAACTGAATGATGACAAGACATTTATGACTTACTACATTACAAAAAAGGTAATAACCTGTAGCAAGAGATTATTGGTGAGTATCCTGGCCTGGTGTTCCTGCGCCTTAGCCCTGAGGCAGGCGATGCTGTTGTTGCGGAAGGCCTCGTGCTCCTCGTAGGCCTCCCGGCCTCCCGTGCCCCCCGCAGCGCCCGGGCCCCCCGCAGCGCCCGGGCCCCCCGCGCCCCCCGCCGGCCCCGCGCCGCCCGCCCCTTCGGGTGACGCGCGCCCCTTCGCCGATGATGAGGCCGTCGTGCTGCTCGCTGGTGAACTTTGCGCCTGGAAGGAACACAAAATAAGATCAGTCTAGCGTGCTTCAACTCGTGAAAAACCTTTGCAATAATCTAAATCTCTTATATAAAATTGTTACCATTAGGTCCTGAAATCAGTGGGTCTTGATGATTGGTTCTTCAACGATACTTATAAAATAGTACCCTTCATACAAAGGGTATATAATGTATTAGTATCTAGATATCTAATAGAGTATTGCATAAAATCATTATTTATTTATTCAATTCAAGTGAAATTAACATCTGTCTGTCCTGCTCTTAATCAATTGCTGTTGTTAATTGGTGTGGAACACCGATTCATACAGAGTGATAAGCTAACTTGACTACTTCTCACTAGGTGGACCGACCACCTGGACAGTGGCGCTGGGAGCTTCTAGAAGAAGCTGGGGGCTCAGGACCGATCAACATGGAAATCCGTGGTTGATATAATGATGATGATAAATAAGCTAACCTGGTTATCATGAGCGTCGTGGTGGTGCGGCGAGGTGGAGCCGGCGCGGTCGGGCTCAGCCTCGGAGCCCTCGCGCTCCGACCCCGACTCCTTGAGGTGTTGCGCCGCCTCCAGCGACTTGCGGTGCATGCCTGCGACAAAAAACAAAGTGGGCTAGAAACATCACAATAAAATCAACATATATACGACTAAGATTAAAAATCATTTAAATCAGTACTCGAGTTGTGTAACTTTCTAGGATTCTATGGCTTCCAGCTTATTTTATTATAGATTGATGGTTCGGCGCGCGAGCAGTGCGGGACAACACTCGAAGCGCCGATAATGAACTATAAAATTGATTGCATCAACGATGCCGAGAGTATTAAACAATCGCCACGCAGGTAACTGATATAACTACATACTTATATCACAATTGAAATCTTCAACTTAGTTGTTATTATAAAGAGCGAGTGTGAATTTTGTGAGTTCATGTGGAGGGTAAAACGCTACCTCTTTAAAAATTCATTTACTTATATAAAGTTACACTATTCCCAAATGATATAGGCTATGTTATAGTTCCGGGATACATTAGTTCTTTTGGAATCACGGGCGAATCCACGGGACGGAAGCTAAAAATATATTTTACACACATATACATAAAATTACATCATCATGCACACAAATGTTTGTCCTGGGTGGGAATCGATCCCACGATGGATGTCATGACAACTAGGGCCTTATGAATGAGGTGTCATGGTAATGGTAATCAATCGGATAACCTATGTATGAAAATATAAAGTCATCCAGACTTGTACAATAAGAGCTAGACTACAATAATAAATAAATAAATATCCTGGGACATTATTTTTTTTTACACACGGCCATCTGATCCCCAACTAAGCGGAACTTATACTATGGAAATCAGATAACTGATATACTACATATACAATTTTTTTTTCTAAATGTACTTATATAGATATTTACACCCAGACACAGTACAAACAGACATGTTCATGCATACAAAATGTTTGTCCTGGGTGGGAACTCGCGACCTGCGACTTGGAAGTCAGGGTCGCTAACCACCAAGCCAACTGGCCTGTCATATATTCAATAATTGTTTTTTTTTTTTTTTTTTTATTCCACTTAGGCCGACAAACAAGCAGACGGTCCACCTGATGGTAAGTGGTCACCGCCGCCTATGAACATTTGCAACACTAGGAGCATCGCCAATGCGTTGTCGACCCTGAGACGTGAAGTTGCTAAGTCTCATGTGCCTGTAATTTCACCGGCCCCCTTACCTTTCTAACCGAAACACAGTAATACAATTGCATTACTGCTTCACGGCGGAAATGGGTAAGGTGGTAGTACTTCCCCGGACGAACTCTGCACTAAGAGCTCTACTACTACTACTTGTTTAGAATATAATCTATTTATCCTACTAGGTACTGCATTAGCAGGAATGCAGTCTGCACTTGTCTCTTTAGACTAGCCCTCTGTTGTGCATTTAACAAAATTTTACCTAAACCTAAAACACCAAAAACTAAAAAGAGTGTAAAAATATTTAGTTCTGTCAGTTTGGTTAAAATCTTGTACAACTAAAACACTATATCAAAAGCGAATATTAATAATAAAAAATATCCTGCGACATTCTCTTACACACGGCCATCTGGTCCCAAACTAAGCAGAGCTTGTACTATGGAAACCAGATAACTGATATTTTACATATACTATTTTTTTTTCTAAATACATACTTATATATATATTTACACCCAGACACAGAACAAACAGACATGTTCATGTACACAAATGTTTGTCCTGGGTGGGAATCGAGTCCACAACCTTCGGCTTGGCAGTCAGAGTCGCTAACCACCAAGCTATAGGGCCTATTAATGTAAAGTAGAGTAAATGTAAAGTCGAAACTAAATTAAAGACTTTCTTTTCCACTTCATCCTATTAAGTTACACATGATACTTTTTATCTCGCAGATCAGAAAGAAGGAAACCAGCTTGTACGGATCCCATCAAAAAATCAGACGTAACGTAACTACATTTCCATCTAACACGGCTAGACGTATACTAGGCTTGCTCGTAAACAAGTGGCGAGTACGATCCCGCAGGCTCCGCTCGTAAAATGATAATGAACTAGATGCGACGTGCTTTGCAAACTGCACTGAGAGATGGGAGTTGTGAAGGATGCGATCTTTGTCGGATTAGTCATGCGACGTGCTGACATGGACGCGTGATGGATGAGAAGTTCATGGAAAGGGTCAGCAAGTTCAAGCTGAAATGAGAATGTATTTTCTAGGCTTCCCTGAAAATATTTGCGTGACAATCGAAGAGTGGCTCAGTAAATAATTTAAAAATCGAAATAACATCATGAAAATGTATGAATCGAGTTGAATAATTAACATTGATTACTTATTGAAACTTTAAAACAAGGGTTTTAAAGGGAAAGATTTAATGGTTTCTCACAAATAAAGACCCGTTGGTTAAAGATCTTTTTAGTTATATCTGTACAATAAACTTAAATTGTATATGATTAATTTGTTTAAAAATGGTATACACTAATATTTCAAAGCATAGCATAGTAGCATATGTAGTACAATAACACGTTATAATAGATAAAACTACACATTGGTACAAAAATAAACGAAACATAAGTATGTTCTATAAGTTCCTATTTTCTCTAATAATTTTTAGAAAAAAATAATCAGGCATCCGATTATAATCTTCACCAGAAACGAAAGAGATTTCTAACGCGTAGCAAAGTCCTTACGCATATTAAAATGATAGTTTTCCTTACAAATCTATTTGCAATATAGTGTCAGAAAACCTTAACGTCCTACTTACTATCACTACTACATCATAATTATAAATGCGAAAGTTTGTGAGGATGGATTTTTTGAAGTGAAAACTTCTTTTGGCGCACCGCACACAGACTTTTCCATAGGTAGTAGTTCCATAGTTAGACTGATCCATCACGCTCTGAGGTGAAAGGCTCGATCGGGTGAACTCGGGATCGCCGAGTGTACCCGAGCGAGAAAATTTAAAATAAAATTCTAAGCATTAGTAATTTTGCACTAAAACAACCTAATACGAATTTAAAAAAAAGAACACCATTAAAAAAGCAGCGAATTAGCTTTTCGGTCGTTTTTTTATTGTAAATCCATTCATCAACGTACGGTAAAACTGCCCAAAGAATTAAGATGAAACTTGGCACAATGTTAGAGCATGCCCTGGAATAACATAAAGGCTACATTTTATCCCAGAAAAATGTAACATCCTCGGGAACGAGGACAAACCCGCGGGGGGATAGCTAGTAACAAGCTAGTAACAGCAGAGACAAATCTAAACTCATCTCTAGGGTATCGTAAGGAGACTAAAGAGTATACCGATGACCACGTGCACTTAACACTGAACATAGACTGAACAAAAGCATTCTCAAATAATCTTGTAATGTATAATGTACGGAAATAAAGCAGACAATATATTGCGCTAATCTCAAATGATTAAGGAGCAGGTAGGCTTTTCATGAACTTACGTTTTCAGCGAATCATTATCTCCACAAAAGATTTAGTGACGGGTGGAACTTAGACCAGCCTTTTAAGATAATGATAGTTACAGTTGGTAGTCGAACGTCGAATGCCATGACGAGAGTCGTGGATCAATCCTACATTGAACGTGCAGTGAAGGAAAATATCGTGAGGAAAGCATACACGAGGCTGGCTATCACCCTCAAGTTGATAGTCTGTCACCAAGCACCCATTGGTGTGTTGTGATAGCTGTACTTCGAAGCCAGAAGCCGTCTAGGCTTAGTGGCTTCTAAGTACCACCTTCGTACCAAACCACAAGCCTAAATTCAGAGATAAAAAAAATCGTCTACGTTTCATTCCGAAAATCTTCATTCGCGCGGATGAATCGCAGGGATAAAGCCAGTTACTATAATTTACAGTCTCGCCGCTGAAATGAAGGAAGATGCACAGATGGAGTCTCGGCTTAATATCTGAGAGTATTTTTACGAGATTTTTAGTAGCGTTCCATCAACGCGCTGCATACCTAATCACGCGGTTATTTATTGCGAGCGTGGAGTGGAATTGCACAGCGAGTGACGGAAGATCGCGTACAACAAACGTATTTGTTAAACGCTTGTCGCGGCACGTGGCCTTTATAACGTGCAGTCGCACTTACGAGCTATCTGTTTATTAAGTCACTGCGGGAATTTCTGTATTGCAATTTAAATAAATATTTCTTACCAGTATATATATACGACTAGCTGTCCCCTGCGGTTTTACCCGCGTTCCTGTGCATAAGCATACACACAAACCTTCTTGAATCATTATGTCTATTGATGACCGCATCAAAATCCGTTGTGTAATTTAAATGATCTAGGCGTACAGACAGCAAAAGCGATTCTGTTTCATACTATGTAGAGGTATATCGATGGGCCAATTGGTTTAGAGTCTTTGACTGCCACGCCGCAGGTCGTGGGTCCGATTTCCACCCAGGACAAACATTTGTGTCCATGAACATGTCTGTTTGTTCTGTGTCCGGATGTAAACCGCTTATTTTGGGAGCGGATGGCCATGTGTACCTAAAGAATGTCCCAGAATATTGATTTATTTATTAGTATGTAGTTGTATATAAGTATATAAGTATATAGCTATCTGCGGAATAAAATATTTCTGTTTATCATAAATTATTAGCTTTTAACCTGCTATTTCCATGGTCTTTCCAGGGTGTATAAATGTTCACCTAAATCATAAAGATGAAAAGTATGTAGTTTGGATGTAGGAGGTAATCCTCGAAACTAATCAACAAATTTCAATAATTATTTGACTGATAAAAAGCTACATTATTCCCGAGTATTGTAAGCTTAGGTTATAGGCTGCTAGGAAAACATTAATTCATTCGAGAACATGGATGTAGTTGCGGGACGGTAGCTTGTCACGACATAGTATAAAACAAAGTCGCTTTCTCTGTCCCTACGTCACTACGCAACGGATTTTGATGCGGTTTGTTTTAATAGATAGAGTCATTGACGAAGAAGGCTTATATGTATAATATATGTGACATCCCACGGGAATGCGGGTAAAGCCGCGGGGGACAGCTAGTAAAATATAAAGAAGTGTATTCGTTTGAAGCACACCTAAAACATTGTCATTCTAACTAAAGTAATTTTTTCTAATATACATATGTAGAAGTTTTAAGAGAATGTTGATTTATTCTGTGACATATGTTATTCTATATCTAATGAAAATAAAGTATTTAAATGTTATGTTACCAACTCTCTCGCAAACGAGCTACCCGATCAATCACTCTGAACTCGTAACTTAACTGGTCATTAACATAACTCTGTCTGTACCCTAAATTCCCCAATAATGGTCTGATTTGTCGGCGGGAGCACCGCGCGGGCGGCGGGCGCGGGGCCGGCGGGGGCGGGCGGGGGTCGGGGGCGCGGGATCTGGTGCCAAACTTCCTCCATTAGCAGAACACCAGCGGATATAAATCGAGTTGATTTACAATGCCACAACAGCTAAGTTACCGCTTAGTTCCTAACGTGTGAGCTTTTAACATATTGCGGGATTGAGTGGGTGGGAATTAAGGTACGGTCCTCTCGTTCATTGTTGCTTGTTAAATTAGAAAGCTGGATAATCATCTTTAGGTCCATGTGAAGTCATTGTTGATCCCGCGTCCTTGAGTTAAAAAATATCCAATGTTAACTCCATGGGCCCTAGCTGGTTTTCTGCGAATTTTCATTTATGGAAATCTAGCTGTAACTGATGGATGTTACATGTTCCAGGAATAAAAGACATTCCATGTTCAATCCAGATTATAAACTATCTAGTTCCGTCTAAATCCGTTTAGTAGTTTTTGCGTGATAGTTCAAACAAAAACCCGTACATCCATAAAATTTCACATTTCTAATATTAGTAGCTATCCTACGAATTTGATTGATACGTAGTTAGGCCACTAAAACATAAACAGAAAGATAACTGATACCAAGACTAGCAGAGTACCATTTATGGATTGTGGTGATTATCATCACATATTTCTCCTTTCTGGTTTATGGTACGTATCAAAAGGTGGTATTTGGTGGTTATTTGGTGGTAAGTGCTACATTTGACTTTTGTTTGGGGCAGACTTAATGTATTAATTGAGTAATAGATTGAGCAAGATTTTAACAGTATCGAACATTTGTTTTTCTTTCTACCCCTTAAGCAGCTCTTGACAATCATTAAAATACTTTAAATAGTATTTCGTTTATATCACTGCATTTGATAATAACTTTAAAAATAAATGTAATAGGGCATTCATTCTTCACGGGCCATATGATTTCAAAGCTTTTGCGGTAACTTTCAGATTTCAAGATATATCTTGTTAAGGAAGGGACAGGTGTACAGGCAGGTTCTAAAATATATTGTTGATATTATGTGAGGCATTTGTGTGTACGATTGGTTTTTTTTTCCATGAGAAATTTGGTCCCAATAGCTATTGCTACTTAATTCTCCGTATTTAATAACGTATCGTTTTGAAAATATGAAGTTTGTTTTTATTCATAAACTGTTAAAGTATTCCAAGAAATGAATATTGTTTTAATGGGCCAGTTAGTACATTTTTTTTTTCACTTTTATGTTTAAGTTATATGTGGTTACCACACAGGTCGTAGGTTTGAATCCTATCTAGAACAAACATTTGTTTGCATCAACAGTATGTATGTTGTGTCTGAGTGAACATAGTTATCTGGTTACAATAGTAGCTCTACCTGGTTTGAGATCAGATGTCCCAGGATATTTATTTATGGAAGCAAGCTGGTAGTTTCAATTTATTAAGAGCCCTTTTCTATTTAAATAAGGCAATAAATGTAACTTAAATTTTAATTAAACACATATTAATTGTACTATAATTTTTATGGTAAAAGTTCAAAAATACTTTATAAATAAATATTAATATAAAAGCTATAGATTAATTTAATCCAGAATGTAACCTCATTACACAGAATACATTTTTAGGACTTTGTTAGAACATTTGTGCGACACTGTCGGAACAAAATTCTACCTTCAACATTAAAACAATTATATTCCTCGGCTATAATAGCAAATTTTACTCAATGTACTATATTCTAGTACTTAAAATAGGGATCTTTTAACTTTCTATGGGTAAGATTGATGAGAAAATGAGTATGATTGTGACATTACCTTTGTCAAAGTACCATGCACATATCAAAGGAGAAATCTCTCAGTGCTGACACGAAATGCACTAGAGAACAGCACAGAGAGTCACTTTAGTAATTATATAATAGGATGCGGCTTTTTATTGATAAAAAGACTTTTAAAAGTAGAAAATTCAACGACACACGCCGTACGAAGTGCGCTTTTGTCTCGTTCGTGTTACGAGCGGAATTTTTCACTCAAGATAATGGCAGAGATGCGTAGTATCATTTGGCTGCGACATGAAAGCGGTGAGCTCAAAGCAAGTGGTTAATAGGTAGGATAATTCTATAAGGTGCTCTCTAGATGCATTAGAATCCATTTGTCTGAGGATTTTAAGTGAGTCACGCTTCTGCCGCCTTCGGCCGGAGTTGCTCTTTGATATTCTGAGGCAGGAGACAATGATTTAAAATTATGATCAAGTATAGTTATAATGAATGTGATAGTAATGAATAATCAAGCGCAGATAGTTTGAAATATTTTTTGTTGGTTTTATTAACCAAGGTAAGTCTTGTGGCACAAAGAATCAATCCTTCTTAGTTCCAAAATCCAAAACTTATATTTATATTATAAAATAAAAGTTAAATAAAAAAGATTTTTGTTGTTATTAACTCTATGATCATTGTTTGATTTATTTTGTAACTTTTAACAATTGATGTTAACTCTTAGTAACTGTAGTTGCACCATATTTTTATTAATACAGCCTTTAGTTGATGGAACGAAGATTCATTAATTTAAAAAACATATTTATGTAAGTGAAATGAACATTATAAATGCAAAATACTTCCCCCACTAGCACCACACCCCGCTCTATCGACGACAGTAGGTAAATAAAGTCATCACCTCGAATACCTACAGTGCGATGCTGTAAATACACTCAGGTAGGAAAAACCGTGCACCTGAGTACAGCTAAGTACATAATTAATATGTAAGCCGGGCGCGCTGCGGCAGCCCTTAAATCTGCGTTAATCAACGCTTAGACAATGCGGCAGCCATCTTGCAGGCCCCGCCCGCCCCCCGCCCCGCCTCGCCCCTCGCCCCCCTGCGGGCCCACCGCCCCCCCACGGGCAGGCTTAAGGGGACAACTTAGGCTTTATTAATTCATATCTGTAGATCTCGTTTTCATGTGTTTGCTGTTTAAATTTATGGCTTGAGTGAGGCTCGCGTGCTACTGTCAGCGAGAAATGTTGCCTTTTTGTAATTAAATCATTTTACAAGCTTAATTAGTTTATTATTAATGTTAATTTACTTGAAATACATATTATGGATCTATCGTAGACATTTGCTACGAACGCTACGAAAAGCCTACGAAATACATAGTAGATAATCTGTCCAAACTGTAATTTATTTTTCATAAATATGTCTATGTTTTAGAACTCAAATTTTATAGGTGATTGTTTTGGGACATATAGTTATGAGAAACATTATGTGAGCTAAAAATGTTAAATCAATAATTCATTCACTCTTACTTTCATTAATTTCATGAAAAAGGTTCAACAAAATGTTTAAAACCGAACATTGGCATTTTACAATTGTTTCTGAGATTGACTCTTGTTTTTAACAAGAGTTAACTTCCGAATACCATAAAATTGATGCATTACGGTATAATTCATTTTTTTTAAAATCACAAATAGATGAGAAAATTTAAAACAGATTCTGACTAGAGTCGAACACTTCCAAAACTGTACAAACAACACACTAATAAAGACACAACTTCTGCTCCGCGCACAACAACCGCAGCACAAATATATACACACACACAAGCGCGCTCACGTATCCACTGAAACAAATAAAAGCTCCTCATAAGCTGTCAACCGAGTCTTGTTTTCGTCTCGAGCGCAATTCCGGCCGCATCACCTTCGCAGCGTTTATAACAATAGAATAAGGTTTATTTTCCCGTAAACCGGTGTTCGAGTAAACGTTGGTGAGGTAGAAGCCTTCTCACTGTGAAAAATGAACATCCCTTGTTGTTGAGATTAAAAATTACGCGATGCTTTGTTTCGGTGGCGCGGCGGCGCGGCGTGCAGCGGAGCCTCGTCTAAACTCTAAAGGCATTTGATGCAGCGGCTGTCGGTCGTAGCTTTGAATTATTGTCGGAATAAAGATAGAAAAGCTTGCAGCTTCGGTTTAAGAGACGTGATTTTGTGAAGACTATTTTATACCATTCCAGTTTTAAGGTTCCATTGTTAGTGTACATTTGATATTTGTATTGTGGACTTCGAAAGACGAGCGGTATGAATCTGGGCCTAGATCGGTGATCCTGGGTTTGATTCCCAGGTCAGGCAAGATACGATTGATGTTTCTTTTCCGGAATCAGTATAATCCGAGTGACGGCGACAATATTCACCATTTAATTTGACATCAAATATCTTCGATAGAATGTAACCTTTAGTACTTCTGGTACCTCGAGAGATAAGGGCGTGGAGATATTAAATCATGAAAAATAAGAGGAACGATATTTTCAGTCAAAGCCGAAAGATCCTAAAGGGAAGGTATGGCAGATGACTTGAAAATGTGAGTTTTTGTGTGTCAGTTTTGTATTTGTAAGTTCATCGCGTGATGCGAACCTAGTGAAATCCGAAAGCTAACTTCCACATAAACTTAATTACGTTTCCAAACAATCAAAGTAATATTATATTTCAAAAATTTCCTATCGCAACGGATGGATGCTTTAATTGCCAAAGAAAGAAAGAAAAACAAATCTGTGGCCTGGTGCTAATAGATATATATATCTGTGGCCTGGAGCCAATATCATTAATCATTATTTTCAGTAATGAGCGTTATAACAATGCATCAGCATACATAGTTATTATTTAGGTGTTATATTGTAGTATGGCGAAAATATTTTACTTTTATTTGATTTATGTTTTTAAGTATAATAATATATAATATTTATAATATTTAAGTATGATATATGTATATATATATACATATATCATACTTTTACAATAAACTGGCATTGCATTCTCATTTCATTAAAACGTACTTTGGCCTTTTTAGCACCAGGCCACAGAAATATATTTATGGCAACATAAATGTACCATATACAAACAAAGAAATCTTAATATTTTATATTATTTTAATATTAAAAATTTTTATTTTTTTATTTTTTTTATGCCACTTGGGCCGACAAACAAGCAGACGGTCCACCTGATGGTAAGTGGTCACCGCCGGCTATGGACATTTGCAAAACTAGGGGCATCGCCAATGCGTTGTCGACCCTGAGACGTGAAAGTCTCATGTGCCTGTAATTTCACAATATCAATTAAACATTACAATAAAAACTGACGCAGCGGAAAATTCCTAAGTGGGTTATTTTTAATACTGACAATGGGAGCACTACAGGAGACAATTAGAACTATGTAGTTTACAATCATTGTAATTAGCAGTCATATTCAGTATCCCGGGACATTCTTTACACACCTTGACTCCATCTAAGCAAAGCTTTTACTATTGTTACCAAAATAACTTATATACTACATACTACATTTTATGTATTTTAAATGTACTTAAATAAACAGAGAAATAACAGACATGCTCATGCGTACAGATTTTTGTTCTGGAGGGTATTGAATCCACGATCAGCAGCCAACTGGGCCGTCATAATATTCAAACAAATCAGGTACTTTAGTATTAGAATGGAATTATCAATCAATTAGTGATTCTTAGTCTATCGATAACAGCTAATAGACAGTAAAGAGTACATGCGGAGCGGTGATCATGCGATGCGGGTGATGACTTTGTTCAAGTTTGAGCTAATTACCAGCAAATGAGGCAGTGACGTGTTATTTAGTTAGTTAGGTAAGCTAACAGTGGCCCCGATTTTGTTGTGCATTGAACATCCAGTAATTTTCGAATTTGTACATTAGGATGTTGTAACTTTCTTTCTCTATTCATGGCAATATAGTAGAAAGGGATGAACATAGATTTTGATAAAGTTTAGCGATGCACAACTAAATCGAGACCAGTGTGTGTGACTCACCAGGGCACGGTGGTCGCGGGGAGTGCCGTCGCTACGGGCGCCCCCCATCTGTCACTCCTCTCGACTCTTGAACAAAATCATCACGATCAGCATTTGCTCTTTTATCACCCATAATTTTCATACGAGTTTGAAATCTCTATCCTTCTATGTTACTCTTAAATTGGACATGGATATTTCGTAACTGGCAGTTTGTGTCAGACAATAACTATCTCCGAGAAATATCTATCCAAAAAATTAGGGTTTAATGATAAACACACAACAACAAAACTACACACAACTTACCTTTTAGCACAAGTTGAGTTTCGAACAAATAATAAGTTGGTAGAACTTCATTCTATTAAAGGCGAATTACGAATTACAACAAAACTTTAAATTAGATTGGGAGACGGACTAAACTCGACATTATCACATTTTTGATGACTAGAATCGTGCTTAAACTGATTAAAAGTTTTGCTGCAGTACGCCCTTCATTGGCCCTTTTAAGCTTGACCCGCACCACCCTTTTTGGAAGCGACTACAAGGTACACAACGAGTTTAGTAAAATATGTCTATTTATGGGCTAACTTTGTCAATACCCCTATATTGTTAACGACCTATCGAAACTTATTTAACCTTTAACTGGCCGCTTTTCATGATGGTTAGATACCCCGACATGCCAGAAGTCAAGGGATTTGATTCCTCTCGCCGGATGATCATTTGTGAGCATAAATATTGTATATCAGTTATCTGGTTTCCATAGTACAAGCTCTACTTAGTTTGGGATCAGGTGGCCGTGTGTCCAAATATCGTCGATGTCAAAAAGCGTCGACTTATTTTGTTATAGCGGTAGAATTTGTATAGCTGTTCGGATACCTTCAAAACTAGAGTGAGAAGGTACACTTTCTGGACATACGTTTCATTCGCAACTGCATCACAACATCCTTCCTTCTATCCTTCTAGACACAGTCGGTTTTTTAGTCCCAAAGAAGTTCTGCCCGACGTGTTTGTACAACCGAAACTACTGAATTGAATTACCATGCTTTACCACATATCTTTCAATCGCAACTTTGAACCCGGGCTAGAGAAACCCAACCAGTGGGAATGCCACGTAAAGAAATTATTGAATTTGGCAGTTGATTTCAAGAATACTTTCACATTTAGGCCTCCAAACAATAATAAAAAATTAAAAATTCAAAACCATTTATTCAGTTTAGGCCTTCGGAGGGCATTTATGAAGGACAAATTTAAAGTTACTGAAGCTACAACCCCAATAATTGTCTAGCCTCAATCCCAATTAAAATATAAAAGAGTTTAAGAAAATAAATGCCAAATTCAATGAAGGTACGCGACAACTCCGCAGCTACCGAAAACTTAAATCCAAGAAGCATGTAATAAAGTGTGTCTCACCGAACTCACCGAGTAGCCAGGGTGCAACTGAGTCGTTCTCCTTGGCGCTCTTGAGGATGGTCTCCGGCAGTGGCAGCGAGTGGCGCACCATGGCGCCGTAGAGGCCGTACTCCGCCATTATCGTCGACCGGCCCCAACACTTCTCAGTCTTGCGCCATTTCGCGCGACGGTTTTGGAACCAAACCTGAAATTAATGCTCAGTTAATAACGTACAACCTTGAATTCAGATATTGGGTCGGTCAGCAACGTGAGGGGCTTTTATATTTACAGGCGAGCCATGGAACCATCTTGGTTTATCTAGTACCAAACATTTGAGCCAAATTCATTGGGATTTTGGCCGGTTCTTCTCGGTCTTCGTCTTTCGATTGAAGTCTGACTTCCAAACTGGTGGTAGCTTTGACCTTTATTAGTGGCATATCTGAACTTGAGTGTCGATTTGTCTATCTAAATTACCTCAACACCTGTGAACTTAAAACTGTTCATAATATTGTTAATCATAACATGAAATTGAAGGGTGTCTATGGTCTAACCTATAACCTATACTAATACATTTTGCCCTTTGTGAGTTAGTTTAAACGTATTTAATATACCTATTTAGAAGTTAAAGCTATGTGGTATAAAAGTTATTTTAAAAATAGTAAACCATTTGAAATAATGTTATCTTACTGAGATTCTTGCCAGTTTTTAATCACATAATATAATTATTATTGAAACAATATTTTTCGAAAACATCAGGCTGCATAAACCTACGAATCGTAAATAACATTATGTGTAACATGCCTAATAATTCGCACAAAAGATATTAGATAAAGAAACAAGCTTACTATTTCTTTTTACGTAAAAAAACGTACCCTTACGAATTTTCTAATGAATTTCAGAAAATATTTATATACATGTAGTAAATTAAAAAGGCTTCGCTAAATTTGATGCGTTATATACATTGTACAGGTGGTAAACGATAATGAATAGTAAACCATCCAATCGTCAGTCCGCAGCGTAATAGGTAATAGTAAGTAAGCACAGAAAACAAACCAATTAGTGGGAACAAAACGTAACTAAATTAAATTTTCAAATTCGGCTCGAGAGGCGGCGAGTGTTTGTCTACCTACTCGCTGCTAGGGTTGACACACGCCCAAAAGGGTTTAATGTTCATTTACATAATTATTTTTTATAACTTAATATCCTTTATTTATTGAAAGTGGTTAGAAGTAATTGAGATTTTTTTTGGCAGCCTACTTTGCTCGGGGGGAAGCGATCTGGAGTAATATTTTTCTTGTTAGTATTTTGGACATTCATATTTGTTTAATTATATGAGTGTTAATCCTACTAAAACTATAAAAGCGAAAGTTTGTGAGAAAGTTTATGGATGGCTGTTTGTTTCTATTTTTCGCAAAATTTTACTTATATTATAAATACTACCTACAACTTTTGAGTAGTAGAGCTCTTAGTGCAGAGTTCATGTGGGATGTACTACCACTTTACTCATTTCTGCCGTGAAGCAGTAGTGCTTTTGGTTAGAAAGGTAAGGGGGCCCATGATATTACAGGCACATGAGACCTTACAACTTCACGTCTTAGGGTCGACAACGTGTTGGCGATGCCCCTAGTGTTGCATATGTCCATAGACGATGGTGATCATTTACCATCAGCCCCCTTATTCAGCTAATACAAACTTCGACGGCGAGCCGCTTCACAGAGGCCTCTGAGAGCTTATCTCTGATTAGTAGTACATATTAGCGTAGTAAGCGATAGGCCGCGACGAAACATCCTCGAGTTCGAGTTAGTGTCATTTTCCTTACAGAAACGAGCCCCTGGTGGACCATCTCCTTGAGGTATTGAAAAATAATTAAAAATTTAGCAGATTTGGATGAAACTTGGCACAAATAACGCTTACACCGTGGATTGACACACAGGATTATTCCGGGAAGATGTAACATCCGTCGTAAACGCTGGTAAACAGTTAGACAGCTAGGTTTTAAAAAAGGAAAATATAAAAGAAAGAAAGTAAATCAATACCTATACTGATTTTTGATACAAACGCTTTTAACAAGGTTGTGAGACGTTCATTACTCAGTTGCTCGTAAACCTACCATTAGCTTGACCTTGCGGTGAAGAAAACCACCGCGAGGAGACCAAAGTACGGTGGTAGGGTACTTTGTAGTACCCGTCTGGCTGGGTACCACTTACAAATTGAAAATCTATCACCAAGCATCTATTCATCATCATCATCATCATCGGCCTATCTCCGTCCACTGCTGGACATAGGCCTCACCTATGGCACGCCACTGAGCTCGATCTTCAGCTCTTTGTTTCCAACCGCTGCCAGCCAGCTTGCGTATATCATATAGCACCTATTAGTGTTCCGATAACTGGAATAAAGAGCCAGTCCCCTTCAAGGTTTTGTGTGCTTACACTTTCGACCACAACGTTACGTGCCATGGTCTACACAGATATAAAAAAACATATATGTTACAAATTAAGAAAGAAAGAAAGACTTTCTAATATTACTGACTGTAGAGTTTTAGTAAAGTGGCAGCCCTAGTAGTCAGTGCCGACCGCACAGAGGCACCGCGTCTCCCGCCCAACAAAACAGTTAATTTCTAATTAAATTTGTTAATTAAACTCGATCCGTGCGCACTCCGCGCAAATTAATACCTCTCTACTATTATATTACCTACGTACCTACGTGTTGGGTATGTTGCCGCGTTGCCTAGCTATGTGGGTATAATTGTTTATTGTAGGTACAACGGTATATATATATACACTATAACAAAGGTGACTGGTAGATGTTTATTGGAAATGTAAAATTAAGATAAAAAACTAAACATTAATTTACACTTTTTTTGTAAAATCTCTACCGAAATTTAGTAGAGTTTGACACCAGATTAGGTATAGATTCATGAAAATAAGAGTATTTAAATGGAAAAAGCATCAACAACAAACCTGAATGCGAGGAAGAAAATGCAGTTGTTTTCTATGGTACTCAAATTATTTTATTTTTGTATACTGTTTTTGAAATAAAATAAACATGTCCTGTTATCCTCTAAGAAGTAGACCGCAATAAGCACAATATTGCATCCATTTTCACCGGATATAATATATAAAATAATTTCTAAACATTAAATATTGGGAAATAGATTTTTTAAATAAGATACGGTTTAAAAAATTAATGATAGATCACGCATTAATTTAGTTCAGAGTGGTACTTTAGATGATCAAAGCTGCAAAAGAGGAAGCTAGTATTTATTAGTAGTTAAAGTAGTTATTGAATATCAGAAATGGATTCGCAGCTTGTTACGTTCAATATAATATCCTTTTAAGAAAAATACTAAAAATACTAAAAATAAGCATAACTTAAGTCTATGACTCTTTCTTTCTTTGACTACCATTCTTTAACTACCTCGAGAGTGAGCAAGATTCTTAGTCCTGTCAATATGAGGAACCCATGTATGTTTAAAGGACTTGAATGTACACGAGCCCACGACTTAAATACATTAACAGGACTCAACTAATGTAGGACGTTTTTTATCCTTTCATATAATTAAAAGACAAAGAGACAAAGAGACGTACCTACATAGTGTAAAATATAAACAGCACTCAATTTGCTATTTTACTTTTTCTGATAATTAGTCGAGCTCCACAAAATCTCATTTAGCACGCGTACCCGGCGGCAGTCGTCCGGCGTCCAGCGTCCGGTGTCCGGTGTCCGGAGTGTCCGGCGGGCGGTCCTACGTTATTGATTGAAGGCCTCGACCCGGTGACAGAGTAATTGCGAGCCCCGCCGAGATTAGGCCTGGACTTCTACTAGATTAGGCCGGGGGCCTGCGGGGACTGTGTAATTGTTTGCGGATAAGAGAATTAACGGGACTCGCTCGCTTTAGGCGGGACTTTACGGGAGACTACTGAGGGCTACACTAGGCTTAATATCAACAATTTGGGGTCACTTAGTGATATTTGCTGAAGGGTTATCCGTATTGAAGAGATATAATGGGCTTTGTAAGGCTAGCAGCATGTTTTTTTTGTTTAATTAGGAATTATTTACTGCGTCCTAGCCTATAATAATATTTTTTTGTTCAATAATAATATCCAATATTTTTATTTCATTTAAATATGTTCTCATATTTGTTTTTACCATTGATGAATTTACCATATTTAGATTTTTCGGACGGACAGCTAGCAAGGCGGAGGGTTAAGCCTTTTGTGTCCGGGGAAATAGTGTAGTTTTACTATTTTAGAAAGAACTAGCTTTCAGCTCACGGTTTCACTCGCATTCCCGAAGGATCTGATGTATCCCAGGATGAAGGGCTTATAGCTGTGTTAAAGTAACTGGATAAAGAAGCGTTCTAATAATGTAGCAATGATTAAAATCGGTCCAGTAGTTTTTGAGTTTATTTAGTACCAACAAATTTTTTCTCTTTACAATATTAGTGTAGTGTAGAGTTAGGAAGGTGGGGTTTAGGATAGCCTTCTACCAATCTAGCCGACCTATGTTAGTTTATTCAAAATATTTCTGGCTTGATTCTGTAAGGAAAATGACATTAACTCGACGATGTTTCGTCACGGTCTCTATGCTCTATCTCTGTCACTGACTACGCTAAAACTACTAATCACGTGAGAGATAAGCTCTCCGAGGCCTCCGTGAAGCGGCTCGCCGACGAAGTTTGTATTAGCTGAATAAGAGGGCTGTTCTTAATCATTTGGAGTCGGCACCAAACATATTGGATACATAATTTTGCCGCCCTCTTTGGGAATGCTTTTGTTGACCACTCGGTGCAAGATGTAAAGTGCTCGTGGTCATCAGTATACTCTCTATGATTATCGTTATTCCTGGCCAGGGTTGGTGGTTAGAGACCCTGACTGCCAAGCCATAGGTCGTGGGTTTCATGGACCCAGGACAAACATTTGTGTGCATGAACATGTCTGTTTGATCTGTGTCTAAATATCTACATAAGTGCGTCTTTTTTTTCCAACAGACATGTTCATGCACATAAATGTTTGTCCTGGGTGGGAATCGAGCCCGTGACCTTCGACTTGGCAGTCAGGGTCGCTAACCACCAAGCTAATTGGCCTGTCAGCAGCATTATTATAGCAGTTTTATAATAATATGTAGTAGGTATGTCAGTTATCTGGTTTCTATAGTACCTACAAGCTCTGCTTAGTTTGGGATCAGATGGCCGTGTGTAAATAATGTCCTGGTATATCAATCAATAAAACCAAAGGTCCTATTAATATCAAATTAATTAAAAAAATGTCTGTTTAATTTCTATCATGTAAATTAAATGTAATGATACAATCTAAGGGTATAAACACTTTAGCATCAGCGTAAGCAGCGCTGGTATCCACTGGTATGAGGCAATTATCTTGCATCTCATGTGGATAATGTCCAATAAACATACCTACGCACACCTTCGTATTTACTGGTACACACTGCTACACTGGTACACAGTACTAGTGTTGTGCAATGGCGGATATGTGGGGATATATCCGTATAGTTTTTTAGCATTGTAAATTTGTAATAATGATTACTGGCCAGTGATTCCAACCTAGGATTTCTTTTATTCCTGTGTTTTCTTTTGTTGGATGTAGAAATCTTAAAAAATAGTATTCGTATGGCTTCTATTGCACAAATTCTACTGTGTTTGAGATCAAACAGTGGTCTGTAAATTATATATTACTATAAGAAAACACAGGACATATTTTATTCAAATTATCATTAATGACTGCCTTAGGTCGGACGAATCTAATAATGAAAATATTATTAAACTCGGGGTGTTCGTTTTGAGTTCAAACATTACAAACGAAAATACAAAACGTTTATAGTATTAGTATAGATTTACACAGCCTGTAAATCAGCTACAGTGATAGTTGCAATTTATTCGAATTATAATTAACCATTGCCGCAAAATATGATTGGTAATATAATACTTATAATTTGCTAAAATGTAGTGCAAATTGAGTGATTAAATCCCAATTGAAAACCCATTAGTGGAATGTCAGGTGCGTTGCAATTCGTAAACAGCGGGTTTCCCCTACCTCAATAAAAGAGATGCGTGAAGATTTAATGTCTATTGTTTATTTGAATATAGCTTTGATTAGTACTGAGAAGATTCCATAAATTTAAATGTATTTAAAAAAAAAACACAAATTAGTTCAAGAAATTTTCGGATATCCGAATCCTCAGTCACATTATCTCCACCCTAGCTGACAGCCCACGTATCTCCGAATTTACTAATTAACATACACGCACAAAGGTTCGTGTAATTGTTAATTTGGCAGCACATTCGCGCGTTAATGACGCGTAACGCTCACGTTTCGAGCGAATTGCTCGCACCAGACAATTTATTACTCGTGTGTGACAATCGCCAGAGTACCGTGACCTACCGGCCGTCCCCCCGCAGTTAATACTACGGGCCAAAGAAGAGAAAAGACGAGGTGAACTAAGGCCCCGTGTCGGCTGGTCGCATTAGTTTAAGGGTAGTATTTGTAATGCTTGTGAAACAATTTGTTGGATGTCGGTGTGATTGTACTGGGTACTGTGTTTTGTGAAGGTTGGAAATTTAATTAGTTGGGTTATTTCATATTTTAATACTAAAGCAAAATAACTTGGTAAAATGGTTATGCGTAGGTATCGTATAGAGAGATAAGAATCTGGTATCTGGATTATCGGGTAGTGTGCTTTTGACTACGATATCATGGTCACGTGGTAAGCATTTATGTGGCCAAAAGGTGGTAAGGAGAAAGTCTAGAAAAGAAATGAACTTTAAATGCAGTTAAATACACCAAAGTACCAACTCAGCACTTACCAAATATGAATACTATATCTCTTGACATAAGCAGTAAGAGTAAGATTGTAGGCGTAAACTCACCGCCACGAACAAGCTCTCAAGTGAGACTGCAGAAATACACCAATTATTTGATAGATCATAAAAATATTACACTCAAAATATTAATATTGAATCAACCTTAATATAACCAGAGAATTATTCAAAAATAAACGTAAATCATTACCATACAAGTATAACCGACGTGTCGCAAATAACGGCTCTATCAATATTGTTACAATATCAAAATATAAAAAAGCCGAACACCTCCCCTTGTCAGCTCCATTGTGTGACGTAATCCATTGTAACGAGCGAATAAAGGGGATAATGCACCGTTTACACTGAATGTTACATTATAGAGCCGAGGTGCTAAGTGTGTACACACCCCAAGGGATCGCGCGCCCGGGGGATGAAGTCAATCAATTTGTTAACTTATAAACATATCGCTTTAGTTTTAAGTAGATTTGTTGATTATTAATGATATGTTGGATGTCTTGGCCCAAAGATTATTTTGACTGACTGATGTAACACTAAAAATATGAATACTGGGATATTTTTTTGTACACAGCCACCTGATCTCAAACTTAGCAGAATTTGTGCTATGAAACAAAATATAACTGTTATACTTTGTAGGTAACTCACGGGTGGTAATCGAACTCAGCACCTATGCCTCTGTAGTTGATCTGACTATCGTGTTAGACCTTAACTTTCTTATAGTTTTCCAGTAGGTAAACTAAAACTAAAGAACTAGATAGGTACCTCGTGTTTTTTTTTTAATTTGGGCCTTGTATTTTATCATAACCCAAGCATGGTTGATAAGTGATATTGTGACCAAAGATGTTAAAGCCCCTAAGGCAAGTTGCTTCAAATGCTGCTGGCCCCGCCTGAACATACTGATAGGAGCGTGATGATGAATCGTCAACTTGAGGATCCTGCCCTACTACAAACATAACTCGCAAGAATAGCACAAGTTGGAAGAGGACAGAGACCAATATGGAATGAAACTAACATTAACCAATTAATAATACAAGAGATTTTGTTTGGACTAAATCTCACATAAATGGCAGAACAGACTTTGACAAAACTTGGGACACGAGATAGAATATATTCTGACACGAAACAAGCCTCGGGAAACATTAGATTCCCCGAGAACTTCGCGTTTCAATTCAATTAATGTGATACACAGTGATTCAGAGACGGCCCAACGATACTGTTTGCATTGCAGGACCTCCAGGTCGGCAGACGCCAGTCCGCCGTCCACTCGCAAGCGGGCGGCGTGACGCGGCAACTCAACGGTTTCATTAAGCTAAAATACCCGTTCAGAAAGCGGGTGACAGTTTAAATAAGGCAAGTGAACGGTTCACAAAGGCGTTCTTATTTACGGAGTGCATAATTTCGTTTCTTTGAATGGAGTTCGGGAGGGGGGCCGGGGCCGGGGGGCGCGGGGCGTGGCGACCAATCAGGTGCAGGCGCGCGCTAAATGGAGTTGCGATTGCGAGTCTGTTCCCAATTTGGCGGCAATTTGCGGCACAATGACGTCACTCGGCGTGTCGCCGCGTTCGCGCCGGGCTCGCCTTAACAGGTTATTATTCAATTTCGGGGTGCGTCGGACACATTTTGATTAGTCAATAAGTTAATACGCGGTTAGCTGTGACAGTTTAACAGCTGCTTTCAATACTAATTGGGTCGCGTTCGGCGTGATACAACTACTTATTAGGTTGCTTTCTGGAAAAATTACCACAAAATATTCGTGACAAAGTTTATTTCAAATATAACTTGTAATTTGAAGTCACAGCGTGACATGTTGGGAGCATTGGCTCTTGGGCACCTGAATAATACCGAGCGACTTAGGACCTCAGATTCCTTAGCTCTATACTAACTACATTATCCTACGGATAATGTCAATCTTAAGTTATTTGAATTAGACTTATTATTTTGGATCCACGTATATGTCCATCAACACTTCTTTCCTTCTATGTTTTTTACTATCTCAGTTAATAGGAACACTTCGGTTTTTGTTCAAGTCATCTTTATAAGTTATTATAATTAAAACACTATACACTAATTACTCGTGTATCACTAAAGTAAAACCCAAACGGTTTACACAACAAATAAAATTATATGTCAAACTTTTATTATCACCCAATCACGCCAAACACGAACTTGGACATAAACAAAATATGTCCATTAATATAAAATACTTACATAGTAATCTTTATTCCCGGATATAGGAGTATAATATCCTTTGGGTTAAGCTAGTATTTCCACCTAATAAAGCATGTAGAATCGAGTTCAATTAAATATATTTTTTCATAAAAATGTTCCTAAAAGTGATATACCCAAATTTGTAGCTATCACAGACAAATAAAACCAATCAAGGCAAGGTAAATTAACAGTAACTATATCATTAGCGTACAAAACAAACATAATAACCTAAAACACCTGTATCAATGTATATTCCAGCGAATTTATAAAAGCAAACACAAATTCGACAGCCAATATTCTGAGAACAAATTATATAATTCCACCAGTAGGCACCGAATCCGTCAAGTCTCATAAAAAAGTTAATAAAGGAACGTCTGCTCGGGTATCTTAAAAGCCAATCCGCAAGGTAGGTATGAGACAGGTAAGGTGAGGGGGGTAAGGGTCCGGCCCGGGTATAAAATCAATACCCGGTCGGGATTTCATACTTCATAACTGAATTTTATTTCCTTTCTATACGTATTCCTTCCCCCTTCCTTAGACGTCTTTAATCCGTTAAAGAGTGGTATCGCGCAAACCAATACAATTATTGGATCAAATTGAATGTTATTTTATACATACTACATGTACAGCTACTGAATATAGCCGTAGCGTATTTATTTGCGGTCGTTATTAACTTTGAAGAAGTAGAGCTCTTAGTGACGTATCGGTTTCTACCGTGAAGCACAACTGCACTTGTAATACTGTGTTTTGGTTAGAGAGGTAGTGGGGCCGGTGGAATTACAGGCATAGTATATGAGACTTAACAACATCACGTCTCAGGGTGACTTACTATCAGGAAGACCGTTTGTCTATTTGTCGACCAAATTGACATAAAAAAAAGTTTCGATTTTATAATTTAATTATTACGGCGATATAATTTTCTAAGGTCCCTAACGCCACCCCTTTCATTGATTGTTTTTTCTATTCATTGCTGAAAGGACACGTGGTATGCCAGGTTTACGTATACATGAGTAATTGCACTAAGGGTAAGAAATAATTGAAGCATATCTAACCGCCAGACTTTCGATAATATTATTTCAACGCAACGCGTTTCCGTTGGGGAACGAAAAGTGCAAAGAGGTTTAAATTCAATAATAAAACGTCACAATAGTGCAAGTCATGCGGCTAACAATGATAGAGTATAATAATGAAATGAAAATATAATGTTAACGAGAAAATGAGGCGACTTCCGACATCGGCGCGGGCGCAGTAAAATAAACAAGACAGGCCGTGTCGCGGGCAAATTATACGCTCCATGTTGGGAGAGCGGGGTGTGAGGCACGAGCGATTAGCGGCAGATGTAAAATTAACTGCGATAGAAGGAAATATAAAAATTGCACCACAGTTAAAGGACCCGCCCGCCTGTAAAACATTCAACAGAATCAAAATAATATGCATATTAATTAGATGTTATAAGGTTATAAGGACACTTAAATAGATATGAATAAAATGAAATAGAAACTTTAAGCTTTGATTTAACTGCAAATAAATATTTTTAAAAGTGTTCATTCTGTCACCGAATATATCAAATTTACATAATTGCCTTTATTGGTTATATATGACTTTACTGGAAAGAAATGAGCACTACTACACAACGCCATTTAACTTCAATGAATTTTGTGATACCTACATGTTTCTCGCCTTTATCAGTAGCCAGTAAGGCCGCCACTTCTCGTGCATTGCACCGGCGTTGAACAGCTGTGCTAACTAGGCAACTAGCGGCCGTGAATAAGCGATTTCGGGCAATCGCCGAGTGTCCGGCGAGCGACCGCGACCGCGACCGCGACCGACCGGACAATTTGCTCGATCGCTGCGTAATTACTGTTACACCGGCCAGTCATTTGCTCGCTGACGAGACGTCAAATTGACGTCTAATCATTGCATCGAAACGGCTGTTTGTTTGACGAATTCAAAACGAGATCGGACCCTAATTGGGCACTTGTTATATGGTATACTATTATTTCTGTAACGTCGCCCGTTTGAATAAGTCTTACATTATTATTTAAGCTTCGAATGTTATGCAAAATTATATTTTGTATAAATGTTAGTACATTAACTGCCGACGAGCACTTTCAATAATCTTTAAAAAGGCATCGGGTACTTATGTACGTACGTATTTCAATCGGATTAGCCGAGTCAAAGGGGCCCCTTAACAAGGTCCAACATGTCCTTAATATGTTTTTTAATTACTCGGTGAGCGAGCGAGTGAATGCTCCGAGCATGCAGCCCTGTGGGATATCCATACATCCGATTATCATATCTGAAGCGAGGATTTGCCGCTATTGCGAATTGATTTGAATAGTTGAGCTGGTCCACGTACTCCATTTAATATTGGTATTAAAACAGATTACTACGATGGACTCCGTAATGACGGCGGCGGACGTTTCGGACGATTCACATATTGGTTTGTTACTGCAACGTCATATTTTGATAATCGAATTATTAATTATTCCATTTTTGATACTCTAAATTCAAATATCAATTAAGTTGGTACCTACCATTTTCTATTTGGAAATCGTATTTGTTTAGTAGCTATTGACGAGTTTTAGTACTATCAATAAAAAGGTTAAGTTATGTGTTTTATGATAATGGTCGAATTACGACTACTGGGCGAACACTATTAATACCTACTGTGAAAAAACTGACAGTCGATATATTAAAATAGTAATATACAATATAAAAGCGAAACGTCACTTACTCACTGACTAGGCACGAAATATCGAAGACTGCTAGACGTATGATGCTTTGAATCTGCAATTTGGCAGACAGCTAGTTTATAGGTAGAAGACGTCAGCTAAGCATGTGAGCAGATTATGCGACTGGGCTAAAAGGGCCAAAGTAAGTATATATGAAACTGCCTTACACACCGCGGTTTCACTCACGTTTAAATGGATACAAAGCAGTATCTCTCTGCGGACCATAAGCATATGCGGCTACGTGTTTGTCAAATTTGAGGAAGATTCAATCAGTCGTTTAGCCATGAATAAACAAGCCAGCAAAGTCACTTTTCCTTTTTATTATTAAGCTAGGATTCCTATAATACATTGATTACTTTTTACTTCAAAGGGGAACGTGGGCGAGACCACGGGGTACAGCTAGTATACAAAAAAGAGGTTGTATATGTGAAATAGGCTATTAAAGTGTTTATTAAATTGAGCTCCCGTAACGGTGAAGCACATTAGCCATACTTGGTTATGACAGGAGAGTTTAAAGAAAGAAATTGCCTTTATAAATAATAACACAAGAAGTTATGTTAATAACATTCTTTAGATCATTATTTCAGACACAAAACCATATATTCAGTTATAGCCCTAGAAGAACACTGAAGTAAACACCGATTCAGGTCTTCAACTGAGAAAAATAATTTGTAATATGTCAATTAATATTTTCTGATTACTTACAACATAACATCTAATATAGTTATGTAGCACACTTAGTATACCGTAATAACAGTAACAAGCCCCCGCCAGCCACACATTCGTTCCACAAAACAGATAATAAATTCAGTAGGACCGTCATAACGTATAACCGTATAACGATAACCAAACATGTCGGCCAGTAATTTGACAAACAAGCAGACAATTGCACGGCCAACACTCCGATGGCCAGGAATGCGGGGAGCAAACAGAAATTGTCACGGGCGACACTTGTGCCAACATAATCAAGCTGATTATTGTCTCGGGACACCAGGACGGTTGGCATCGAGTCCAGATGGTGTTTGTACTCGTTGACTTGTTCCATGGTTGTTACAGTCGTTAGCAATTATAATATTGAAGACCAGCTACCAAGGTTTGGCATAGGTCAATTGGCTTGGTGGTTAGCGACCCTGACTGCCAAGTCGAAGGTCGTGGGTTCGATTCCCAGGACTTGTGCATTCAAGCATTTGTGGGCATGAACATATCTGTTTGTTTTGTGTCTGGGTGTAAATATCTATATATGTATGTATGTATTTAGAAAAATAAAAAGTAGTATATGTAGTATATCAGTTATCTGGTTTCCATAGTACAAGCTCTGCTTAGTTTGGGATCAGATGGCCGTGTGTAAAGAATGTCCCGGGATATTTATTATTATTAGTACCGAGGAATCTATCATATTCACGGTAACCTGTAAAACAGGTTTCCTAGTATGGGTACCAGTCTCTCTCAAAAGTTTATAGAAATATAGTAAACTCTACAATGTAAATTAAGCTTTTTTGTTTTAAAAAAAATTGTGTAAGAAAAATAAACACGTTTATTATTTATTGCCACGGGATTATAACATAGCCTATGTTCCTTGGGAATAGTGTAGCTTTCTATAAGTGAAAGAATTTTTGAATTCGGATGAGTAGTTTCAGAGATATAGCCTACATCAAAACATAAACAGTTTACCTCTTTATATTGTCAGTGTAAATTTATCAGTGAATTTAATGATTCCGGTGGTAGTGTGGAGTGTGGTAGTGACGACGAATACTATAGCTATATGAAAGATTAACAAAATATTAATAATTTAAAAGAGCAAGATAGGTGACCTAACTGACCTATTAAAACCAAGTTTCTGACTCAATAAACATATTTTTAAAATAGATACTAACTAGATATAAAATCTACCTATTAGTTTTTAGCCCCTGCCTGGCTCAACACTAGAGTAAGGTGCGACTTCAAAATCGATCATCGATGACCTCATGCAGTTTAGATACAGCTTGTAACAACTTTTCAACAAAAGAATTTTCAATGAGGGTTGGCGTCATAATTATAATTATGTATAAATTATAATAATTATATGTAATGTACGGAATACATAATAATTTCGACGACCCCAAATAATTCGGAACAGGCCAGCAGAGCTATCATCTGCATGCCTGAACATATGTACCTATTATAATAATAATCAAAGCCAGTCGTATAAGCTTATTTTTATTGTAAGGATTTTGAACTATCAAGAGCTTTACATAACGATCATAAATTGAGGCCTAATAAGGTAACACTCGATAATCTATCGAGCGGTCGGCCCCGGTCGGGCCGGTCCGGTGCCGCTCGGCCACACACGCCCGCCTTCCCCGAACACTCGACAAGATTCCACTAATAATAATTACACGTTTATTTTCATTCAAAACTTCACATGACAGTTCGAGATGCACCCCGTGTCACTCTTTTGTGTACTCGACCATTGTACCGTAGCCGTTCAAAAGTTTCCACGAGTCATGTAATGCGTTTGTAATAAGGATGAAATTGGAATAACATTGTGTTTAGAGAGCGGTTCGTGTCCGTTGGTTATTTTATGAGGTGCCTACACGCTCATTAGTGTGAAGTACAAATAATATTCGTCCGCCATTGTTGGTATTGCAACAATATTAAAATAATAGCGAGATAATAAGGCTCTTTGTGTGGAAGACGGTCCGGGCTAACAAAAGACGTGTTTAATGTAGAATAGAACTGACATGCAACTTTCTTTCAACGGCTTTTAGTTAGTTATTAAACAATTTTAAGGCACATTCAATGGTGTCTCTGAAGAACCTTTATTTGAACGAGCTCTTGGACTATTTTCTTTTTTTAAGCGTTTTAAAACGTGTTTAATTGGCCAAGTGTTTGTCCGTTCGTAAGAAGATTATTTATTTAGGCACAAGTGTTGGTATTTGAGATTACGCGTTCGGTTTAAATAGAGTTTTCAATAATTTTGCGTTTTAATATTATAATAGCGATCCGCTCCGGCTTCGCTCGTGTTATACTATTATTATACACATAAACCTTCTGGAAGAAGTTTCCAAAACTATGGTGGAAACATAAATAAAATTAATGCAAATTCTGCTTAAGGATTTAAGCAGATTAACAGGAATAATGACTTTGTCTTATAGATTATTATTATTAAGAGTTTAGAGAGTGAATAGTAATACTGAATTCATACTAGCAAAATACGACGGACATTGTCCTCAAATATGTATGTATTTCAATTTCTGGGAAAGATATAGAATTCTTGTTGGCCTAATGAATAAATCTTCTCTAGGAAAAAAAAGAAAACTTTTCGTTTTAAAATTGATCTTAACGTTTATGTTTAATTGAGTTTATCAATCTCATATATATTAACATATTCTTTATATTATAATTTACATCTTAAAATACTGTCATATTCGTTATCCCCACGAGGTAGGTCCCAACTCATAACAAGTCTCAACGTGACACATAGTGAGTAATTGTTAGCTAAAAACGATTCAATTTTAAATTCGGAAATTTTAATAGTGCATTTTCAGTTTAGAAAGTCGCAGCCACTGAAGTAACCACCACGCCACTATACAATGGAACATTACATTGGGTTCTTGTCAAGTGGACACTTTACATTTTTATAATGATTAAACTACCCCTTATCCCTCCGGAGTCCAACAAAAAGCGGGCCTCCCAAGTTCCCGACACGTCCCAAGTATGTCAAACATATCACGAGTTCCCCAATTCGCGATCAAGTGCGTGAAGACGCGCGAAGCGACGACAACATAGTCCATTCTCCGGTCCGACCGACCCCTGCAGAAGGGTTTGTGGGCCCACAGACCCGGCTAACAACCCTACAGGCTCCTTACCCGAGACCCGTGCCATTCGAGAGGTCTTCAACCATCAACAAATTTGAGGGCCCGACCTTTTTCACTGCTGTGTAAATAATGTAAAACTGAAGCAAATAGGTCCGAGCGAACAGCTAGACAACGTGTGAGGATTGACAAAGTGAGACAAGAAACAATATAAACAAATACCCTGAGACGGTTCTTTACACACGGCCGTCTGATGGAAGCAGATAACTGATATACTACATTAACTAAGTTTTACAAATTATTATCTGATAATGTATTTTAGCCGATTACGTAATCATTTGTTTTTCTCTTATAAGAACTAGTGGTCACATAGTGGCTAAAATTCGACCGTACTTCTTTACTTCTTTGAAAGTTACGAGTTTGAAAGTTATTGAGAATTCAGAATACAACTTATAACCTTTTTAATCATTGCATATGGCTTTAGAATTTTGCTCTATTACGTCAGCAGCGAGCGTCATTATTATGTTTGACATTGGTAGTAAAAACTTGAAACAATTTATTTAATGTATTTGTAACCATATGTATGTATACATTTAAGCTGTGTGCATCCGTATACATTTTAACTACGCCAAATCTTACACTCGTAAACTGATTTGCTTTTCAGTCAAAAGTTACTTTATGGCATGCTTGGCATAGCAATTCGTTTTATCCTGAACTGGCATACAAATAAAGATGATAGTAAAGCCCCGAAGCTATTTAGATCTCACAAACAGGTAAGTAAATAACATCTCGGGTTACGGAGGCGCGACAACACAAACACAAACAGGTCGAGAGGTAAACGATTCTCAATCGGCCTCGCGTCGGTGTCGGTCATCGGTCGCTAAGAGTTATTGACTTGTTTACCCGAAACACTTTGCATCGTCTGTGGAAAAGTTTGCGTCGAGGGCTTACTACTCAAGGATAGAAGGGTAACAGTAACTTACAGCTATGGTGTCTGGTTATAAATAATACGTTGGAAATTACTAGTACATTAAAACCTAAGTAAATAATAATTATATTAAATACAAAAGTAAAACGAATAAAATAAAGAACAAATATTAATATAATTACACACGGCCGACTGATGCTACTAGATAACTGATATTCCACATAATATTCTTTATACTGTTTACTTAAGCACTTCATATTTTTTATTACACGCTCGTGCACAAACACTTGTCCTAGATAAGACCCGAAACCAAAACTTATGTGTTTTAATCTGACATAACTGTCCGGAAATAAACTTTATCCACTTAATAAATCCTAAGAATTGCGAATACAGTAGCCCATACATAAACCGACAAACAAAAAGGGGAAGCACATGAGACGAGAGCCGAGAGCGCACGGTATTATAAGCAGAGGAGCTCAAGACACAAATCTCTCGGCGGGGCTCCGCCCTCGGCCCCGTGGTTCGGCTATAAAACACTATAACTCGATTACCGATACTGCGGCCGTCGGTGGCGCTCGGACGTTATTTACCGGTCCGGTGCTGAGCCGATATCGTGTGGTCTATTTGCTATATTATCCAGTAGATTTAGCGAGTGTCGCCGCCCGACGCCGCCCGCCGCCCGCCGCCGTGGGTCCGACCATCGCAGACAGATTAAAGTGTCTGCCAGTTATTTACTCCGTTCATACTGATAGTGTTTGCCAGACTATTTTGCGCTTGGCCTCATTTGAACGAATGGGCGATAGAATATTTGAAAGAAGCGTGCTGGTGAATCATTTTAGTTGGCAATTTGTTCTTATAAGGATTTTATTAAATGTAGAGGAAACTCAGAGCTAGGGAAGTCTTACAGCCTTTGTTAATTAGCTAATGTTACTACTTTTCATTTGAACTTTAGTCCCGAAATGGTACACAGAAGCCTCAGTATAATTAATCTTCTTATATCAAGTAATCCGTCAAACAGGCAGACGTTTAACTTGTTGGTAAATGATAACCGCCGCCTATAGGCATTTGCAACACTATGGGCACCGCCAGTGCGTTGTCGACTCTGAGATGTGAAGGTGTTATCTCACCAGTGCCAGTTATTTCACCGGCTCCTAACCTTTCTAACCGAAACACAGTAATTCAAGTGCAGTACTGCTTCACGGTGCAAATGTTAGTATTACTCAAGTCTGCGGCTGCTGACTAAGAGCTCCACCACTTCTACAAATAATTGATTTCTTTTAACGTATCTTTAGACAGCCACATAAATAATATTTACCGAAACAATTCAAAATTAGTTCTTATTTGAGCAAGAACAATAGTCCGGGTACACACGGTGCATTGAACACAAAAGGCGCGAGAGCCTCAACAAAAGACAAACTGTAACGCGCAAATACGGAAACTGCAGTGTTGGTCTCATAATTCTTAATTATTTGAACATGACGTCACTATTGTTCACTATAATGCAATAATAGCAATTGGCATTAATATTTTATTAATAAAATCAACATTATTTATCAATCTTTGACGTATTTACCATGTACGGGTCGTCGGTTCAATTCTCACCCACGATAAGCTTTTGTATGTTTGAACAGATAATTTTGTAAAATATCAGTTACCTGTTTTCCATAGTACTAGCTCTGGTTAGTTTGGAATCAGAAAACCATATGTTATGAGAGTCTAATGATATTTCATATAATAAATAAATACCCGGGGACATTTTTAACACACGGTCATCTAATCCCAAACGAAGCAGAGCTTGTACCGTGGAAACCAGATAACTGATATACTGCATATATGTACTAGTTATATAGATATTTACATCCAGACAGAACAAACATACATGTTCATGCACACAACTTTTGTCCTGGGTGAGAATCGAACCCACAACCTGCGTTGCGGCGAGTTAGGGTCTCTTACCACCAAGCACACTGGGCATACTATTTTTAAATTTATTATAGAAATAATAGTTAATAACATTCAATTGCATTTAATATAATTAAAATAATAAATTTGCCGCGACACGGCCGCGGGCTGGCCCAATAGGTAATTGTGTGTGCACAGTTGTAGAGCGTGTAATCAATTATTACTCTACTCAATAGCTGACAACGCAAATATGTGCATTCGTGTCTGGGCACAACACACCACACACAGTACACAGCACACACGCAACACACTGCTGCTTTTATACTGAACACGTACAACGCATTTTGTTTATATAATTACTTTAATTAATTTATTGGTCAATTTGTTGACGCGAGCAGGTACTGGAATAATCGGTACACAAAATATCCATAACTAAGACCCAAATTAAAGTATTTCCCTCGTAGCTTTTTCTAAACCGTAGAAAAGGACAGTACGGACTATAGTTAATAAATATTTAGGAAAAGTCTAGTAAAACTGAATTTATTTGGTACTACACTGTTGGTATATCATTCGATACTTACGTAGATTGCAGTCCTAAATACAACTGAACCTAACCCTATATCATGTCTTATTTCCCATCATATCCTACCAATAATAAACGTGCTCGTTTGTGAGGATGGACTTACTCTATATACTTTGTTACTCTTTCACACAAATACTACTAAAGGGATTTGAATGAAAATTGTCAAATAGATGGTTTATAACTTGATTTAATAAATAGTAATTATAGTAAATGTAACATCCTTCAGAAACGCGGATAAAACCGCAGGGGATAACTAGTCTGAAATAACAATAAACGTTCGAAGTCTCTAAGAGAAATTATAAAGTAACATACCAAACCCCAAACGCGTGTACCATCTCCGTTCTATCATACAAGGATTGGTAAAAAAAACACGATAAAAAATACAACGTAATAAAAGGCATTAAAACATTAAATCAAATGTCGCGTCATTAATTTGTTTCACGAGCGATTGAATGTGTCCGAGTGAAGAGTCAACAAAGGGTTGAATCCGTCCGGACGGTACATTGTGAGCTATTACTAATGTAATCACTTTTGTGGGCGTTTGAGATAGGTGGGCATCGTGGGCACCGTGGGCATCGTGGACTAGGCCAACACGTCAGCCCTTATCTTTCCCTATTGATTTATTAAAGGTGTAAGAATTGAATGGTGTCATTTGAATCAGAAGTCTAATTAAGTCTAAGTACAAACAGAAGTCGTGTTCAAGAACATATATAATATGTAATGTTAAATTGAAAATTAAAAGTAATATAACTATATATACTATGTATATTATCTATTGTAGTGAATCATAAAACATATTTATGAAACAATTTACAGACTAGTTTCTGGCCCGTGGTTTCATCCAGATATCATGTGAAATAAAAAGGGGAAAAGGAGAAAAATTGGATCCCTTGCTCCATTATAGACTGAATAGCAAACAAACACATTTTCCCATTTAAAATATTAGTACAATAGAAGCCTAACGTAACTTCATAAATAATCCCACCTCGATAACAAAACCTTTAAATTAAATGGTAATCAAGACCAACACAATACCTAATGGCGATAAATCACTAATTATAACATTAGCGTTATTAAAATCACCTTCGCGTGTCTTTTACCCTCTATCCATACAAAACAAATCGATTTTAAACAATTATCGCTTTACATTGCCTATTTCACTCGACAAACTACGTAAGTTCATTATTACCACCGCGCAATGTATAGTAATTTATTGTTTTTATAGTTCGAATGTCATAGTAAAGTAATTATAGAGACACTGCGAGCGTATCAACTGGCAACCGTAGTAATCAGCTCATTGTGTAGTTAATTAATTGTATTTTACATCTGTTATAATCAATTTAATGGTTGGATTGTACCTGTGAGCTCGCACAATGGACGCTTTGTAAGGTATCTGGTGCGGTTACAGCGTTGTAATACCACAATAATATAGACTAGGTACTGTCCCGCGGCTTTATCTGCATTACAGAGACATTAAATGTATCCCAGGTTTATATATGAGTGAGAAATTTGAATGTGATCTGTTGGTGGTGCCTGGTGTCTGCGGACGGACGGCAGACGATAGTTGTAGGTATGTGCTTGAGGTACTGTGTTATACCACATCGTCCGACAAACAAGCAGACGGTCCACCTAATGGGAAGTGGTCACCGCAGTCCATAGACATTTGCAACACCTAGGGCATTGCCAATGCGTTGCCGACCCTGAGACGGGAAGTTGGTAAGTCTCACGTGCCAGTAAAGTTTTTGTACATTTATTGTTATCCTTTTTAGTAGAAATAATTTTAATTGGGAAAATGCTTTCTAATTGTTAAAATAATACAGCCCATGTTACTTGGGAATAATATAGCTTTCTATAAGTAAAAGAATGATTGAAATCGGATGAGTTGTTTCGAAGATAAATACGTGTCCTCCAAGAGCGACCGTTACTCCGAGCATTGTCATTATTAAAATAATCTTATCAATAACAGACTTAATTCTCACACGAAATTTTAGTGACATTATGTAGGTTCTTATCAGTTGAAGGTAGACTTCCATACTGGTGGTACCTTCACTAGCGTTGACCTCACTATGTGTCCACTACGGGCATCTACACTGAACAAATGCATTTGAATTTTGAATTTTAAGTGGTCAGTTATCTGGTATAGTACAAGCTCTGCTTAGTTGATCAGGTGGCCGTGTGTAAAGAATGGGTCAGGATATGTTTTTCCTTACTAATATAACTCAAATATTGACGGGCCAGTTGGCGTGGTATTTAGATACCCAAACTATCACGCTGTAGGTCATGGGTTCGATTTTCACCCGCGACAAACATTTGTGTGCATGAACATGTAATTTATTTCTGAATGTAAATCTATACAAGATTTTTTTTTATGTATTATAATCAATTTATCTGGATGCCATAGTACAAGCAGTACATTCCGCTTCACAAAACCGCGTGTGGCACTCCATCCTGGGACACTTCCCAGGATGTAATATATTTGTTATATAATAATATAAATTAAACTAGATACTGTAAGAAGATCTAAATGTTATTTGGTGCCGGAAATTTTTCCGTCAAACGCAAGCAAGCCGAGATACAAGTGTCTGCATGTAAACGTATAGTTTGTATCCCCCAGTGTCAATGTCCGCGCCATCGGCTTCATTGAACATCATCATTTGTCTAATAAAGTGGCGCTCAACAAATCTGCCGGGTGCGGGGGCCGGCGGGGTGGGGGCGGAGGGCGGAGAGGGGAGGGGTAGTATTATCAAGTTACTGACGCGCCATTTGCCGGCTGCTTTACATAAATAATTCAATAAAGTGATGTGGAACACAAGACTCCTTAAACTTAGCGCGGGACATAATTTTGTTGAAGGAAATACAGTTTATTATCGTTTAAATAGGTACTCTAGAAGAATTCTTAAAAGTAAAAATTGTGTCTTCATTTACTTTGGATGTCATTGTCAATTCAAAATTCGTTTACGACATAAGGTTTCATTCTTTTGTCATACATTTCTTCTCAGTTTATGGAAAAATCGTATATCAAAACTTCATATACAAGATAATCCCGTTTCTATCAAATTTGAAAGAGGGGTAGCTATCATCCTTATAACGAGGTTGAAACAATTAAATACAGTTTGTAGATATGTTTAACGCTTATCATAATATTAAATGTATTATTAAAATTTTAACAAAAATCTGCTTCAAAGCACTCGTTGAAGTTCAATTCACCACAAAAAGGAATATTTACGTAATTTTCGTAGCAGCTACGAAAGACTATGAGGCTACGAAATTTCTTTGTAATTAAGCTTTTAACATAAAAAAATTGTAGGTACTATATCTTCTCTATCTCTGAATTGTCTTAAACAAAGTCACTATTTCTGTCTGTCAGTTTGTCCATTCATATCTTTTCATAGTTCATAGATTTTGATACGATCTTTGCCATCATTTCTTTCGAAAAGTTCATGTGTGTATTAAATTCAAATTATCACAGTCAGGCGTACCCAGGGTGGGTAGCTAGTATTAATAATTCGAAATCTATCTACTTATCTATCAATTAACAAAATTACAAGCAAATCCGCTCAGCAGTTAGTAACAAACATCAGTATTACTAGAAGTATTGTGATAGTAAATTCAAGAGCTGAGTGTAAAGAAGGAGACAAGTCCGCGAAAGCCTGTTAAAACTTACACCTCGAGAACAGATAGAGACCTTGCAGACTTTAAACTTGAGACAAAACTCTTACATTGCATTGTATTTTAAATCTACTACGAAAAATAAGCAGACGGTCCACCTGTTGGTAAAAGGTCACTATCAAAATTTTAAGGGCTTGTTGGTGGGATTTTTGGTACCCTGATTATAAAGCGTAGATCGTGGGTTCAAAATTCAAAACTTTTTATTCAGTTTAGGTCCGCGGAGGGCTCTTATGAGCCTTCAACTGAGAAGAACCGGGAAGAAACTCAGTAAGGTCAATTGCAATCCCGTGACAAATAAATAAAAATTAAAAAAATCTTGTACATAAACATGTCTGTTTGTTCTGGGTACAAATATACAAAAAAGAGTAGTATTTGTGGTATATCATTATTGGTTGCCATAGCAGAAATGTTGGCATTTTGGGAGCAGTGTTTAAATAATGTCCCAGAGTATTTATTAATATATAAAAATTAACAAAACTAAGATAGGAAATTATTTAGCAATTTTTTTACTAAGATGGGACATTTATATTTAAACATATATTATTAGGAGGTAAAGTTTTGTTTGTAAATTTTGATGTACGAGTAGGACGTAATCTTCGAATTTAATTAACCTTTTTTAAAAAAATAAACTAATAGAAACCTACTTTTTCCCGAGTGACATAGGCTAAGTTATTATCCTGGAACACATTAGATCTCTTGGGAACTTTGGTGTAAAGGCGTGACGGTAACTAATAGATTATAAAAAAAAATGTGTGTGTACTTATGTACACACGCAAGAAGTTATACCCGAAATTATAGATGAGAAAAACTGCACTAAAATCATTTTTTTCTATTCAGTTGTGTAATTGCAGAATCCAAACTCTTTGCCGAATAACAATTTTTGACGTTGTTAGGTTATTATTGACAATAACATCATTACTCACTCATTGACTGACCGTTGCGATTTGTGCGATGTTCCGGAGAGACCGCTAACTAGCTAACTTCAACCTGTTACTTTTGTGTTACAGTAATGCGCGTGAATCTTGAAATTGCGCTCTCATAATTTTTTCAAAACGTGCCTAAAGAAGAAATAACTTCTATAAATCTGAGCGTATGTCTAGTCCTCCCGGATTCAATGCTACATAAGCAATATCAATGAACTAGTCTAGCTCTTATAGTACAGCACTAATCTATACACAGTACACACAACTGGTAGAACCGAGTTAGAGCGCCGCTGTGCAACTTTATAATTGAACTGCACCTAGTTAAGCAACTTATATACAGTTCTTAAACAACTTATATTGCCTTTGTAACCCGCTAGTGCAGCTGTACGTAGGTATCGTTATACTAAGCTTCTATCACACGGGTTTGCTTGCGTTCCCGAGGTGTCTTGACAGGCCAGTTGCCATGGTGGTTAGAGACCCTGACTGCCAAACCGAAGGTCGCGGGTTCGTTTCCCACCCAGGACAAATATTGGTGTGCATGAACGCCACATGTTGTAGGTACCATTTCAATCAGGGGCAAACATTTGTGTGCATGGACATGTGTGTTTTTCTGTGTCTGTATGTTAATCTATACTTATATTATAAAGAGGAAAGATTTGTATGTAAGTATGTTTGTTACTCTTTCACGCAAAAACTACTAAACGGATATGGATAAAACTTGGCACATAGATAGAGCATATCCTGGAATAACATATAGGCTACTTTTTATCCCAGGAAAATTTTATATCCCTCGGGAACGCGGGAAAAACCGCGGGGGACAGGGCTATCTAAGATAACTCATTGACTCATGCGTGGAGGGAATTAGCTATTGTTTTTTTGTATTATCCATTAATATCTATGTAAGTATGTATTTAGTAGCTATAGAAATATTATACTAGTTATCTGGTTTTCATAGTACAAGCAGTACAAGCTCTGCTTACTTTGGGATCAGATGACCGTGTGTAAAGAATGTCCCGGGATATGCAGGATGACATGTTCATGTACACATATGCTGGTCCAGATTGGGTATTGCAACTACGCCCTGTGGCCCCTCAATATTTAAAATTGAAGACACGACTCTTAAAATTGACCCTTTTAAGATCTTTAGTAAATAAACAACGATGAACTGAACTATAATATGTTAAACCTTACGTATTATAAGCTAGAATACATTCGGAAAGACTCCCGAAGTTGTACGAAGCAATAAGAAGATTAAAGAAGAAAAATGGCACATTAACATTTATTGTGGAGAAAATCAACTTAGCTCAGATTTACAACCGAAAATATACTTATGTGATCATTCACTCACATAAATTCTTGTGAGGACGAGCAATTTCATCAGAAACCTAATATATCAAGCGGGCGCGGGTGCGCGCGGGCGGGAGCCGGTGCGGGCGGGGGCTGGTGCGGGCGGGAGCCGGTGCGGGAGCGGCAAATCAAATCAAACGCCGACAGATCCCGGCTATCACATTAGCGGACAATTCCAGACATTTAACTAACCATCCGTTTGCTAAGGCTAACCATTTCACAATATACGTTCAAGTGACGAGCGGTAAGAGTCAAGCGGCTTTAGCGTAAGTTGCGTACAGCTTATATTTGTCTTTACTAATGCCAACTTGAGTAATTCGATTAAAAATAAACCAAACATCTTACATTATACACAATACCTTGGTAACTAGTAAAGGGTTAGGAGTATAGTATGAATATCTCGAGACATTATTTACACACGGCCATTTGATCCCAAACTAAACAGAGCTTGTACTGCCCATATAATTGACATAGCAGATACATTTATGACTTTTATTCTGGACACATACTTTCAGATATTTACAACCAGACATAGAACAAAGACACGTTTGCACACAAATGTTTGTCCTGTCTGGGAATCGAGCCGACGGCCTGTAGCGTGGAAGTCAGGGTCTTCAACCATCGAGCTAGTTGGTCATCATATACCGATGACTATGTACACTTTACAACGAGCATCAATGAAGCTTGAAGTGAGGCAGTCAACTCTCTCGAATCTCTGTTAAAATTATGTATTTCACCTAATGATGAAACTAAAATATGACATCAATATCAACTCGTTGCTAACTTACGCCAGCGACGACGTCCATTCAAGTGGTCCAGTATTGTGCCTCCAGATACGTCTCCATTACGAGTGATTCAATTCGTTTTAGTGTATTGTGGGCACTTGCGGGCCCTCGAGCGAGCACCACAAGCGGGCGTCACAGTTCAACTTAATAAATTATGTTAGCCGATGACATTACTTAAATAACGTATCTTTTGCAAATCTATTATATTGAATAGAGAGTAATTTTCAACATAATATGTCATTTATAAATAATAAATAAATATCCTGGGACATTATTGGACCTACAGCTCGTACTATAGCAACCAGATAACTGATTACTTGATACCAATGCTTAAATACATATTTATATATATTTACACTTAGAAACGGAACAAAGTTGTCAACAAAACATTTTCACGCACACTAATGTTTATCTTGCTCCCTTAATGAAATGAAATGAAATATTTTATTCAAATAGGCCTTCACAGGCACTTATGAAAGGTTAGACTCTACCACCGGTTCGGAAGGTTGCTTTTACTGAGAAGAGCCGGCAATAAACTCAGCAATTACTCTTTTCAAAATAAGATTTTGTACATAAAGATGTGTCTTGCTGGAGCGAGCGCTACACCCAAGCATTGTCGTCATTAAAATAATCATTTGTGTTGTAGAAAGCCTTTTGTACTAAAACAGTCTTAATTCTTTCCTTAAATTTTTGTAAAGGCAAATTTAAAATTTCAGTAGGGATTTTATTATAGATGCGTGCACTAAGTCCTAAAAATGAGCCTTGCACTTTTTGCAGTCTATATGCAGAAGTGACAAGTTTATCCTTATTTCTAGTATTGATGGAGTGCATATCACTCTTTTTGACATAAAGACTAATATTTTGATGTACAAATATTATGTTTGCATAAATATACTGCGATGCAACTGTGAGGATATCAATTTGTTTAAACTTTTCTCTGAGGGAAGCTCGAGAACTCAAATTATAAATGGCTCGAACAGCTCTTTTTTGCAATATAAAAATGGTTTCTATATCAGCAGCTTTACCCCAAAGCAAAATGCCGTAGGTCATAACACTATGAAAGTAGCTAAAATAAACTAATCTAGCCGTATCGACATCTGTAATCTGCCTGATTTTTCTAACTGCGTAAGCTGCTGAACTAAGTTTTCCCGCAAGACATGATATTTGTGTCCCACATTGAAGTTTTGAGTCTAAAGTAATTCCTAAGAAAACTGTTGACTCAACAAGGCTAAGAGCTTCGTTGTCTAACATTATACTACAGCCTAGTTTTTTAACATTGGGTAATGCAAATTTAATACATTTAGTTTTTCTTGCATTTAAAACAAGATTATTAACAGTAAACCAATTTAATACCTGGGCTAATGCACCGTTTACATCGTCATAATTGTATTTCAGTCTCTCTCTTATTCAGCTAATACAAACATCGTTGGCGAGCCGCTTCACGGAGGCCTCGGAGAGCTTATCTCTCACGTGATTAGTAGTATTAGCGTAGTTAGCAAAAGAGACAGAGCACGGAGGCCGCGACGATACATCCTCGAGTTAGTGTAATTTTCCTTACAGAATCGAGCCCCTGGTTGGGTATTGAACCACGACTTATGGCGTGGCGTTCAGGGTGTTTAACTAACAAGCTAACTGTCCCTACAATGTAAAGTTTATGGTATTTTTTTATGATATGACTGGCAAACAGGTAGACGGTACCTATGACCCATGGACCTTAAGTCCTGATAGTCCAGCCCTTAGACTAATAGGTATCTTACCAGCACATCCAATGGCCAGTCAAATGTTGGTATAATGTCCTGTAAAATAATAATAAGAACGCGTTTAGTTTATGGTCATAGTACAATTCCGTAATATGTAAAAAAAAACATTTATTACAAATAATAAATGAATAACAAAAAAAAGAGCACACACATATCATAATAAAAGTGGAATCTCTTCTCGTCATAATGAGAGACAAAACTGCAAAACAGTTAATAATGTGTTACACAGCGGGTGTCCGGGAAACTGAGTCGTTAGTGTCCCGTCCCGTCCCGTCCCGCTCACCCCGCTCGTCCCGGCGCGGCGGGACGCGGCGTGTGTCCGCGGGCACGTGCCCCGCCGCCCAAAACACTCGTAATCGGTAATTATTGCAAATGAGCACAGTTTTTCTTATATTTGTATGTCACGTTTGGTACCCCGAGGCATTTTGGTGGAAGATTTATTTCTGTAACGTTTTGTTAACATAAATAATATTTAATTAGATTGTAAGATGGTCGGATTTTTATTTAAGTATACAGATAAAATATGTTATGGATGAAATTTTTTATCCTGGAAAATATTAGGCGCGGCAAAAAATAATTAACTGAACATACCTACATTAATACCATCAATCACAGAAAGTCTAAAGTATGAAATACGAACATATTCATTTTGCATTAACGTTGCGTGACTTATCATTTCATAATTAATATGACCTTAAAAAAATCTCCTTCCTATATTTTGATTACCTGAAGTTGATGGAATTTGCAAAAAAATATCGATCATTTCGGAGCATACAGACAAAGACCTTAAACGTTAAAATGACGTCACAAAGACGGTTGAATGGTTTTATGATCTACGTCTACTGCGGTCTTTCATTTCATATTTTAAGATAATAAATTTATTATAATATATAGAAAAGAACAATTTTCACAATAAAATTTCTCTATGAAACACCCTTTTTTATGTTTTTTTTTTAACTTCCTTTAAATATATAACTGTATGTTGAAAAATCACCATAAGTACCATATCGCACCATGGTACTGTGCAATGATTTGCTAAGGTTTAATAAATTTGCGTTACCTATTTGATTTTTCAACATACAGTTATATATTTAAAGGAAATTAAAAAAAAACATAAAAAAGGGTGTTTCATAGAGAAATTTTATTGTGAAAATTGTTTTTTTCTAAATATTATACATAATAAATTTATTATCTTAAAATATGAAATGAAAGACCGCAGTAGACGTAGATCATAAAACCATTCAACCGTCTTTGTGACGTCATTTTAACGTTTAAGGTCTTTGTCTGTATGCTCCGAAATGATCGATATTTTACTGTGCTACTTACTTGCACATGCAATACCGGGCTTCATATTACAAACATTACAACAACATAATAGCAGTTTAATAACTGGCCGTTATCCGATGGTTAGCGGCGCAAGCGATGCATCCACATCCTCGGTCATTAATCCATTGTTCCCGCGTCATTATCCCACATTAGCGGGTTGTTACCGGCCGCACGCCCGCGGGGTGTGCATAGGATTAGTGACCGGCGCGCGCGCATCCATTGTTGCACCTCGTTTGTTTGTTAAACGAGTGTGAAGCGTACAAACTAACAAGGCTTTGTTTTTTATGTATAGATACATTGGATGGAATTTTGCATATATTATGTGCAAGATAAATAATTATGAGTTGATTTCATTACATTGTGCAGACTTAAACCATAATTATTTATGTTCTATGAATGGTATTACAACATTTAAAGCAATAAAACATGCATATTATATCTATTCATTGATGACATTTTACTAAGGACTACTTAGTCTTAAACTTGGATCAACCGTAAATGACAACCAAGCCAGAAGTAGTGGGATCGTTTCCTATCCAAGACAAATGTGTGCGTGCATGGATATGTAAGGTTTTACTTACAGAATGGCCCGTGATTCTTCAGATATTTCCGCATCAAAATCATATCACATTTTACTCAATAAATTAAATGCAACATGTCAAGAAATCTAAATGATTGTCTATTAGTTTTAATAACAAGCCCCTAATCAAATAAAACAGATCTATATGGGAGAGCCTCTATAGACTCCCACGTGAATAGTTAATGGGGAATCTATTTCCCAGCAAACGTTTAATGTAAGTATTGCAACACAGGGCGCCGAGGATACATAAATAATTTGCGCATTATTGACCCGCAAATGTGCTCCTTGGGACTCGTTCCAGAGACAACAGAGTCATTTTTATTAGCATTTATGATCAAGTATGTGATATGACCATGAGAATTTGTTAAGGCAAATGTGGATATCTGATCCCAAATTGAGCAGAGCTTGTAGATCTAGATATACTATAGCCTACATTAACACCTACTTTTTAAATACATACTTGTATACAGTTACAAAATAACCAAACATGTTAAAAGGCAAACTTGTTGTCTTGAATGCGAATTGAATCAGATCTGCGGCGTGATAATCATTTGACCCACCAATTGACCCGTTAAAATAAATCTGCAAATTGATGTACGATAACGATACGGTATAGTTTTTGTTTTTGTTCAACTTGTATACAATTGTTGGGGGTCGGCGCAATATGAATGCTTTCTGTTTATAAAGTGCATTACATATCTAGAGATTTGGTCCTCCTTGGGAATTTATCTTTTGTTGTTGTGGTGCAAGGTGTAAAGTGCGACTTCTACGACTCCTAGATGAATAGGGGTGGTAGTATTCATCGCACTGTCACTGTTAAAGTGCTTAAAAATAATAAATAAGTATTTGTTAAAACAGAAATGACTGAGTCATGAATAAAAACATCCATTTGTCCACATTAAAACTTTTAAGTCATTGAACCAGTTCATTATTAGAAATTAGGGGACATAACGTGATCGTCCCCCTAAACTTCGCCGGGACATTCAGAACGCGTGCGACGAGGGCGTGCGAAACAGTCTGTATAAACCCGATAGCTTGACCAAAATGTAACCTATCCCCTTGAAATAAGAGTGTTTTAGAATGTAGTATAGGTTTTGTTCGCGGATAATTTATAGTTTATCTCTTAAATTGATTATTACACATGGAGTGCGAGTATAAATCACCACTAATCCGATTACGTACAAGTATCGTCTATTCTGTTTCTCCTCGCTCGTTTGTGGTCGTTATTAAATTGTTTTTATGCGTTTTTATGACGCGAGTGTTGCGTCTCAGTGTTATTAATATTATTTAAATTTAATTATGTTGGTATATTTTAAAGGAATATGGAAAAAATGTCCGAAATAATTTTAAGTCAACAGTATTAATAGTTATTGAGAAAAACAGCCGCAACCTATAAAGAAATCGACATACATCAAAGCCTATAAAGAATCTTTTTTGTACAGAGCCCTAACGGCATGCACATGTCAGAAGAATAAGCAACATCAAAATAAATAATCGAGTAACTTTAGAAACAACAAACTGGTGGCATACATCGACATACGGCATTTCAATCAACTCATCCCACTTGTGAGTCGAGTCGTGAAGATACTGAGGGGTGAGGGGTGGCTCAACACCGGATTATACACTTAACGCATTATGGTTAGCGGAGAGCTTTGTTAACAACCCTAAATGTGTTGTCTTCGTGATATTGGGACGGCAGAGTACTTGGAGATAGCGATGTTAGACTCCGTCTGTCATTGTCCGTTGATTTATAAACAAAATAACCGCCCAAGTGTATGTCGGATCACGCATAATTACAGTATTGTAGAACTAAAAAACTATTGACTCAATATATAGTGTATGCACTACGATTATCCCCCTACTCAAACCATGACCATAAAAATAAATGATCATTTAATTACATCATTCTACTATAGCCGTCCATACATAATTTATATTGAGTCAATAGTTTTTTAGTTAAATACCTGTTACATACGGATAGACAGACGAATCTAAGGGTTTCGTTTTTTGCTGTTTGCCCATGGAATCTTAAGATGATCTAACTAGAACCATAATGCTATGTTAGCCGATAAACAGACAGAAGGTTCACCTTATAATAAGTAGTCACGTTTATTTGTAACACCAGGACCCTGAGTCGTTGAGTTTCTTAAGTCTTATATGCCTGTTAATCCATAGGGCCCCTCAACAGAACTTTCTAACCAAAACAATAGAACGTTTAGTTTACGTTATAGGTATGTATAAAATGTGGTAAACGCTGTACTCATCTGTCACTGATGTACATATCAGATTGTAAAACTTAAATTTTATTTTTATTTTGCAAGTGTTTAATATGTTACACTGTAGATGCGTCTTATACAATAAATAAATAAATAAACGTGCTTCATGGCGGAAATAGCCTCCATCCACTGACGAACTCTGCACTAAGTCCTACTTTTTCTTAAAAACGTTCAATTAAGAAACACCGCTCTTAACATGTTTAACAGTTTAACATACAATAATTAAATATTCTGGAACATTCTTCACATTCGGTTATTTACCCAAGCAGAGCTTTAAAAATACTTTTGAAAAATATACTTGTATGGCACTTTACATCTAGACACTGAACAAAACACATGTTCACGCACACAAATATTTGCCCTAGGTGGGAATCCAACCGATTCTGTAAGGAAAATGATACTAATTTGAGGATGTTTCGTCGCGGTCTCTGCGCTCTGTCTTTGTCACTAACTACGCTAATACTACTAATCATGTGAGATATCTCTCAGATAGCTCTCCGAGGCCTCCGTGAAGCGGCTCGCCGACGAAGTTTGTATTAGCTGAATAAGGGGGCTGTAGCGTGATATGTTAAACCTATACATTACCGATGATTTTAATGTATCTAGATTCTACCAACAACTTCACTAATACTTACTTCTGGAAGTAGCTTTCTAATCGCAAAACGATGATTTAAATCAGTCCAAAAGTATTTGAGTTTCATAACACTTAAAACATACTAATATTTTTCATTTATAATATTAATTAGCTGCGCCCTGCGGATTGACCCGCTTTTCAATCCTGGTTATAAATCTTTCTCTTGAATTACTCTATCTATTGCTGAAAACTGCATTAAAACTCTTTGCTAAGTTTACGATTCTATAAAGGACATACAGACAAACATTCATTTTTATATATGTATATAGATATTTCAAAAATAGCCGATAATAATCGTTCAAGTGGGACAACATTCAATAAATAGCTGAATATGCGAAACCAAAAATAAGCGCTATGCCTAATATGAGGCTCGTGATGCCAACCTGACTCTAGGGCTGTCACAAATATTCCTGAAATGTTCAAAACATTTTTTTTTGTACCCGGCAAGAGTACGGAGACCTTAAGAGGATATATAGATACTTTAACACTAATGAAGACTACACCTTTAGATACTACAATGGCTGACACACACATCTAAACCAATTAGTGTCTTAATACATGGAATGTTTAAATTCAGAATAATACTGCCTACAAAGGTTGCCTTCTTTATACGGCTGATAAAAACTTTATGCAACAAGGCTTAGGAGAGCAAACGAGAGAATGAGAATAGAGCCCGCGTCCAAACATCGTTGTGCTAGTGTTATTTGCCTTACAGAATCAAACCTTTCTCAAATCAAAGATTCAATTTGGTCTCATGTGAGGGAGAGTAAAGGAGAGTGCGATTTTTGTGAGTTTATTTGCATATGTAGGTAGTAATGTAAAGTAGTGTAGTAATATCCGAAACCACTACAAGAAATAAATAAAAATTACTGATAGAAAGTTACACGATTCCCGACTGACATAGGCTTTGATCCCTTAAAATCTCGGGTAAAACCACGGGACGGAAGCTGATCAGTAAAAAAACTGATAAATTGAAGTAGGAAATAATTGCAGTATTATTGTCAAATATTATCGAGTCACTTAATAAAATATACCTAATTAATAATATCATCCACTAATTCAAAAGGCTATTGGTAGCCCTGAATACGCTAGGTGGCTATTACAGGGCGGGCGGGCGGCATGCGGCGGGCGGGCGGAATTCGCGCACGCACGTTAATTGCTAAATTCGCCCAGGAACTACACCGGCCGCCCCCCCAGTCCGTGCGGGGGCGAGGGGGGCCGGTGCCCCTCGCGCCACCTGCCGCCGGCACTCGGTCGACAATAAGCTAACACTCAGTCGTTTTGTGAATTGTTGGAGTTTACGGTAACTTAAAAACATGTTCTATGTTGATGATTTACGTCCTGTTCTGTTTAGAGCTTCAAAAGTGCAGGTGATATTTCTATAACTTGGGTACTACTTAGCTGTTAAACCAAGAGATACTTCCTTGGATGCGAGGGGCCAGTTGGCTTGGTGGTTAGAGATGTTGACTTCCACGCCACAGGTCGTATGTCCGATTCCTAACCAGGACTGTCTCAGGATATTTGTTTATTAAACCTTTGAGAAGGTAAGATAATTTACGTAGGCATTACGGTCCTAGGCTTTTTCAACCTTGCACTATGGACCAAACGCCCGCTAGATGGCGCTAGTCTTACAACTCGGTCGTGCTAAAATCTTAGAAGTTAAAATATTTCGTGGAGACGAGTTAATTACATCGTTTTTGGTTCCGTAGTTGTTGAGTCTTTTCTTTTATTTAATATTTTTTAATCCGTTGCTTCTCTAGTGCATGTTCTGTGACTTTTAAGCTAATTCTGGTTTATGGTTTATTGTCAACAATACCTTACAAATAAGTAAAAACGTCTGGCATCCACTGGGGTGTAGTGGGTATCGGAAGGTAGACGCCCCCCTACCCCCCACGTCTGCCTCGTCGACCGATACATGCGAGTAACGGTCAGTAATTGACTCCCGCGCGTATTCCACGCCGGGACTCGGAGCCACGTCACTCAGACAACTGCTACTACTGCGTGAGATTCTGCAATGTATTTAAAATTTGTAGGACCTACTACTTGACTATAGAATACAGAATGTACTGTAGTCACAGGTCATGAGGGTTCCCACCCGCTACAATTACTAAAATTTACTTAAAATTACTTAAACTAAAATTAGTTTGTAATAATGTCTCTGTGTTTTGGTGTAAATATTTGTATAAGTACCGTTATATTTAGAGAAAAATATGTGGTATATCAGTCATTTAGTTTCTGTATCACAAACTCTGCTTAGTTTAGCATCAGAAAATTAAGATTAAAGAATGTCTGAGAATATTTTCTTATTGATTTATTGTTAGCGACCCGCTTAGCCTTCGCCGGAGAGGGATAATACAAATATATTTTAAACTATAAATAATATCATACTTTAAATGTTTATGTAAATATATACCTTACTGAAGAAATTCTTTAAATAAGGTTGAAAATTCATAAGTGCTTTAATGGATTTATGCCGACAAGCAGGGAAACACAATAAATGACTTTATTTTATACCATTTACAGTGTAATTTAAGTATTACATACATCATTTAGAAATTGGAGGTGACTTACACCACGTTTTGAACAAATTATTTTCCATTAATACTACGTTCTGGTTGAACTCACGATTCATTACATGAAGGCACATCTCTAATTCAAAGTAAGCTGTGCTATGACCGACTACGATGCAACATGATATGTCTGTCTACTTATTAATATTAAAGAGGGTTCTATAGTAGGGAAATAAGGCGAATTTAATGCGCTGTGACTACAAACGAAATTAATAATCAACTTGATCCAAAAACGTAGGGATTTATGTACTTTTTGAAAGAAACATTGTCGCAAGTAAGTTTGAAATCGGTTCATCTAATAAAAAAGTTCTGAGTGTTACACATAGAAACAAAAAAATACAGTTGAAATGAAACATTTATTTAAATAGGCCTTCACAGGCACTTATGAGAGGTCAGACTCTTACATTTGAATTTAGAACCTCCTCCTTTTTTAGAAGTTTGGTTTAAAAATTGTCATCGATCCATAGATTTCTATTCGGGATCGAATACAATTTTGGTCATTTATGGGGCTGATGAGTGAACAGTTTAGTTAAAATAAAAATATCAGAGAAATGTCTCAATTGCACAGATAGATCGAAAGTTTGTAAATTAAAAGACAAGGAAGCTATATCAAAAGTAGGTTTGTAGGTAAGTTGAACTTCATTTATAATAAGGCGTACAGTGAGACGGTTATTAGTTCGTATATAAATCGATAATTTTTACTTTGCTTTTGAATCTTGTAAAACTAAGTATTATTATTACTATTGCTATGGCTGACTATACCACTAATATTTATATTTAATAAAAAGTTTTCTGTTAATGTACTAATGTTGTTCTAATTTGTAAGTTGTACTAATGACGCCACCGCTGAACAGGTTTTCATTAACATTTGTACACAGCTAACGAGTAATACCCGGCTGAAGCTAGTTAGTGGGATGGTTAGCATGGTAGATGATAACCAAATTGCCACACCACAGGTCTTGAGATCGATTCCCAACCAATACAGACAATACGGCCAGCATTTGTAAGGATCTCTGTTGGTTCTGTGCCTAGGTGTTAATATACCAGTTATCCGTTTAGTATGGGGTCAGATGGCCGTCCGACAAAATGTTCCAAGATATTTATTTAGTATCTCACTAAAGGTTATAATTCATAAATTTACGAACAACCGATATGGGGGCGAGTATAGCGTGGTGTATAATGTTCGTGTAACGGAGGAACAACAAATTAATCCACGTATCGGTACCGGTTGAGGAATACCCGGTATCCGTTATCGGCGCGTAATTGGCGAGAAATGTGATCGTCCCGCCGCCGCCCCGCCCGCCCCGCTCGCCCCGCTCGTCCCGGAGGCTACCGGTGTGCACCTATTACCGGTTATTGGTTCGGTTCTGTAATGCGGTGCTGCGGCGGAACACCGGTAACTGTGTTACTCTTACGATCCAGCTTTCATGTTGATGGTATTAGGTATTGAATTAGCAAATATAGCTAATATTTATGATTCCAGATGGTGTGGTGGTTAGACTGACTATCACCCTGCATGTCGTGGGTTCGATACCCTGTTTATGATGTCTTTTTGAAATACTATATGTAGCTTATCAATTATCTGGTTGCCATAGTACACGCCTCCTTAGTTTGGAATCAGATTACCGTGTGGGAAGAACGCCTCAGTTGTAGAGCTTCTAGGGCAGAGTTTGTGCGGGTAAGTACTACCACCACACCCATTTCCGTCGTGAAGAAGTAGTGCATTTGTATTAGGTACTGTGTTTCGGTTAACAAGGTAAGGGGCCTGGTGAAATTACAGGCAGATGAGACTTAGCAACTTCCAACAATATCCATAGGTGGCAGTGACCACTTACTACCAATCCGTCTGTTTATCGGCCTACATGACATTAAAGAAGGATTTTTATTTAGCAGGTTATTTAAAAAGCATCTTTTTTATATATCCCAAGACATTCTTCACACATGGTTACCTGATCCCAAGTTAAGCAGAGTGTAGTAGTATACTACATATACTACTTTTTTAAATATATACTTTTATAGATATTTACACCCAGACAACAGACATGTTCATGCACACAGATGTTTGTCCTGGGTGGGAATCGAACCCGCGACCTTCAGTTTGGCAGTCAGGGTCTCTAACCACCAAGCCAACTGGCCCGTTTTGTTAGGATATATAGATGACTTTACTGTTCAAATCTTAAGATCTCAAATCTCATACCATATCCAGCACTTGTTTAGTCTATTGGTTAGCATTTACCTTTAGCATTGACGCAGGGTTTTGGTAATGACGGCCTTAAAGCGCTTCATTGTCGTATACCTAGTGAAGTTAGTCGTAGAAAAGGGGCATAAGAGAGTTTAGTTACTTCGACTATAATTATCTTTATACAAATCAATTTATTTGTGTAACGGGAGACAGCTGGTCATCTGTAATAGGTTCATGTATTCCTAGGACAGATACCAATGAAACTGTATTATCAATAACTAGTTAAATGTCTTAAAATGTAATCAAAGGGAAGAGAAATTAAAACCTTATTTTTATTTCTAACAAGCTACTCCCGGTATGTATTCCTATGCGACTTTTTTGTATGAGGAAGCATCGTAGGCATTGGTAGAGAAACTCACTAAAGTTACGAAGAATCGCTATTGGATCCTCAGTAAAAACAACCTTACAAACCGGTAATAGAGTGACTCATAGAGTTACATTCATAAGTACTTGAAAAGACCTATTTGAATAAAAATATTACCAGTTCCATTTCATTACTACAACAAGAAACCTTAGGGTACAAACATACAAACTTTCATTTTTATGTATATAGATAGATATCTTAAGTTTGTATGGGTATGTTTGGTACCATTCAGTTCAATGAAAACTAAATGTATTTTAATTAAATTTGGTATATATATATATTACTTTTATTTTATAAAATTTAACTAAGGACAATAAACAGTAAATCAACACAAACAGTAGAATATGTAAAAAAGAGTCAGCGTCAGAACAACTACGTTATCCACAGATTACTTTAGTTCACTAAATAGGAAGTTAGGTACTTTATGTCCAGGTTCGCCAAGTTCTACTCGGTTTCACTCGCACTCCGCTAGCCTTTAGTTTAAAATGTCGCCGCCAACAATCATTACATATAAGGTTTGGTTATTTATCATAAAGAGAGTGATCAGAAGGTCATGCGATTCGATTTCCTGCTTTTAAAGGGAGATTGTTCGTAATTTTTGGAATTGCTATTTATGATATAATTATTTTGGCATTTACATAATGTTATGACATAAAATATCTTTAGTGTAATGTAGGTGTTAGTAATGAAACCTCTGCCTACCTCAAGATACTTATTTATTGTATAATATCAATATTACAAGCAATAGAATATGTTTTCTTTCGATTAGAAATGAAAGAAAAAAAAAATTGCAATGATAAAAAAAATCAAAATAAAATTATATTCAAGTTTTAAATACAAATATATAATCAATTTATTTTATCTCAAAGTTTAATGTTATTGCTTTAATAAACAAAAAAATTAGTACCTAATAGGCGAGTCTACAAATGAATGAATGAATCATGAAATCCGATATTATTGCAAAATTCTCCGTTGTCATACTCAGTATGATGCTATAACAGCTTTCGCGAGCCGTTATGAGCCGACGGCCGGCGCTACTCAGCTTCACGCCTACATGCATTCTACTTTCACATCATTTTTATTTATTCCTTTTTGATAAATATTTCTAAAGATAGATATCAAATATAATACCCATTACGAACTAATTATTTAAGTAGGCATTTAGGTAGGTACCTAATTGTATTTATAATGAGAGATCTATGAATAATGTAGGTAATAAGATGCGTGAATTATACCTAAATAATAAGTGAAATATAAAAATATTCAAATTTATTCAAGATTATATTACGGTTGTAGGTAAGTAGTGTACTTATTCCGTAAAAATTATTCTTATAAAAAAGATAAAATATTTCTTATTTTTAATTGCCTTGGGATTTTGAACTAAGGTGGGTACGAATATGTTAATATGTTAATAGTAAATAAAAAAAACTCATTTATAAGTAACATAACCTTATTGGTATCACTTCAAAATATTTACTTTAATAAATCATGATTCATACCACATACAAATAATTTTTGACCTGTTTATTTATAGGAACATAAGCAGGTCCTGGAATATAATACTCCGAACCAGTTTACAAACTACTCAGACATCATTTGTATGGATATAAAATCGCACTACATTTACATTCACGGTTCGTCAACACAACCGACGTAAAAAGACAAACCAACACAAAACTCGTCCGCCATGCCACTAAGAAGGGCGGTTCTATGAACGAAACCTTTCCACATTTAAACTCTACAACGAACATCAAAACGCTAATTAAAATTAACCTTAAGACCGAGAGTCAAGATTGAGTTTCGAGTGGTCGCAGGTGGCGGTTACAGCTTTTCGTAACGCTCGGTTCGCGTGCAAGTGGCCAATCAGCGCGCCGTTGCCATGGCTACGCGCGGTTGCCGCTCGTCGCCGATAGATGGTGTTAGTGCTGTTTTTACGACTATAATTAACATCGCATTGGGAAATTCATGTTGGGGATTATGATGACCGACTATGTTTGATGCTTGATGTATTTTTTCTTTTTCGTAGATCAGAAAGTGGGAAAAACTTTATTAGCCATTTTTGATGTCTGTTATGTTGCTGAAAGTGAGTTCTTTGATCGGTAGTTTAGAAAATATTTAAAATTGTATAATTAGTCTCTGACGACTTTAGGAGTTGTAGCATAGACAAACATCTTACTTATTTGTTTTCACACATAGGTAACTGCTACTCACTGCACTGACATCAGAAGTTTATTTCCATCAACAGTTACAACTAGATTAGAACATAAGGTAATTGGAACTAAAATCAATGAACTATCTGAAGAAAAAAAAATACACGAATAAAATTTCTTAAAGATTAAGCAAACTGACCCAATATGGCTGTAATGATAAAGAAAATAATTTCATCTAATATATATATAATTGCACTGAAATATTATAAAACAATAAGTATTAATACGATATTTTACTTTAAGGCTACGAAAGCTTTTGATATTAACAAATGTAGCACCTTTTAAATTTGTCTAAAAAGTAATTATTTTGCTTCGAAATGTAAATTTTATTATTTATTTATAATATCACTATTTAATATTGCCTGAAATAAGTTTACATAAATACCACAAATGCTGTTACATGAAAAGGAATATAATTCTATTTATTTTTTAATGAGATTTAAATTCAATAATAATATAAAAGCGTATCAGCCCACGAGATGTTTGATCGCATAATAATCCATTTATTGCAACGTCTCACAAACTGCGGGGCCCGGAATTGGGGAAACCTAATCCCCAGTAAGCCATTATACCGAAAACTCAACTACCATCACTCATAACCACCCCCGTTAACTTGAAAACAAACTTTAAAACTACACAGATAGATTTCATTTCAGAATAGAACATGTTAAATTTTCCTTTAACCCAAAATTAAGGGGTAATAAACTTTATTGTCTCATATTAGGGTTTATTTTTGTTTGGTATGCGACTCTCGAGTTTGGAAATGAAATTTTCATAAATGTGTGGCGGGTGCGGGGGAGAGCGGGGGTGCGCGGGCCGGAGAGGGTGTATACAAGGGGTGGTAGTATTTGTGTTTTCCCCGCAGTTTCCGAGGGGGGATGGCGAGCGATACTTGAGCCCCCGTTGTGTGAACGTAAAAACTATTAATAATAATTATGAGTCTTGCAATTACTTCGGCACGTAAGTAGATAGGTGAGCTGGTGCAGGAAGCTAGTTTTTGACTGATCCTTTTACAAAATTGTATACATTTTTATAAAGCTAAGTGTCTATATAAGTAGAAATGAATGCTGTTGGTTGGTAAGAGCATCACTAGTGAACGGCTAGACCGATTTGGGACCTTAATGTCCGAATAAGGTTTTTAGAGTCAGATTAACTGTAAAGAACGCGCTGATTATGGAAAACTGAGCAAAATTTAAACGTTCCTTTTTCTATGGATTTTTTTCTTGAACTCAAGACCATTTCGCGATTCAAAGACGCATTGCAACACATGCCGGAAACAGCAAGTATTAAATATAATATAATTGGTCTAAAACCCACCATTTTGGTTACTAATAAAATATTTTAAATTATTTATTTTTCAATCTGGCATCTTGCCGTATATGCAGTGCTAAATAGGTATATTATTCAATGGACTAGCTCCCGTATCACGGCTCCACCCGCGTTCCCGAAGGTTCTAACGTATCTTGGGATAATAACATATTGCTCCTGTATAAATTAGCTTTCTAATAGTGAAATGATTATGAAATGAAATGAAATATTTATTCAAATAGGCCTTCACAGGCACTTATGAATGGTCAGACTTTAACACCGGTTCGGAAGGTTGCTTTTACTGAGAAGAGCCGGCAATAAACTCAGCAATTACTCTTTTCAAAATAAGATTTTGTACATAAAGATGTGTCCTGCTGGAGCGAGCGCTACACCCAAGCATTGTCGTCATTAAGATAATCCTTTGGGTTGTAGAAAGCCTTTTGTACTAAAACAGTCTTAAGAAACAAATTATTGAAATTGGTCCAGTAATTTTTAATTAATTCAATAGAAACAGAAATACAACCCAATTCTCTCTGAAATATTAGTGCAGATGTATATAACTGATATTTACCCAATCCTGTCATAAAGTTGGAGTAAGAACATTTTATACCATTAACTATACATAACCCGAAGTCTAGTAAAATGTATTTCTATTTGTGCATGTCGGGGATCTGAAAATTATGTGTTAGGTTTAGTTGCTTGATTTTATAAACACCTCTTTTGTCGGAGAAGTAGTTAGTCTGAGAAATAGCAAGCATAACGCTTTTTTAATCTTTAATTTCAAGTACCTTTAATGATTAGGTTTTGGATGAAAAATAACAATAACATGTCTCATGTGTAAAATTATTTTTGAGATGCAGCCAAACATAGGGTTTCAATATAGATAAATATTTAGTCTAAAAAAATCAGTTTAGCTACACAGTTAACACATAATTTTATCCCGCAATAAATAGGCCTTCACATGCACATATGAATAGTCTATAGATTTTAAAACCGATTCGAAAGGTAATTTTGACTGAAAATAGCCAAAATAAATCCAGTAATTAACTTTAAAGGCGAAACAGACAATATTAACGTATAATTAGAGCAAAGTACATGTAAATGTACATATAGCTATAAACACAAAAAGCCTTGAATAGAAATCACTGTGATCTCAATAATAATTCAGAGCATATTATTTCTCCATCTTACAGAATAAATGCAATTCAATCGACCGTAAGTCATAGACCTTAAATGGTTCCCCAAAAAAAAACTTCCTTCCGCGAATCTTTAGGCAATTGTTTGCAAAAATATCGTATTGCCGGGGTCGGGTCGGGTGTCGAATACATCCCAACACTGACGTGATCCGAGCCGACGTGCACTGAGCTATTGGGCAACAAATGCACGGGCCATGAGAAAAAAATCTCAACCGTTTATATTACTGTGAGACGCTGTAGCAATACCTCAAAGAAGGGAAAGAAAAATATTTAATTAGTAAGAAAGCAGAAGGTATTTTCTTGCAATGTTCTTTCCAAAATACATTTGTGTAGTTAGTGGAGTTCTTACTGCAGAGTTTGTTAGGAGAGGTACCACCATACCTCCATTGTCCATGTCCTAGTATTTCATTTAGAACGGTAGAAGTGTCTCTAAAATTATAGGCACATAAGAGAGCTAACCTGCCGGCCCTAGATACCTCTGGTATTGCAAATGTCCATAGACAGCGGTAGCCACTACCATCAGGTGGATCGTCCTGCTATTTGACAAAGAAAAAATATTCGTAAACTTATCCCATAATGTTTAAAAGCATGGAGTTCACTCGCTAGCATCTATGGGCTGAATGTTTAGAGCGTGGTGTCGCTGGTATCGAGTTACGACGGCTTGCAGATTGACAGCAATCGATGGCAATTGACGGCTTAATACGAACATAATAGGCGTTTTTTTGGTTCCGAGATTTGAGATTTTTTTGCCCCTAATCCTTGGTGAAGGAAATCGTTTTTGCGTTTTAGTTTTTTTTGTTTATATTTAATTTTTGTTTACACACTATAATATTTATTTAATATTATAGTTCTTTAAGGAGGTGCTAAAATAACTAAAGCAGAACGGAGCGCATGAAGCTACTACAAGAGCCCAGATATATATATATATAAGAAGTATTATTATAATACGTAGACAAAAAGAACAATAGGTAAGACTTTGATTAATTTAAAGATTAATTTTGATTTTGAAAAAAAATATATAAAAATTAAAATATATTATAATACAACAATATAATATAATAAATTAAAATAAATAAATCCACTGTAATATAAACAAAGAATGTCTGAAATTTATATTAAGTTGCCACTAGAATCGACATCAAACTATTAAAAAAATTACACTCCTTAGACCTTTAAAATGAGATGATTATTTTTAATCACTCCTGTCCCAGGCTAAATTAAACTTTATGTGTATATAAATAGACTTCAATTGGATAGAAATGGCTGTCTCGTTAAAGCAACATGAACTAAATGCATTGATATAAACCTATTAAGCTATTTATTTGTTATATTATTAACTTGCGATACGTCCTGGCTTCGCCTGAGTAAGATTATGATTTCGGAAGATGTTCTCTAAATGCTGGTGAACCGCGACAAAATTTATTGCATATTTTTAATGATATATAAGCGGACAAACAGACATAGAAAGTGATTTTGTTTGGTACTGTAACGAGATTAGAGTGCGCGATAAGCGTTTTGGTGCCATAGTTGGCTAGTCAGGTAGTAAATAACAAAAAACAAACATTAATTTACGTATACCTACCTTTTTCACACCGATGGTGTTACAAAAACTCGCTAAGTAAAGTAAAAATAAAAAGTTCTAAACCATTTATTCAGTTTAAGTCCTTGGAAGGCACTCATGAAGGTCAAATTTAAAGTTACTGAAGCTACTAAATCATAGCCCAGTGTAATATATGTATATAGTGTACTACATGTCCCGTCTTTTAAAATATGAGATATTATTTGGGACTGTATTGGACCTCTATCTCCTACTTCCTTTTTATCATTTCGAAGACCATATATTTCTTATTTTTGTAGGAATTTTATATTATCTGGAAATATTAAATGATGGTGTAGGTATACGTTGACTGATTTTGATGATTCTTATTGTTATACTTCTGGCGTTACCTGCATAGTGCATAGCTATAATAGGTAGGTTATATAGGTACTAATATATAATACAGCCTGCTTGTAGGCTACTAGATATTTTAACGTCCAATGTACGGCCGGATTTTCCTTTCCAGCGACTATATGCGCTCAAAACCAGAGAATACCTGTCCAAGCTCATATATAAACGTTTATGAACATGACTGACCTGGATCCTGTCCTCAGGCAGGTCTGTCTTGAGAGAGAGCATCTCCCGTGCGTACACGTCGGGGTAGTGCGCGTCCTTGAACGCCTTCTCCAGCTCGTCCAGCTGGTATGAAGTGAAGATTGTCCGGCTATAATCAAACGACTCTATATTACTATTACTATTATTATTTAGGAAAGTTGGCTTGGTTTTTGGCCCTGACTGCCAGGCCACAGGCGCGGGTTTGATTCCCACCCAGGACAAACACTTGTGTGCATGAACATGTCTGTTTTTTCTGTGTCTGGTTGTAAATGTCTATAAGTAGTAGTAGAGCTCTTAGTGCAGAGTTCGTCCGGGGAAGTACTACCACCTTACCCATTTCCGCCGTGAAGCAGTAATGCAATTGTATTTCTATGTTTCGGTTAGAAAGGTAAGGGGGCCGGTGAAATTACAGGCACATGAGACTTAACAACTTCACGTCTCAGGGTCGACAACGCATTGGAGATGCTCCTAGTGTTGCAAATGTTCATAGGCGGCGGTGACCACTTACCATCAGGTGGACCGTCTGCTTGTTTGTCGGCCCAAGTGGCATAAAAAAAAAAAAAAAAAAAAGTATGTATTTAGATGATTAAAACATACTCGTATATCAGTTATCTGGTTACCATAGTACAAGCTCTGCGTAGTATGATTAGATTGAGGTGTGTAAAAGAATGTCCCAGGATATTTATTACTATAGTAGCGGTTTCTCCTGGAAGAGCCTATTTTTTTCTCAATACTATAGGCTGTTTGTGTGTCAAATTTTACCAAGATCCGTTCTAACGTTTAGTCGTAAAAGCATAGAAAATAAACAAACTCTTTTTTTAAATAATAATTGTGCGGTTTACACGGACAACAATAATCAAACAATAAAATGGATCAGTTTCTATAATATGAATTAGGATAGCTCGGATTTCAGTGGCAAAAATTGGCACGTGAATTGTGTATATCGATCGGATTTAAAGTTGAAGCTTAGTAGATCGATAGCTGAATGCAGGCAGAAGGACAACAATCGTAGCGCCCGTTAATGTTATAAATATAAGTAAGACTTCCAATCCAAGAGCATTACACAATCGCTCTGCTGGACTTTGTTACTACAACTTTTATTTTGAATGATTGGAAGGAATTGTCTGTATACTTAATGTACGATAGATCGAGCTATTTATATGTTGTTAATTATCGACTAATTGAAAGAGTGTCTCTATCAATAAACCCAGTCTATCGAGGTTTGTTACATTATATCTTCGCATAAATATTGAGTGAGTTTCTTGGTCTGGCATCATAATATTAAATTATTAAAGTAGCAATGCATTTTCGACCTGAAAATGATATATGTAATAATATTAAACTCGCCTCGCTGGTTGAGTGGTATACAGAATTCAAAATTAAAAAAAACATTCAAAACTATTCTGTACAGGCCTGCGGAGGGCACTTAAAAAGAACAAATTTAGTGTTACTGAAGCTACCACCGGTTGGGAAGTCAGCCTTCAACTGAGAAGAGCCGGAAGAAACTCAGCAAGCAAGCTCGGCTAGACAGAGACCTGGAGGTCCAGGGTTCAAATCCCTGGTCGGGCTAGGTACCTAATATTTAATGTTTCTTTACTTATAGATTGGTAATGTGTTAGATGCAGCGACAATGCTCACCATATATGGTTTGTCGTTGGGACTTAAAATATCTTGAGTGGAATGAACGTTTGAGTACTAAGACCTCTGCCCACCTCTATGAGGTTAATGGGCATGAAGATATATACATGACAGAACTAAAAACCATATGCACTCTATGCTATAACTTTTTAGATTTATGTTAAGTTTACAGAATCTGATCTTTGTCATATTTTCATTGCTATTGTCTGAAAAAAAGTCAGTATAACATTCATGTAGAGATCAAAATCCATCCACCTTCAAGTACAAATACAAGATTAGATTCTGAGCGAATTAATTTCTGGAATATAATTGTAAGCTAAATAGTTTGATCAGTTTCAAAATCCAAAACCATTCCTCATTTAAACCCTAATAGGTGAAGGTCAAAGCTGCAAATATTACCACTGATTCAGAATTCAGCATTTAGATTAAAAAATAACGTACCTATGTCTGCGTTTTTTCTTCTTCTTCTTGCCGTTGTAGCCGGTGAGGCCGTCGACCGTGAAGTCTTTCGCCGCTTCTAGCGAGGACACTCCTGCACAGAGAGGTTTACTATTAAACGAATTGCTTTTATACACAACAAATTAACTTAAGGTAAGATTTCCTTATTTTTCCTGCTTAAGTTTTGACAGAATGCGATAAGTGTTATTTTGGCAGAAGTAGGCTAGAGTTTAGTAATGTAGTACCACCTTCCTATTTCCGCCTAAGCAGTAGTGCACTTGTATGACTGTGTGTTTAGGTTATAAAGGTATAGGAGCTGGTGAAATTACAGGCATATCAGACTTAACGACGTCACGTCTTAGGGTCGACACAGTGACCATTTACTATCAAGTGGACGGACTGCCTGGTTGTTTGAATGAAATAAAAGGAATTTAAATATCCTATCTTTAAGGTTTGGGTACCCTACTTGAATAAATGCTTTTAGTTCCTCCAAAAACCCCTCCAGTGGGCCTCTATGGTGCAAATTTAGTGCCTCAGAAGCATGAAGAACACATTTATGTGAATGGGCGTTCAAAGATTGCATAGATGAAAGTTAAGAGTGCAAATTTAGCTAGCTCTAAGAGTAGCCAGTTGGCTTAGACGTTAGAGACAATGGCCGCCGCGCCACCGGTCGTGCATTCCAACTCAGGACAAAAAATTCTGCTTGTTCTGAGTCTGGGTGTAAATATCTATATTTACCTATGTATTAAGATGAAAAGCAAACAAAAAAGTTATCCGGTTTCCATATTCTGCTTCATCATCATCATCATCTGGATCAGACGGCCGTGTGTAAAGAATGTCAAAACATAAAACCTAAACGCATAATATCAATCAATACCCTACGAGTAAGTCAAGCAAACATTACCGCGCGTTTAAGATAATCCCTAATCTGATCTCCAAATCGTCGCGTGTCCCCGAAATCCACTTAACAAGTAGTGTGACAACAGCGCCTCGGCCGCGCCGTCCGGGGATTTGTCACATAATTACCGAATGTGATTGCCAAATGAATTAGTAAACAGGCGAGCGGTGGCGGGTTAATAGAATAGATCGGGCGCTTCCCCCGGGACACTCGGGACCCGGCCCGGCTCCGGGAGGGGGCGGGGGAGGGAGAGGACCAGCCCTCCGGGACGCCGGGTAATTGAATTTGGCGCCAATGAATACAACAATGAATTATTAAATTTAGAGCGGTTCTCTGCGACCTTCACTCCGGTCCTATTTAGCGGAGCTACTTTATTGCACGTTGTACATTTCTCGTTGACGACCGAGGTTAATACTGCAGCTCTGAGGTCAAAAGCGTTGGATACGAAGCAGGTTAATTTAGTAATGTTAATTGCCATTTGTTTGGATAGATCTGTGACGAATTTCGATTATAATTGTTTTGTGTAGAGCTGGGATGTTTGTCAGTTTAGCAATAATGTTGAAGTGTTAATTTATAATGAAGGATGTTATATTGTTTCAGTAATAGTTTTACGCAAAATCGAATAAAAAATTACTCAAGCCGATCAGCAACTATTGTAACATCAGCTTCTCAAAATATTTTTCAGCTGGTAGACAAACTAGTAGACGGTCCACCCGATGGTGAGTATTTACCGCCACCTATGGACATTTGCAGCACTAGGGCCGTCAATGCGTTGTCAGCCCTGAAACCTGATGTTGCTAAGTCTCATTTGCCTATAATTCACCGGATTTCATACCTTTCTAACCGAAGACATATTTATTAATTTAATAAATGAACAAAGCCTCACAAATAATTAATAAATTGAATAGTTACATCAAATATAAAAATAATAATATGTTTACCAAAACAAAAATAAAGAGAACAAACTAAGTCGCGAGTGTGAACATGTGTCCAATTATCCCCGGACAATAGGGCAGGCGGGCGTGTCCGATCGGGACTGTCCAGTCAATCGATTGGTCACACTAGCGGTGTTCGGGCCCTACGCAATGTTGTTTGTTAATTCCATTGAATTTTATTAGTTGGAACACGATATCAATAAAATAAATTCAAAATGTTGGACCCCAATTGGTGTGGGTCCCTTACAGCCAACGAAAGGTTCGTATATTCGATTTTCTCTGACAGATAAATACTTAAGTGCGTAAACATGTCTGTTTGTTCGGTGCTTGAGTTTTGATATTTGGGACACATTTACGCATAAACGGCTGAATGGATTTAGATGAAACTTGTTACACGAATAGAATATTTACTCGATTACATAAAGGATACTTTTTGTACGAGAAAATCTTAAATTCTTCGGGATTGCAGGTAAAACTGGGTACCTTGTATGTAAGATTGGAAGCTCTAGGGAGGCCCAAATTATAAAAGCAATGTTTATATATTTTTCTGGAAAAAGGTATCCTATCAAAATGGATGCGTGCGATTCTTGATTAAACAGGCAAATTTACATAAATAATTCGTATGAGGTAGAGCTTAAAGTCCTGAGTTGATCCGTAGAAGTACTACTACCATACCCATTACCGCGGTGAAGCAGTAGTGCATTGTATTACTGTGTTTCGGTGAGAAAGGTAAGGGGGCCGGTGAAAATACAGGCACATGAGACTTAACAACATCACGTCTCAGGGTCGACCACGCATTGGCGATCCCACTGGTATTGCAAATGTCCATAGGCGGCGCTGATCACTTACCATCAGGTGGACTGTCTGCCTATCAACTTACATAGCAATTAAAGATATCTCTGGAACTTCTGAAGCGATTCAAAAAATTCTTAGACAGTTAGAAAGCTAAGCTATTCCCGGTTACATAGGCGTTTTTATTTCTGTTTAAAAAAGATCCCTTGATTATGTCAGGAAACCGAAGCTAGTATAGAAAATGAAAGCAACCGCACCCATCCAAGATTTATTCATGCAATGAGGCAGTCAGTGTCGCTGAGGAATGAGAAGCTGTAAGGCAATCACTTAGAAGGCTTCGTCATAGCAATACACTTGGTGTCCCGCGGGATGCGCCGGCCGCGCCCGCGCCCGCCGAACTTCGCCAATCGAGGGTGTGCGCTAGCTACCGATTCGTCACGGTACGACTGTTCTCTTCTCCCAGTTGTTTATAGATTACTCGTTGTTATTATTTGATGACGCAAAGGGCTTTGCAACGGAAAAAGCAGGGTCCAAGGTCAAAGCTGTTAAAGCTACGTTATGTTTAACTTGTAATTAAAAAAATATAACATTCATATAAGCACTATATCCTATAAGTTTTCAGTGGTGATAGCAAATAATTGTATATTTTAGTGTCAAATAAATAAATAAAAAAAAAGTTATTATAAGGTACCAATAACTTAAGAGCATTCTCGATGTATATTGTAACATGTCCTTCAAGTCGGATCTTATGCAGTTGTACCCTATATTGAAAATGTTAAATACCTTTCGTATGGTGAAATAATTTTTCCAATCGGTACGGTGGTTCCGAACAGACGCCCAAAAATCGCAATCTCTCAAAATTGAAAACCGAAAATGTTATACAATATTTCATGATTAATTATAATATAATACAGAAAATAAGTAAATGAATCGATTTAAAGTCACGCAGATCATTATTGCAAACTTTACTACTTGGCAGCGACCGATAATGTATGCGTTAACACGAATCCACATTCAATACACAATAACAACCTTCCGGCTATGAAGTTAAGGTGTAGAATTAAATGCGGTGGGTGGTGGAGTATTATTTAAATGCGAGGGCCGTCCCTCCTCTTCTCGGAGGGAAGTATGACTGTTGTAAAAGGAAAGCTACTCGTAGTGAGGAACACTGCCACTCTGACGACATTGTAATTAACACTAACAATATAATGAGGTATAATTAGAATGTAATGTGGAACTTTAAATTTGATTTACTTTGAATCATTTTAGTTTCTATACTACTCTATATTTTAAATAAAAAAGCATTTATTCAGTTTAGGATACCTATAATAAAAAGCCAATTGGCTTGGTGGTTAGCGCCCCTGACTGCCAAGTCGAAGGTCGCGGGTTCGATTCCCACCCAGGACAAACATTTTTGTGTGTATGGACATGTCTGTTTGTTCTGTGTCTGGGTTTAAATATCAATATATGTATGTATTTAGAAAAATAAAAAATAGTATATGTAGTATATCAGTTATCTGGTTTCCATAGTACAAGCTCTGCTTAGTTTGGGATCAGATGGCCGTGTGTAAAAGAATGTCCCAGAATATTTATTTATTATTATTTATACAGGTACCGAAGCTACTCCTGTTCCAAAGTCGGTGTTTAATTTTATAAATTAGTTAAGTTAGTGAAATTGGCAGAGAGTAGATTATATCGCATAGCAGTATAGCAACAAAATATAATATTTTTCGATATCAGTGGTAAATAAAATTGTTGAAAAACTGGACACAAAGATACAATCCACGTCCCTACAAAGATCCGTTTAGCTCAGAAAACGGAAGAAACAAAGAGTCAGATAGAGCCAATATAATATTAGTATGGATTAATTCCTTAAGGGTTATATATTTGTTGTCAAGCTATTCAACTTTCTAGAGAAAAAACTCTTTCAAATAGATTTTTATAACTCTATCATGTTTTGCTAAAAAACTCCATAGCTCTTTCCGACGAGAGAGAGCACCACTGAACTAACAAAACACACCAATAAAATAAAAGCAAAATGAATCCACTTATGAAACAAATTTTAATGATATCGAAGTGCTAAAAGTATTACCAAAAAAAAATATCGATCACAAATGTTAAATCAAAATACTGTAACAGGCGAACTCGCTTACACAGGCCCTCAACAGACCTTATTATAAAGGAAAGGGACACCAAGTATACCTTCTGAATGCTGTTCGAGCTATCCCCTTAAAGTGATGCGTGGCTCGGCACAAAACGTCGAAAATTGTCTCACAAAGCGTTACATCGGAGCTCGCAAATGTAATATATCGAAAACGCGTCAACAGAGCACCGACGATCTACACTTATTTCATATATTGAGCCAATTTGTTGCGCGCGGCGAGACTCGACGCGAAATTGGCAATTCGCGCGCGGCCAATTTGCGCGAGATCAGTCGCCGATTAGATTTGTTTGTCGGTGACGTCACGCGAGGCCGCTCAGAAATGACTGTATGACGATGAGCAAAAAAAAAATGTTAATCATTTATCTATAGATATTATGTGCTGACAAGTCATATCGGTCATTGTACCTCCTCGGTCGTTGAGCGTTGAGCAAAGTTAAGTAATAGATAGTATATAATAACTAGGTGATAGTGTTAGGACGAGGATTATTTCAATAGGACAAAAACTAAATTTTGACAGAAATTTTAAATAAAAGAAATTTACCTAGGTACATAAAATTTTGTGATAACACTCTGTTAATATAAATTTTGGTCATAAAAAATTAAGCTTATTCTTTCAAGAACAAATTCATTTTCATTAATCAAACTTTAAAGAAATTCGATTGATTCGTTTAGAATCACTAACACTTGTATTTACGCAGTCGCACTTGAGAGCCTGTTGCCTGAATCAGGATTCCGTTTTTTCACACCGCCGTTTTTTTTCTCTACATGTATATACTTAAAAATCGGCTCTTTTAAGTCGCTATTCAAAGATTAATTCCAACCAATATCCAAGTATTTGTTTACACTTTGTTCTTCTACGAATGAGCACTATAGGTAGCTCTTTAAAAGCTGAGATAGTAAAGTTCCACCAACGAACATTATAATTGAGCTCTCTTAGCATCTCACGCAGCTCTCTCGGCAGAAAACGCATTAAGAAACGTGACGAGACATGCAATTAAGGGTGTGGAGAGGTAGAAATTGGCAATTTTCCCGCAACAAGCCAATTGAGGCAAACGTTCACAGATTATTTGATTTGCAGAGAGGAGCGCGCCGCCACGCAAATGTGTTGCCATGTCCGTACTTACCTTGCCTACATACATAGGTATACAACTATACTTTATGTTTTGTTCAAAGAAAAAGTATATAATATTGCATATCGACTTAAGTTTTATGGAATATGATTGTGGGGAAGTAATGTCCGTCACATTAGCAGCTTCCCAATATGAAAATTCAAAACCATTTATTCAGTTTAGTACCGTGAAGGGCACTTATGAAGGTCGAATTTCCGGTTCTTGAATATTATGATATTAATTAAATGTTTTTTCTTGCTTTTAAAAAATAACTATTTCAGCTTATGTTACCCTCGAGCACGAGGGATCTAGGTTTGTAAGATCTAAAACAAAAGCTACATGCGAGCCAAATTTTGTTAAGATCGGTTGTGCCGCTAGCGTGAAGGGATAACAAACAAATTTACTTTGGCATTTAAAATATTAGTGTGAGATTACTTATTCCTTATTATACATTAGTAGTATGTCTAGATGGATTACTGAAATCCAATATTTTTGGCTTGACTGTGGGACAATACAGTTCACTCAATCGGATGGTATATATAATATTTTTTATACTACTTAGCTGACAAATAAGATGAGGTAATCATTCAGCTATAATTTGTAAAATATTAAATTGAATCCCAGTGCATACCTACTTCTATAGTCAGTCAAATTCTGGTCCTCATGTTCAAATATGTAGGTAAATGATAATTACCAATTTAGGGGCGACTAAATAAAACTAGGTGTCGAAATCTAAAGTGTAAGAAAAAGCCATAAGAATAATAGAGAAAAACAAATTACCTGAATAAAACTGTCGAACCGCTACGTATACATGAAACAAACAAAAACATAATTAAATGTTTATAACAGAAAACAAAGCATGGAAATCAGAACATATACAGATCTTCGCCACCATTCACCAAAGCTAAATAGGCCCATAAATAATATTAGCTATATATTTTTTGTTTCTGCTGTGGATATACTATATGTATCTAAATAAACACAACAAAAAAGTTTGCGACCACTTGGAAAACTTAGCTCACACTTGTTTTATATGCTTATTGCTTGGTTAGGACAAAACATTAAAAAAAAGCTTAAAATAATATTATCTTCTTTAAATAAGAGCTACAAAATAAATTAAAACTATTATTTTGTATTTTTAAACAAACAAAAAATATTAAAAAATTATTGTTTTACCAAGTGAACGCAAACTTTTTTGTTTTGTTTATATCTCACAACGCTTTGGTTGATTGTGACCCATATTATGATTATCTATGTCACAACGCCAGGGCTCATTGTCTCCCTTCTCCTTCGATCGATTCGAAGAAGAATCGGCTATTTTCGTGTTTTGCTCGATACTCATTCATACTAAACTCTTTCATATCCTCACTTAGCCAAAAGCAGTTTTACATATCAATAATATTTACTAAAATAATTTATACAAATAAAAGCTGACGATCATTTAGTTTTTGTAACTTAAATTTCAAGCTTTAAGTTTTGGCGAGATGGTATACCACAGACTGCCCTGCTTCTATGATATTCTACCTTTAGCAAGTCATGAGTGCTACCTCCTATAACAAATGACCAAACCGAGCTTGTATAACGAACACAACCGTCCAAACAAAACGTTAGACCTTTGAACTGCCAAAGTGCGGATTTATGAAAACTCAGCCCTCAGCGCGTCGGTATCACATTACTCGCGCGAAGTTCCCACAGTGCGCAGGTGTCAACAAAAATGGAGCAAAACGCACCAGGAACAAAGCGTTGCGTTGCGTTGGGCACTCACACTGCCTTCACACTCAGATATTATGATCTTGACGTTTTTATTCTATTTTTAAGTCGCAACGGTTTTGGTCAGTATTATTTTAACCTTGTTTTTTGTAATTTTTTTTTATTCTGTTCCTTTACAAATTAGATTACACAGCGGAAGTTTTTTACTCATGGCCAACTGATCCTAAATTAATGCGGCACAATATGTACCAGGTGAATACCTATTACCTAGTTAAAAATTTTAACTTTAAAATATTTAAACAAACAAGAATAAATAGATTCCTTCATATTCATGCACACAAATGTTTGTCTTGGGTCAGAATCTATTTGGTATTGGCATTTTGGGTGATATAAGTTTTTGGAATCCTCTGACATGTAAATAAGTATGAGACATTATTTTACAAACCATCTGATTTCAAACTTTGCGGAGCTTGAACTATGGAAACCAGGTTACTAATATGCATTAAACTATTTTCTTTTTTCAATAAACATATGACTTTGAAATTTACACCCAAACACAGAACAAACAAAAATTCTATTCCCTAGGTGATTGATACTACACTAGATGAATTGAAGTCAGGGTCTCTAACCACCAATCCAGCTGGCCCTGGACTGGTGATACTAAAATAAACTTTTCATTAAACCTTATGTAAATATTTCTAATAGTATATATATTGGACTTTTCAACAGACTCTGACATCACGCTTGTAGAAGTTGTTTTAATTAAAATTTCTTCTTTGTACAATATTTCCATCGAGCTATTGAGAAATGATTGCCCTTTACAACCGGTAATTGTCGATATTGTCTCCAATTAATTGTTTACGAGATCGTAACAACCTGGACAAACAGACAACGCACCATAATACTAATGAACTATATAACCAATATGAGCTAGATGAGACAATATGACTCAATTAGTGCTGTATGTATGTCTGTACACACAACATCTCGCAAACAAGGTGTCGAAGTGTCAGTTGACAGTATGCCGCATTTACGCAAGAAATATTCAAGTAATTAAACGTATTGTTTTATATTGCTTACGCACTTATCATTAAACATTAAAGAATTACTCAATTTCTACAATCAATTGTTTTTTTTTGTACTTACATGCGTATTTTTCATATGTATGTATGAAATTTGATATAAAACTGTAAACTTACTAAACCGATAATGATGTCACTGTGTGTTCTTGTGCTCTTGAACATTAAAAATATATTAATTTATTGGTATATTGGAAACGGTTTTAACGATTTGGATGAAAGTTTATATTCTGATAAAGTTTTTTTGCTTTTTAAGTTTTTCATATTTGACGAAAAAATACGTAAAAACTTAGCGTACACTTTCTTGTTTTTATACATATATAAAATTCCGCTCATGCGTGTGTTCGCATTTCTTTTTCTACCAAACGGCTTGCCCGATTTTAATGATTGTTACCTCAAGCTACAGTTAAGTAATTTTAAGCTCATATATAACTCAGCTTTGTACCTTTTTTCAATATTTTATTTTATTCATTTGTATGAAAGAAAATACACAGAAGACCATGACAATAGACTCTATCATAACATGAATGTCGAGGCATTCCACGTTAGAACAGACTTTCTTCCCGGTTCTTCTCAGTTGAAGGCTGTCCCCGAACCGGTAGTAGCTTCAGTAGCTTTGCCCTTCATAAGTGCCTTTCTTTTATTCGCCAATTATTATTACAAGTCAATTTATACATTTAGGTTATTTATTTACGAACTAGCTGACCGCCGCGGTTTCACTCGCGTTCTTGAGGCATGCTCTCATACCTATATGTTATTCCAGGGCATAGTCTAGCTATATGCCAAATTTCATCCAAATCCGTTAGGTAGTTTAAACGAGAAAGCGTAACAAACATACATACATCCATTCATGTTATTAGTAGTAGTATATGCTGATGCGGTCTTTTTAAACCCGAACTTTGAGCAGAACTCTCTGATTTGGATTCCATAACTAGTAGCTAGGTAGGTACCGTATAGTATTTGTGATTCTAATACCGACGATAAGTTCAGTGTCAGAACATTCCAGAATAATAGCAGTCTAATAACGCATTAGCGTATTATTTAACAAGCTAAATACCATAACGTGTTAAGTTGAAAACGTCGCTCAGGGCAAACGGGGAAGCGTTGGGAAATCATTTTTCGGGGGCGGGAAGCCCCTCGGGGCTCGTTACGAGGGGACGGCGAGGGGGCGGGGGAGGGAGAGGGGAGGCCGGTTACTTTCCGCAATTTTTTGAAAACGATATTGTTGAGTGTATCCCTCGTGCGGAGTAATGATGTAAGAATACACTGCGATCTGTTATACCCAATTTGTTGAGTAAATATAGTTTTAATGATTTCTACTACAGTTCGAATAAGTGGGTACCTATGGTAGGATATTCTGCTTTATTTTTTTTTGTTTCTCATAAAGTTTATAAATAGATCAAGTATTGAAAGAATGGGATGCAGAGATTATTTAGACAGACCACTTGGTTTAATGGTTTAAGTCCCTGACTGCCTCGTCACTGTTCGTGAGTTCGATTCCCACCCATTACAAACATTCGTGTGCATGAGCATGTAAATTTGTTCTGTGTCTAGGTGTAAAGATCTACACAGTAATCTTATATGTACACGAACAAAAAGTTGTATATTATATCGCTTATCTGGTTTCCACAGTATAAGCTGTTATATAGCTTATTAGTTTGGGATCAGATGGCCGTGTGAATATCCCCAGATATTTATAAATTGTTTAGTACCTACAAGCCAAACTGTAGGTAGGTATAGACCTTCTATAACAGTGTATGAAGAAAATAACAAAAGAATGTATAAGTCCCCTCTTTCCTCAGAACGAGCCGATGAAGAGGAATAATTTAAAAAGTTCCGCGAACCGCTACATTTCATTAAATATAACCGCTGAATTAGAAAATTATGTTTCATATAGGAAAATATTACTACGGCTTGCGTCTGAACGACTCCATAGCTTGAATGAATAAACAACATTTTGAGTTGAATATTTTTGTACTTTAAAAAAACCATATTTATGTTTTCACTTGTCTGTACTACGGAGACATACGTAATCTGAGAATGGATTATTATATTAGTTAACTCGGCAAAACTATCTTGCTTGACGAGCCAGATGGTTTAGTGCATAAATACTGCTTAAAGTAGCGTGTTCGCTTCCCACCTAGGACAAACATTTGTGTGCATGAACATTGAACATGGCTGTTAGTTCTATGTCAGGGTATCAATATCTATTTAAGTATATATTAGCTATATAGAAGTGGTCTCTATAGTAATACCAGTTATCTAGTTTCTATAATACAAGCTCAGCTCAGTTTTGGAACAGATTGTCATGTGTAAAGAATGTCCATGTAAATATATTTATTTACCTGTTTCCAGTCTAGACAGATTGCTACTGCCTGGCCACTACCTTACACACACTTATCATCACGCTATACAGTGGTGGAGACTGGCAGAAACACTACAGTCGCAGACAAATGAACAGCGAGCATCGACGTGTGAAAATATAATGGGTAGGTAACGCAAATGCTCCTTCTTCGAGAACGCTGATCGTGGAAATCGACTGAGCGATTATTGTGCAACTCATTGGTATGCTATAAGTTTTATTATTGGCAACAGAATTGTTTGGTCGCTGAGGGCTTTGACTAAATATTGTTAACGAACTGACATATCTTCATAAGATAATTTGTATTGTTATATCTAAGTTTTAACAATTATCTCAAAACAATATCTATGTCATCACTGGATGTTAAATCCAGTCCTTTTAATATAAAGAGTGTAGCTGATTAATCAATCATTTAAGAAATAATTAACTTAAACTTGTTCGCACTCGCCTTTTCAAATTTAATGTAGATAGGTATCACTTTGTTTTCTGCGGTCTCCAGGTATATTCATCCAATACGTTGTACTGTTGCGTCGTGAAGGATCGACAAACAAACTCACGTCTACACTCATAATAATAATAGGATTAGTTCAGAGATATTTCTACACCTCCCTCAAAACAATTAACAACGATGACATTGCAATTTTCGAGCAACTAATACCCAATCGCTAGTTGCTATCACTACACGATCAAGCGACAGTTTCCTCAAGACGCAGAGGTCGGAGGGACGCAGAGGAGGAGCTGGGCGGGGCCTACACGCGGCTGGACAGTATAACTGCCACTTAGTTACGTATTGGCCTCTTGGACACACACTGCCATCGCTGCGAGGTATAGAAATACGGGTATACAGGAAACTTCTACCAATAGCATGATAAATGTGCTATTGGGTAAATGGAGACGTTTAAAAGCTAGCAAGTCTATATCGTATCTATAAGTATATACATCCAATTACACTTGTCGCTACTACTAATAATAGAGGAAACACTAATATGATAAAGAGGTAATGTAAGTTTTGATGTAGGAGGTAATTTCCGAAAGTACCGGATGGGGAGCATCCGATTTCTGGAGTTAAAGACTATGTTATAACACCCGGATACAGTGGATCACTCAATACGCGGGTGAAACCACGGGTAGCTAGTGAGATACATTTTATTCTATTTTAGCAGTAAGGTACCGAAGCTACTTGTTCAGAAATCAGCCTTCAACTGAGAAGAGCTGACAAGCCCTTTGAGAAAATGTATTTTTTATAATCTGACATTTATCAATAAACAAATAGGGTAATATATAATAATAATAATAACTTCAATGGAAGCTATTCCTTACAGACTTTATCCATCTATAATTGAATACCAATTCTAGCGTAGGCATCTTATAGACGGCGTCTCAATCTCAAGACAGTGCCTCCACTAAATCTGCATAATCACCACTCGATATTTCAATAACCCACATAGACGTACCTACAGTGGGGGTAATTACCCGCGGCCGTCGCCTTCCAGAACCTTCGAAGACCTGAACGTAATCAGCAGGCACTTACTCCGAGGACACAACCTATTATAATTGCTAATAGGCACTCCACTTTGATATTTCGGAGGCTCGCTCGATCGCCCGCTCTTATTGCAGGGTATTAAAGGCTGTTTTTCCCTGTCTCATGTTATTAGTCGTTAGGTTAATTCATTATTCGATCACTGGCCTCTGGGGGTGTGGAATGGGTAGGGGGTGGTCGGGGATCTAAGCGTAAGATGATTGTCACTTGCTTATATTAGGTGTTGTATTTTCTTCAGTAATCTTATAACAAAGAGATTTGTAATGTTTTTTTTTATTATTACATGCAGTTTGCGAGGAATTTTACTAATAAGTTACATTTACGCTTCAACGTCGTTATGGTGTAACAGTAAATTACTGCCACGCCACGGGTCACGGATTCGATTCCCATCCAGGATTCGTCTGGGTCTAAATATCCAAAAAAGGAGTGCTTTTTAAATTTGTATAGGTAGTGCCAGTTATTTAGTTACAATAGTGCATGCTTTGCTTAGTTTGGGATCAGATGGCCGCTCCTGAAGAATTGTACCGAAATAGGTACATTCTACTCTATATTTACATCATAACAAGTGAATATTGGGCTTGATTAATGTGCCACATGCGAGGTCCCACAGTACCCGGTCCGGTCCGGCACGCGGTCCGGCGGCAGTCCGGCGAGTAACCGGACACCGGCACAATTAGTCGGCGGCGTGTTGACGCAACACTCGCCGCGGGATTTGTTACACATTTGTATAAACACTTCAAGTGTTGCCAACACAGTTTCATTTGTTCAATTAGTATCAATTAGTCGTGGTAAGGATATTTTTGGAGAAATTTGGCAGTTATTCAATATCCTGTGAAGAATGCGCACACGGCGAATTGGGGTGCGATTTACAAAATGTGAGAAAGGCAGTTTGCAACAAATAGGGACCGTGATATTACATTCAAATAGGTACCTACTTGATGATTATAGTGTACGTAGATTCTAAACTGAACAGAGCTTGTACAATTGAAACATTATAACTGATCCTTCAGACGATGTCAGAAAAGTAGCTGGAGCAACATGGCAAAGACAAGCCAGGGACAGAAACAACTGGAAAGCCTTAGGGGAGGCCTATGCCAAAGGGCAAGCGGATAATGTTACCGATGTCGAGGAATAGAACTATTATAATTAATTAATATTATTTAAATAACATGTAGAATTAAGTATTATTGTATTGTAACTAATCAAATCCAAAATAATGCATGAAAAGTGAATATCAAATACTAAAGAGCTATTAGTATAATAGTATGAATATTGTAAAGAAGTAATCTACTATCCGAAATAAAGGCTATTTGAATTTGAATAACTGATCCTTCTAAATAATCTACTTTTTAATATATTTAAAGGAATTTATTTGAGATATTCAACCCCACAGAACTAAAGTTGTACGCAATATATTTTTTTTCAGGATTGGAATCGATGTCTGCATGTATGGTGGAGGGTTATCTATCAATCGCAAGATGATGGTGGTTTAAATGCAAAAATGAGTCGTATTTTCCATTCAGATTGCCCTTAATCTGGGAACGACATGGTTCCCAGTCGTATTTAAAAGGCTTATAATTGTCATAAGTGACGACACAAAATGCTTGGACGAAGAATGAAGAATTTCTACACTTGAAGTTAATCTAGTCATAAAATGCTTTGGTGTTCACTATTTAGTATTTATTAAAATGTATTTACTTTTAATAGGACTTGAGTACGTAAAGAGACGAGAGAGGTAAATATGGGAGCTTTTAATCAAACCTTATTCAAATTAGAAATAGAAGTATACGCAGGCTTTTCTTTTTGACTCAGTAAGAATTCATGATGATAATCATCTCTAATTTGTATCTATATAATTAATCGTTAACATACTGTTTCTGTCATCACCCCGAGCAACCCGACACCGGCCCACAGCCGAGAAAGTGGCTAAAACCGTGCGTTAATACACTGCCTGTTATTATAACTTGTCGCCACTTAGCCGCGGCGTCTGTGACACCCGATATCTCACTATTTTTACATGAAAAACAAACTTTATGGTGGAAGTAACAAAGTATAGTTAGCTTGTCGGGAGGTGTTCGATTTGACAGTCGCTACTCGTCTTGAGATGAAAAAACCGTTTCCTCACAAATGTGTCGGGTAATTGAGAAGGTTGTCGCCGGTTTGGGGCGGTTCGGGAGTTAATAGTGATGTGACATGGCGTCTCGCATGTTATGTTTCACGCATATTTGGAGTTTTGACGTAAAACATTGTAAAAATCTTGATTAAGTGCAATATTCGTCCGGGGAACAAAAAAAACCTTATTTATTTGTGTCGTGAAGCAGTAGTGCACTTGTATTAGGTTAGAAAGGTAAGAGAGGCGGACATGTGATATTTTACGATAGAGAGCTGATTGATTAATTCGTTCTTTATGTAAGTTATGGAATGAGGTACCTCTGAGGTGTGTTGCAAATTTCCAATGCGAAGGTATCGAGAAGAACGAGATCGCCATGTCGTTGCCCGTTTGTTTGTCTTCTAAGTTAAATACAAAAAATAAGAGCATTTAGTGAAGGAGAAATAAACACAAATGCACATCAAAATGTTGAGAACTAGTCTAGATATGTTTACTTACGTATGTCTCTATGGAACTTAACTTTTTTATTTAAGCAAAATGGCAGCCTAAATCCTTTGGAGACTAATATTTTATTCAACTCTCTTGGTTTCTCTCTCGTCGGACCAATGAGGTCACAGACCCATTGAGCCTGACTTCTCCACCATCGGTACATAAAGCTAACAATGGACCCCTAATTTTCAAATTAAAAATGGCGGCCTCGCCTAAACAATGGCAGTGGAAACGGCCATCGCACACGACGCGGTGACGGTGGCTTTTATTGTTTTAGAAACAATAAAACTGCGCGGCCATCATGGTGAAATGTCAAATCTACTCGCGAATACCTCCCCGCGGCGTTCCAAATATGAAATTCCCGCGCAGAAATGGCGGCGAAGGCAATTTTTACAAATGGCGGCGGGCGGGGAGCGTCAGGTGGTTTGTTTTCTGTAGAACGCTTTTCATAGAGACCAAGCAAGCACCGCACATGACGGCACACACATACCACCATACACGTATGAGCCGCCAATCATCCGCCCGTATGATGCACGGCCACACCGGGGAGGACGCCGAAAATACGCAACAAAACTCATTTTATAATTAAGCAATCCAAGCACCCCTGACTTACATCTTTATCTCAACCTCACTAATTTGCATTTAACAAGATATTTTCTAAAACCTCACGTCCTAAGCGAATTCTTTGATTTCATTGCGTCGAGAAGGTAATACGAGGTAGGGTCGTTGGTAAACAAGGACCCTTAGGTTTGTATGTACAGAGTTGAGTTTCCGATAGCTAATAGATCGGTGTGTGATCTATGGTGCTGGGTGACACGGGCGGCTGCGCGGTGACGTTTGGCGTTTGGCGGATTCATTACTGAGACAAAGGCGGGGGGGTGGGGTGCGGGGCGGGGTGTGGGGTCTACGCGAGGGATCCCTCCCCTCCACTCGTCCACCTACAGCCACTTTCCTAAATCACTTGCGAATGTATTGTGTGTCATATTTTGAAAGCACTACTGCAGTCTTCCTCTGTTACCACCTATGCCTTATTAACTACTCTCGGGCGCTTCGCTATAAGCTTTTGTGTGAGCTTTCAACTTGACTAGCCCTTTAAATAACTTATAAGAACAGTTAACTAAATGCTGTCCTTTGCTGCCTTATGAGATGTCACTTTAGCAACAAACCAAATTTATATTCGGTGTTCGGGAGACTCTAACCTACTCCTAGCTTTGAGTATTCTAACAGTATTTCAAGTTAAAAAATAACTGAGCCGTAATAAGGATGTGACGTTATATTTCTATACCTCTATAGGTAGATAGGTAGTCTGACAGCCACCACAGTAGTGTTGTCCGCAAATGATTTAAGGGTATTTCGATTGACAATCGATAGGCGACCTATTTGATCACTCAAAAATGTATATTCTCTGCTAATCTTAAATAGTTTGATCGATGGCTAACCTTTGGCAATGAATTGCTCGCCTAACGAGCTATACATTTAAGTATTTTTAGTGAGAAATTACTAATTATTAATATCATTGTATGTAATATTTTTAAGAAACCATGTAAAGACAAGTTATAAGAGGCTGTGAAGGCCTATATGAATAAACAATATTTCTATTAAATTCTGATAAGTATCTTTGATTGATTATTTATGCATTTACAAATGTCAAAAATATATTACACTAGGTACCTATCGGTGTGGCCATCAGGTGCTAGGTTTCCACAAATACTATTGACAGTAATGATACATAAATATCCTGAGATATTCTTTACACACGGTCGTCTAGTCCCAAGTTAGCAAAGCTTGCGCTATGGAAACCAAATAACTGATACACGACGTTTACCAAACGTTTTCCTAAATTCATATTCTGTTATCTACATATGTAAAAATTCTAGTTTGTTAAATTAGCTGTAGATCTTCCTCTTATAAATAAATAAATATAGATATTTACACCTAATTCAAAAATTATATCGATATGAAATTTGCGCACAGCCTACTTCAGATGGCATAACTATAGAGTAGTATCGACATAATAAACAATCCCCAAACATTCACAATAAAAAATAATAAAAACAAAAGACATTTATTTTACAAACTGTCCTCCTCATTTTAAAATTTGCAGAGTACCTACTAGTACCTACTACTCATACCACATACCAAAACATACTCATATAGATATTCACCCCCGGACACAGAACAAACTGGTTCATACTCGTAAATATTTGTACTTGGTAGGAATCGAACCCACGAGTGTGGCTGTCAAGGCGTTCAACCACGCACATCATCAACAGCCCTACATAGAAATTACCACAGTATATTTTTACTGTTAAAAAGTGAGGTACAATGTAAAGGCATGTAAATAAACAAATGCAAGTACTGACCTGTGAGATGCGGCTGCGAGGAGGGACTGTACGGCGACTTGATCTGCGGGAACCCTGCGAACAATTACATTAATTAAGCAACAGACAATTAAGTACACTTCCTCAAAGGAATTCCAATTTAAAACTGCTCTCCTTGCTCAGATTTACGTGTACCTGCCGCCAGGGGTCGCCAGGGGCCGCCGAGGGCCGCTCTGGAATATCATTAGGTCGCTTCAGCGTTTTTTACACCTAGATTAGTTTAGTGTTTTCTGTTTTACGACAATTGCCTCTGTGGTTCCTAATTATTATTTGTGTTATGAGATATTTATAACGAAATATTGCTTGAGTGGTATTCTTCATTCTTTATTAGATATCAATCTAATCACCCTGTTGTTTTGCTAGAATACCTAATATAATTATTAAAAATGATATGAATATGTTTGACCCTCATAAGTGCCCTTTATGGTATTTCTGCGCGGAGGTACAGTGTTAATAAGGAGATGGTACGGATGGTGGACCTAGAGTCCATAAATTGTATATCTTCAGAATAAAAAAAAAGCCTTTCTCGAGCTTAACTGAGTTTATGGTTTTCATTCGTATAGGACCTAAACAAATAGCTTTGATTACAATGCTGAATCTTTTCTGTAGTAAAAATATTAATCATCAATAAATTCGAATTCAACAAACAATACCCCTAAATAGAGACCCGTAACGAACACTAGTTTTTAAACATCACAATTAAAAAGAAATAAAACACGTCATCGAATAGATTCGAAAATCGAATTTCGCGAGCAATAGACAATGGAGCGAAGCAATCCGCGAGTGAAACCCGAACGCGGCCATTCATCTATACGAGCGCGCCGGGCTCCGACACAATTCTATTTTTTCCGTCCTTGCGTCGACCCGAAACAATTGGAAATGGGGTAGGCCAATGGTGATAAAATTAATAAATTGAATCAGTTCAAATTTCAATAGACTTTCATTTTCAGCTAAGCTATGCTTTGGGTCCAATATCAATAATGAGTTACAGATACTATAATTGCGCATGCACTGTCGACCCTGAGGTATGAAATTAACTCTCGCATCGATAATTTCGTTGTATTTTCTAACTGAAAGACAGTAATACAAGAGCACTACTGCTTCACGGCGGAAACAAGGACTGTGGTAGATGTACGTGACAACAGCTGTTACCATTATTGTCACACTTTAACATTCAATCACTTAATAATCTCCAACAACCCGCCCATGCGCACACGCGCTATCATATGACACCGAAGAAATGATAAAAAAACCGTGCACAATAGAGCGTCGGGTACCGAGCGAGTAAACAATGAGTAAAGAGGATTAGACACGGCTCTCGGCTCTCGGATCTCGGCTTTGTCAACGTATTGGGCCACTTATGTGTCAAGTCAAGACATTGTTGACTCGTCTCTTGTGTCAAATTTGAGATGCTCTTGCGCAGCTTCAAGTTTTGGTGTAGCCAATCGGTGGGAATAATTAGCGATAATATTACTATGGTGTGGCTATTAAAGCAGATCACAATAATATTTATACGAGATTGGACTGAAATTCATAGTATTTGTTGAATAAGGCCTTTGTTTTTTTTTTCAAAGTGTTTTATGTACATATTAAAAATTGTATTTTTGAAAAGTAATTAAATCCTCCATAGTAGTTACCTACTTAGCTTCATAAAATAAATAACAAATACCGGTTGTTCTCAGTTGTCATTCAACTAAGGAAAATGTTTAATTACCTATCTAATTTAGAATTTATTTCCATAAGTATTTCCCAGAATCTTGTTTCAATGTTAAACAATTAACAGAGAAGTCATAAACGATATTTTCTCACGTAATATACGAAGTATGCACCAATCTTCTCATCCAGTACATTTTGCGTGAGGAGCATCTACCCGTAACATTAGTTCGCATTTATAATATTAGTAGGATTCCATTAATAAATCATAATATAATTTCTAAACTATTCCAATGGTGCAAATTAAGTACTTAATACTGGTTACCATTTTAAAAACTCCTAGGTAACAATAACCGCCTAAATTAAAATGCTTAGTATCCAAATAAATGTTCAATAACATAATGACACCCGCACATACCGACATAATAGCAAACCTCGTGTTTACATAGTAAGGAATGACTATTAATTTTATGTACAACATGGACCAATCGGGCCCATTGTCAGTTCGTATCGAATTCCTTTTAGATTAATTAATAGAAACTTTACGGACTTGATTGTGCCTGTGCCGGCCCGCGGCCCGCGGCCCCACTCGACTCGACTCAATCAACTGACAGTCCGTCAAGTAATATTACTGTAACGAGGACTCGACGGCCAATAAACTAATGAGTCACGGTGATTAGATTATTCTAACGTTGTTCGAGCTTTGTTCGGTGTGTTATTGATTAACTCAAAGATTTATAGCTTGGTTTTATAATTTTATTGGTTGTCAATATAAATGAAGGTGTATATGAATTATCTTGTATGTAATTCAAGTAAGCTCTTAAGGAAACTTGCGTGCTTTGATGAACGATTGACATTTGAGTATGCTAGAGAAAAATTGACGTTATTGCTTTTGGAATAAATCGCATTTTATGATATAAATATCAAAAATGTAGCCTTTCTGGGTTTAATCTTAGTAACTTCAGTAGCTTACACCTTGACAAGTGTCTAAAGACTTGAACTGATTAAAACATTAGATTTTAGTTTTATACACAACATTTAATTGTTTCACGAAACAGTTGAACCTTATTATCACATAGAAATAGGGTTAGTTTTCCAATGACATTCATGTATAATGAAAATGTCGACTAAACTAGAGCCAACGTGAATATAGCTGACTTATACAAGCGAAATACCATAGTGAAGCTGTTATCTGCACATCAATTAGTCAGTTAATTCATTAGCACGTAACGCGCGGTGCTCGAGCGCTGCCGGCGCGAACGCGGGCGCCATCTTGGTGTAAACGTCACATTTGGATTCACGACACGTCCGCGGGCCACTCGTCCACTCGCCCGCTGTCTCACGCACTCGCTCGTGTGTACTTGCCTTTACTTAATACTCCTGCTATATTAATTATTGCTACAAATATTTGTTTGTTGAGAACTGTTGTTCTGATTAAATATCAAGATTAGCCTTTGTCTGAAAAAAAAGTTTTTAATGTGCGTATGTATTTAGTAATTAATTCTGTGTCCAGACAGACCCTATTCGGATAATGTTTGAATAATTTAGATGCTTATTTTCCTACCTACTAATCCATCAAGTTCGAATAATTCTAGCAAAACTATAGTACCTACAAATGCGAAAATAGCTTAGAATGTTTGTCCCCGTGTGTTTGTGATCTATTCACGACTAAACGATTGAACAGATCTCGGTGAAATTTAATCATTTTGGGATAGCTATAGGTCATCATCGCGAGAATGCGAGTGAAACCACGGGGCGGAAGCGGGGTCGTACTACTGTTAGTTAAGTTATTTTATACGGATTATTGCACGTAAAATGACTTAAAATTCCTTACATTCCTCGCTACAGCACAATGCTTTAAGTAGTCATTACGAGCGAACTATATGACACCAATAAATTAATATCCAATAGAGTTCGCGAGGGGTTAGTTAATTGAATCCGGCTCTGTCACACTAAACTTGTAATCCAGCAAGAATGTGGCTCGCGGACCTCCGTGCGCCACCCGCCACTCTCGCGAGACCTCCGCAAACGTTCGCAATTAACTGGCGCTCGTTAAAACCATGGGCGGCGAGGGAGGCGAGGGGTGTCATCAATAGCCGGTTATAACCCCGTCTAATGCACGGAGTTATTTCAATTACCGCGGCTGGTGGCGTGGCATGCCCTCCGCATTTCACCGGCTAATCCGCTAACAAAAGGCCTCTTACAATTTGAAGCTAAAGCCGCGCGGTTGTAGGTAATTGAAATTTTATTGCAAGTATTTTGATGGAAGCTGTTGTGTTGGCGATGATCCTATAGCGATAAGAGATAAGACTTCGAGAACCCTTCAAACTTAATAAGCAACATTTGGTATGAGGTTGGGACCAGTGAGTTGCGAAGAATGTCGCGGTTACGATAGACAGATGACGGCGAAGGGTTTATGGTTCAAATCTAATAAGATAAGCGGAGTTAAAGCTTTTGAAAAAAACATTACTAGCGAATCTGAGTGTGGAAGGATATTAGAACTAATGCGGCTAAATTAATTGCTCCAGTCGACGTGAAGAAGATTGGAATCCTACAGTAAGGTTGAGATTTCAGTGGAGAAGAAATCTGTAGTAGATTGTAGTGTTCAAAATATAGTATGTAAGGTTGGTAACTGCCCTCGAGCTGAAAATCTGTCGCCAACCAAATTACCTTCTAGGCTTTGTATGCTTACCACCTTTGACCACATCTCCACAAAACACGGTGAGATTATGGTCAAACGCTGATGTAAAAAAAATATTGTATAGTCATCACAGATAACTAGCCGCCTGCAAAAGGAAGATCTTTCGCCACACCAGTAGCCTATATAAACAATCTTGTAACAAATTCTGCGAAGCGATCCTAAGGAAACTTTTTAATATGCTTACATGCAATATCTGGTCGAAATTTGGTCAAAACTTCAAAAGGATTAAAAAAAAAGGTGTAAGTGGGTGCCTATTGAAAACAACAATTATCTTGTATGGGAATAATTTCTTCATTTCTTAAGTTTTCGAGATTTATACCGTTTTGACAGGTTATACAAAAATTTACCCTATGGTTTTATAATAAGGTGCATCAAGATTGGATCAATAGATGATCCTCATTTCAAAAGCAATAGAGGTGATTTTCCTATGACATTCTTAACTGTCAAAACATAACAAATACATGTTACCCATGTTAGATATTATTCAAATATGTAGGTACAATGTGTCGATAGTGATCATGTGATCGCCCCGGTGGCGGAGCTTTCAAAAATGGAACTTAGGTTCGATTCTCACGTCGGACAAAGTTTCACATTGATTTATTTTACCTGCAGCTCGGGTTTGGTAATATGCCCGAGAGTTGGCGATAATTGTCACCAAAATTTTCCTCGCTGGAATCAACCTACCTCTTTTGGGATAATTGGCGCGAACATAGATTGTAAAGTTGGTTTAATTTTATTTTACAGATGTTGTACATTTTTAACTTTCCAGCTACTTATGCTGATGACTGTATTTAACACAAGAATAATTCAGAAGTAGTTCAGAATACTGTTATACGAAACTGTCTTAAACGTTCAACAGAATAAAGTCGTACTTGAGTAACAAAAAGGCACCAATAAAAGCATATCAATAGGACGGCGTATAGAGGAGGCCGTTCCTTTGTCCGGCGCAAACGAAAGGTGACAATCTCTACCTAATACCTAATGCGACACTCTGTATAATAGGCCTTTTGTACCGTCTTGTCACAATATTATGGGTGATTACGGGTTGAATGGGTGTTTTGTAGCACTGTGCGAACAGACGCCGCCGCACCGCCGCGCCGCGCCGCCGTGCAAGGGTTGAGCGAAGCACACAGTGTTGCACGCCTTTCGCTCATTGTGTCACTTATTTGAATTTGTTTAGTTCCATATTTAAATATAGGTTCTTAACGGTAGGAGGTTCGACATGAAAAAGTTTTAATGTATTTTTTTTAATCCTGGCTGAAAATTATGAATATAATCACTACATAGTATAAAACAATGTCGCTTTCTCTGTCCCTATATCCATATGTATGCTTAAATGTTTAAAACTACGTAACGAATTTTGATGCGGTTTTTTTAATAGATTGAAAGGATTGGGTGATTGAAGAGGAAGGTTTATATGTATTAGTATCTACATTGTACCTGAGCGAAGCCGGGGCGGGTCGCTAGTATTATATTGATACTGAATATTAGCTTATTTAATTCAAAGCCACATATTTAGTTAAGGCACCAAGACAATTAAGATGGTCAAACCTATTGAAGTATAAGTACAGGCCAGTTGGCTTGGTGGTTTGCGACTCTGACTGCCAAGCCGAAGGTCGCGGGTTCGATTCCCACCCAGGACAAACATTTGTGTGCATGAACATGTCTGTTTGTTCTGTGTCTATATATGTGTAAATATCTATATAAGTATGTATTTAGAAAAAAAAGTTATATAATATGTAGTATATCAGTTATCTGGTTTCCATAGCACAAGCTCTGCTTAGTTTGGGACCAGATGGCCGTGTGTAAAGAGTGTCCCAGGATATTTATTTATTTATTATTTATTGGACTACCACCCGTTTAGAAATCAATACTCAACTGAGAAGAACTGGCAAGATTTTAATTAATTTAGCTGTTTTTAAAATGGAAAAAAATATTAATAATGAAAAAAAAAACTTTGTCGTCTTAAATTTGTATTATGATATATTGATCGTGATTAGTAGGAAAAATTAAGTGATTTATTTAATAATAATAATTAATAATGACTGTATCCAATGAATTAGTGTGAATTAAGTTGGTAGCGGATCATTTATCGCCCCCAATAAAGGGTCGACGGACCTTTGTCTTGCTTGTACCGAAATCGTGAACCAAGCACAATGCAACACCAACAAATTAACATACACCTTAAGTTAACACCGTTAAAGTTCAAAATAATATTTGCACGCTTGAAGAAATATAAAGAGATTAGTACTCGAAAGGAATTGAGACCTAGTTTTCATGGAAAATAAGTTTAATTTCGAATGGCAAGCAGCGTAGCCGCGGGCGGTGCGGACTGTAGTGATGGGATGATAATGCTCTACTTGGGAGTTGCTATTTTGAGATAATTACTTTAATTGGCTTGTTTTAAAGTAAACTTTTAGCTTTAACGCTGAGGATGACTGTTACGGATTTAAAGATAGTCTACCTACCTAAATAGAGTAGCAGAACGAATATAATCGGCTAGTCATTCATATCTCCATGCTTCGTGCGATAGAGAGAGATGCCTAACAAACCTATTACATTATTTTTTTATAAAGGTCGAAAAATACTTCAATTTTAGATTAATATTCATAATAAGGAAAATGCATCACTTCAACATATCTCCGCTTTAGTCTTTATTCTGATCTAATAGTATTATTCAAATCTATATACGAGTATATATATATATTTATATAAAAATGAATCCCTATTTCCCTTGGTCACGCGTGAACGGCTGGACCGATTTCGCTAATTCTTTTTTTGTTGTATTTATTATTGTCAGGAGAAGGTTCTTATGAAAAAAAAAATAAGAAAGTTGCGCTGAAAATTAGAAAATTTAAGAAAACAACTACTTTACTAGCGCATTTGACAATTAAAACTTTTTTAATGTACCCTCTTTGATATTATTGTCAGTCGTTTGACAGTTGGCGCGATTGATAGAATGCGCGCTGAAATTATCGTTTTAAATAGAGGCATGGGTCGGAATTATATTGATAAAAAAAATATTATAATTTCTATATAATGAAGTGCACATTTCACTGTCGATTCAATCGGAAGACTCGAATTCAATATTCATAGTTAAAACAGGACAACGTCTGTCGAGTCAGCTAGTTACTTATTAAAAATGGGATGTGTAAGGTTTTTCCATTTAGAACGTAGTCAGGACAGGTATATGGCCCATAGACATTTTTTGAGGTAACTTTAACCGTTTTAATCGGAAATTAGAAATTGCTGTATTTTAGTCAATTTTGAAAGAGATTTCGAAATAAATATTAGTGAAGAAAGTACATATGTGAAATCCATACAATCATACTCTCGATAGTTTAAGAAATGTATATCTATAAATTAATTAGTGTTATAAAAAACCGAGCTAATAAATAATTGAAGTAAATTACAATGAGAATGAAGAGCACATCACTACGCCGACACTAGGGGGTCGAGCAGTGTTAATAGCAGGCAGTTAGGGCCCATTGTAGGACGTGTGAAGTGAGCACTAGTACACACGACTCCTGTACTATAACCACCGGCCACCGGTGGCCTTCCCCACCCCCCTTGCTTTACAACAAACTCAACCGCACAGGAGAAAAAGTGCGTAACTTCAGAGCTCATTATATAATGGTCTTCCGAAAACATCCCAGACTATTTGAACTCTCAACTACGGGATTTTCAGTCGTGATGTAACGTTAATAAGGTCTTTTCAAGAGGTTTAGCGTGGGTGGTCGGTGGTTGGTGTAATACGGAGTATGCCGTAAGCAAGCCGTGGGGCAAATGTGGTGCTTGCTGTTGGAAAAATTTGGTAATGATCATATTTTATTTGGTTTGTGTTATGATGGCTTGTGGGGGCAGTCCTTAGACTAATACATACCTACCCTATGAAAATTATCAATTGATAAAAAAAATTACGTCTGGAATTTTGAATTCATTTTTAAAAGAAATTTCAGTATGTTGCGAATCGCATTATAGATTAATATTATTATATTTTTTACATAATTGATTCGGCATTACCTATGCACTTACAAAAAGGTGGAAACTAAAAGTTTTCAAACATTATGACTATGGAAAAAGGGCTCGGCAATAAGACTCCCACGGGGTGTAGGGATAAAGTAAAGAGCGGAAAGGGGGTGTAAAAAGGGGGGATGTTATCACTCGTCTCGAGAAAACGATAAAAAAAACCAATTGGCATTCACGCCGCCGCCGGCGAGCTTTGATATCGTCGTAAACACACACAAACACACATAAATAAATAGACGTCTCCACAAGTACGCAAGCAAACAGTAACAGCATTGTGATTCTTATTAGAATAGACATAAGAGTCAAAACAAAAAAAACAGAACAGCATCTACGAGTCATTAGAATTTGATAAGTTGTGTAGCCGTTCGTAGCAGCGCCGTAGCTTCGTAGCACTTTGATCCGCTACAAGTAAAATTTACTTTGACAGTATTTTTTTATTTTTTGTAAAAACTTACATGAAAAAAAAGACCCTGATTAGGAAACTTCGCACTTCGCACGATTTAAGTGTTATGAGTGGAAGTATTAATTAAAATACCACATATATTTGATGGTTAGATGTCTGTGACTCACCCTTAATACTATGGGTGACTTTGTTTATATGTGGAGGGTAATCTCCAAAACCACTGAACCGATTTTGAAAATGATTTTACTGATAGAAAACTAGAGTGTTCCCAAATGATACAGGATATGTTAAATATAAGACGGGGATACTTAAGATCCTTCGATGAAACCGCGGATTGGAGGCAAGTCACACATTATCAACAGATTTGAATATAATATCACATATACACTCGGGTTCGTTGGTAGAACCTGAATAATAATTATGAATAAAGTTAGAATAGTATCAGTAATACTTCAAATCCAAATATGTAATTGATTAAAATCGATGCTCAAATGGACCGATGCCAAGGTAAACCTAACATGTGAGGTGCGTCAGTGAAATCTGTGTCATGGTCATAATATCAGTGAAAGACAATGGAGCACGTCGTCGGCCGAGACGTAGACAAGCCCCTATCGGTGGCCCCGACACGGCCCGACGCGATCCGACGAGACCCGACGCGACTTCATCACTAAATTCACGGCACGGTATTAATTAACCCACAATTGAGTGCCAATACTCCTCCGCCATCCATTTGCTAATTCATTACAATTCCAGCGCTAATTTGAACCTTACGCCCGTTGAATTAATCTATTAGCGGCGCAAAAGTTAGCAAAAGTTTTGTATCTGAGGGCCTCATTAAACGCTACTGGATTGCCTCACTTTTGCACTTAATAAGAAAATTGCGATTTTATATGGAGACGGAATGAAACGATTTCAGTTAGCGCGGTGGCACACTGGGCGGGACGTTGTAAATTTGTACAGCTATGAATTTTTTGTAAGAAATTGAGAAAATTGTATTGAAATTGGAACTATCAAGCCACTTTTTTTGATATCACTTAGGTAGAAAACCATCGTACGGCCTGCTTTATAGTTAGCGGTTACCGTAGCCTGTGGACCACCAAAGGTCTCATTCACTAGTCAAGAAAACGAATCATCGAAAACTAACAAGTTGACTGAAGCGCCGCCTCATCATCAAAATTCAAAAAAAATTATTCAGTTTAGGCCCACGGAAGGCACTTATGAAGGTTAAAATTAAAGTTACTGAAGCTACAACGATCGATCCCAGAAGCCTCCCATATGAAGTAAGCAAGATTGCCTGCGAGTGTGTTACTGGAATCATACCTGGAATCTGATTACCAGATATTTTTACCAGTGGCGTCACATTGCAAATTTGATATTGTTATGGATTTATAATGTAAGACAAGCATTGACTTAGATCGGCCGTGCGATGACAGAAGCTGTCAAATAAACCAAGACTTTAAATTGGCTAAGAAGTGTATAATTATGAAATATAACACAATATATTTATTCAAATAGGCAATATAATATACTAATTAATAATCAAGACTAATGAATGTCCTGAAGAAATTTGTTTGATATAAAAAGATGTGTTGTGCAAGAGCGAGCGCTACACCCAACCGTTGTTTGTCATTCAATTAATCGTTGAAGATCATAACAAGGCCCCAGATTAAATTCTTGATGAAATCACAAGTTTGCTCCACTCGGTGTACCTCCGAGGTTCATCCGAAGCGATTGTGTCGAGCAGCGTTTGTTCGGCAGGTTAATTAACAATAAGCGCGCCGGCAGCGGAGCGGCCCGCGGCGCTTCCGCCTCCGCCCGCTCTATAGCCGCTGCCGACCACCCGACTCCGGCACGACACCCGCACGTCAACCGCCCGACACCCGCACGACACCCGCACGACGCCTGCCCGACGAATTGGGACAAACTTGTATTGAAATGTGACTCATGATCTAATTTCTTTTACTTTACAAAGGTCCTCTCTCTCATCCTAATTATGACTATTTAATTTAGATATTATTACACGAAAGTGAGGCTCTTCGTCTATTCTTTCACAGTTAAGCTACTGATCAATTTTGATGCTTCTTTTGATCAATCTGAATGTAATCATATTATGATCTATAAGCTGTATTTTGACCACAATCTCACGATGGTAAGTGATAATGTGGCGGAAGGTGGTAAACACACAAACAAACCAGAACAAGCCGATAGACAGCTGCTTGGTGACAGATTCTCCATCACCAAAAGCTCGTAGGATTCGAATCCTAGTGTAGTTATCAGCGCCTAGCAAATAGAAAATAAACTAAGTAACATCACGGTGTGTGTGCCCTTGACCGAATTGCAGCGGCGGCTCGCGGCTCGCGGCGCTGGCGGAGTCTGGTATTCTTAATTAAGAGTTAATTGTGTCGCGTCTCAGTGGCCCGCTCGACCCGCCTCATAGATAACTTCACGCTACATTCACGGCAGGGTGCAGGGTAATATATGAGTCTATCTCCAGCCACTAATCAAAGTCTTTATTTTCAATATTGTGTTCTATTTAATTATAGAATTGTAAATTAAGTGTTAAATAAGAGAAATGATTTTATTGTAAAGCTGCCCCCTGCAGTTTCACCTATTTAGGGATGTTTCATTTTACTGGCATAAAATGTATCCTAATTTTTTAATCCAGGTTATAACTTATCGATATGTCAAGTTGCATCCAAATCTGTAAAGAAGATTTTGCTTGTTAGAGTAACAAACACCCATGCAGCTACAATATACATCTGTCCTCACAAAGTTTGCGTTTATAATATTAGTAGGATTTTGCATTTGCTATATTTTTTTTGGGGTTAATTTAACTAAAAGCTAATAAATAAATAGCTGCATTAGATTTTTATTGTTGTCTTTAAAGAAGTCTCAGTACCACCAGTCTTGATCCTCAAGTGACATATTATAATGAGCATTGTTAGGAAATTTCGAAAAAACGTTAATTTCTCTAAAATGCCTCTACCTGGGAATCCAGCCAAGCTTCGTTTCGCTCGACCCCTGAGGTGATAACATTGAACGATTGTCCCCTCACGTAAGTATCATTAAAATACTCAGTAAATCTAAATCTAAGCCGGTCCATAATTGCAAACCGTGAAAAATTCGAATTAAGTAATTGAACACTTGCGACGGCGCGCGGCGACGCCTCTCCAAAACAAAAGCGCATTCCTTCTCAATACCGGATCCCCGGCTCCCACTTATACGAAAAAATACCCGCTTTTCCGTACGTATTGTCCACGAAAACCTGCTAAATGCTAATCCCGAAACATTCAGGGACCTTTGCGACCCCTCCCCCACCCCCGACCCCGCGTTCCGCCCCGCTGAGCGCGATCCTAATGGAGTTTTTAAAGAAACGTAGAATAACCGTTGGGAGAAGAAAATTAAGCCATCTTGGGTTAAAAAGTCCAAAACTGGAGTGTGTCGGAGGGTGTGCGCGGGGGTGCGGCGCGGGTACCGGCGGGAGGGTGGAGGGGGTGAGGTATAGATTTTTCGGGGTGCGTTTTGGCGCGGCCCGTGAAAACAAGCGTTTAGATGCGAACGATACCTCGCGATGTGTTGCCAAATAATTAATAAAACATTTTAAAAAATACTCTCCAATGTAGGTGTAGTTGCGGCTCAGATTATTTTAGTGAAAAAGTAAAATTATACATACAGAAATAATATGAAATGTTTCTCGTATTTCTTTGTTTGTTTTAATAAAAAATGGTAATTAAAATTCCTACAAACAAAACGGCATTTTATTTTGTAAATTATATAGGCGTAACTTCAAAATTCTTCTAAACATACAGGAGGAAATACACATAGGTACCAACCTAATATTACAGATCAGCATTTTGATTAATAAATAAAACTGTTTGATTAAACCCAAAACAGGTAGATGATTTTAAATATCAGCATGTTATATAAAATACTGAAGAAGACATTCAAAGTTATGGAACATTATCACAGACAAATATTTAAATCATTGGGGCGCGTATTTACATACAACCATAGCAATAATGCAAATAAAATTAATCATAATAAATACATTACACCCTATAAACGATAATAAAATTTCCATAATAAGATCATACGCATCGCGTTAAATAAGTCATTGTAAATAAGCGTCCAATTTATATTCAGCCCGGGGGAATATTATCATAATCGGCTATTGCCGTTTCATTGCGGGAGAGGGACGCAGCATGTGCACCGAGTGGCGGCAGAGGAGGACAGAGCACCAGGCTATTTGGCGACGACTGAAATATGGGCCAGGAGTCAGGTTTTATTGGAGTTTTCAGTATGTACCGTAAGGATTAATCGAAGGGTATTACCGAGTAATTATTATTTTTTAATTGCATTAAAAAGGATTTATTGAATGATCAAAAGAAACTTCATTACGTATTTGTATTTATAATTTGGTATTTACAATGTTCCTAATACATACCGATATCTAGATATTAATATTATGTACATATATATATGGTGTCGTGGTCAGACTGTTCCTGCTACGCCACAGGTCTTAAGTTCGATTCCCAACCAAAGATAATTAAGCATAAACATGACTGTCTGTTATTTAATATTAAAGTATCCCGTCGCTATTTTAAAAGCTCTGTTTAATGTAAGAAAGTGAGAATGTAATAAAGAATATCTTGTTAGCCAACTAACCTAGCAAGTTGCTATAGGCAGGTAGCTAAAACTACATTGACTACTTGTAAGTCTTTAGCATTATAAAAGAGAGAGACAGGAGAATGAACAAGAGTACAATTGTCACGTGCACACAACATCCTAAACCAAATTTAAACGTTTTTTTGAAACCCAAAGAATATTCTTAATTTGCCACACAAAGTGTTCAACGACACGCTTTACAGAAAAAAAAAGTAAAAAACCGAGGGAAATCTCGCACCTCGGAGAGGTCGAGTGTCCTCTATTATTGTTAGCGCACTATTCAACCTGAAACCAACTCTAGAACGACCATATAAAGTTCTCATTTGATTTCTGTTAAGATAGTTTAGTTTTCAGGCTAATTAGAAGCGAGGGAGCAAATTGGCGCGCGTAAATAAATTTGGACTTTAGTGCAACAAGATTAGAATGTAGTTTCGCGTCGACGCTTCACATATTGTTTGTTTTCTCGCGACTAGAAGGAAACATAGTGGGATTTAACGTTTGTTTGTAGTTTTGTAATAAACCTATTGGTAATTTTATGAAGACTTCGTTGTAAATGAAGCCAATTCGGTTATTATGTCCTAATTCATGTGTAAATTGTAATAAACACAGATGTGTAAACGAAGACATAATTGATGTGACGTCAGAACACTAATTTGATCAACAATAAATCCGCTTAATTGAATAGCTATTGAGCGAGTGGGCTGGGAGAATAACAAGCTACACGGAACTATATAAAAATCTGAATGAACATTTGCTTCAAAATAGATTTGACGTGTTGATTTGATTTGTTGAATGTTATATAATTTCTTAATAGTCTTATAACAAAGTCACATTTCGATATGACCTCGTTTTACACTACCTTCTATAGGTTTTTGATATATGTTATGTAGTTCAAAATTCAAAAAAAATCAAAATTCAAAACCATTTATTCAGTTTAGGCCCTCAGAAGGCACTTATGAAGGTCAAATTTAAAGTTACTGAAGCTACTAGTATTTAAGAATATCAGTAAAACAGTTCTTAATGATTTGGAATCTGATTGCCGTGTGTAAAGAATTACCAATGTTCTATTACACGTAGATAATTAATTCAAAAATAATTATAAAGTGCATAATTTTTTGCCGAAAGTATTAAAATATTTAACAAATTATTTTTTTTGAAAACAGCTTTTCAATGTTATCTTTTATAGGTAATTTCCTGATACGATAGAGGTTAAAATCAGTCGGTATATTGAATAAAATTAAATAGACTAAGGTGAACTTTGTTGTGGGTCAAAAGTGAAGCGAGCAAATCTAGGCGACGCAAGCTAGTGGTGTAAAACTAGCTATTAGAGGTGCGGCGGAGCGCTTTGTGCGGAGGTGTCGAGCCGCACACACTTCACACCCCCGCCCTCACACACCCTCACACTCGCACACACGCGCAACTCATTCTGCAAACATGTATGTATGAAGTCCTAGCGATCTTTCGCTTTACGTTTTTGATTGGGTTTTGTTGATAAGAATTATTCTGATAAGATTATTTTTCGTTTTTGGCAGAAGACGTACTCGTAGCTTTGAGGTGCTTTCTAATAAGGGTAGTATAACAGAATTTTAATTGTTATCGGTGAAATCCAAACTTACTATAATGATGATCATAGCAAAGCAGAACCATGCTGATAATTGGAGTAGGATCTGTCTTTATCCGAAAATCGTGTTAAAATACTTCGTGCGTCAAAAGGTCTTGCATTTGAATGCAGTCAATAATTACCTCTTTGTGCATGTTAACTATGGTGATATATGTTTGATCTATTTAAGAGTGTAATGATATAATATAAATTGTTAACTCATTACTATTGGAATTTATCAAAAGTTTACTCTTATTTAAGGATCTAACCTCCTTCACATAATGTATACTACCAAATATAGAAAGTATATGTAGCACCTGCAGACAATGCTTCTAATTGGATTGAAGAATAAATAGATTACAATAAAAAGCAACTTTTCCCTTAAAAACAAATAATTATTTTTCAAGTACAATGTGTCTAGGGAATAGTATAAGTACAGATCCAGAACTTGACTAAAAAAAGATTTTTGTACGGACAAGCTAATCTAGGCCTAACCCAAGTGCCTTAAAATTAAATTTACAGCTAAACTTATTCTAACCCAAGCCTCATGTCAGCCTTGATTAAACCTAAATTTAAACCATTTATAAGTGATCACAACCAAAGAGAAACAATACATGTTTAGCGACTTCAGCGAGTGGCTGTGTTATGGTTATAAGGAGTAGGTACCTAGGTAGCCCACTCGCTCCGCGCTACTCCCCGCGATGTTCGCGAGACGTGACGACAAATTACGAAAGGGCACGAAGCAAAAGCTGAAGCGAATCATAAACCAGAAAAAAAAATTAAATCTCTACGAATGGTCTACGAAAGTGCTACGACTGTAGGCGACTAGGTTAGATACTGTTATTGTTTTAAATTTGCGGCACGCTTTGATAATTTTGAAGTTTGTCTGGTTATGAAGTGTCATAAAAAAAGTGCATTTGAAGGAATAATTGCAATACTTTTAGTGTCAGTAGGTACAGTAGATGACAGGACCTCCAAATTCAGAGTTCTTTTGGGGAACTTCATACTAATTTACTGTGGAACAGTAGTGTACTCGTATAACTGTGCTTTAGAAGGCCGGTGTAATTACAGGCGCATGTCACTCAGCAACTCCATGTCAGAGGGTCGACAATGCATTCACTACAATGCTTCTGTCCATAGACAGCTGTAACCATTTACCATCGGGTGCATCAATATATTAAAAAGAGGTAAAATAAAGTATTGGCTTCAAGCCAATCATCTGTCCTGATCATATACAAAACTGATTTAGTTATTTTAACAAAATTGATAGATCAAACCAGAATAATCTGGATTACAAACGGTTAACTAAACATTTGAAATTGGAATCACTTGGCGAATTAAGGACATCATAGTTACTTTACTCGCAACCTCCCATCACTAGTACCAAACGATAACAAACTGGTTGTACAAGGAAGGGTTAGTACACACATACATACACACACACACACACACGGAGCGCACAACGGGAACTCATTATGTGTGCGGACATGTGTGCCGCGAGACCGAGCGGTTGCGAGAACCAATAACCGAGAACCCTTTTGGGTAAGGGACCCTGGCCAGTGCAAGCTACCACCGGCACAGCTCTGAGCAGGCTCCTAGCACGCTTATTCTTACTTCTTTATTCTTAAATCCAGACAGACCACTAATATATCGTTTATTTAATTCTAATTTGAATAAGCTTTTCATAGATTCTCTTAGCTAAAGTCATGAACGTTGAAAGTTAGGTATGTAGTTCTAAACATTTTTTTTGTGTAACCGCAATTGTAGTATTTAAACAAAGTGTTGTTGAATATTCGCGAGTGAAGCCATGGCGCATAGCTAATAATATTAATAATAGATTTACATACATGAACTTTGACTGCATACATTTTTGTCCTGGTCTGCGAAATGAGCTGAAACAAGAAGGGATTTCACAAAATTAAAGAATAATATTTAAAATTAATGTTTGAATAACTTTTACATCTTAAAGATACGAGACTCAAAGTAAAATATCATTAAACCGTTTATGAACTACTAGCTCCAGCATCCCATTATCATCTGCCCGCCTTGGTCCAAATAATTTGAAGTCAGCCAATTTATATGCTTTTCCCATCCAACACATTACACATTACAAGAGAATTGACAGAATTTTACTGTCAATCAACTTTAGAATAAAATAAAATAAAATTCGTTTATTTTCTGCCACAGGTACATTTATTTGTGGGAGACAGGAGCTAAAACTAGGTTTCCCGGTGCATTTCTGCTGAGTCTTCTGGGAATGGTTATTTTATGCAAGGCGAGTCTATTGTCAAAGCAGTAGATTAACATTATACCAAAACGCCTAAGGCTAATATATAAGTATTCCTATATAATAATAACAATAAAATAATTCAAAAGCTACACAAACAGCGTATCACCCACCACTGCAGCGATGGCCTAACCAGGGGTCCGCGGGCTCGCTAATAACCCCGTTAATGTGCTTCTCATTTGTAGCCGCGTTCCAGGCATGCCTCAGAGATCGATACGGAACCGTGTTGTGACCCACATTACACAATAAATATATATATGTACCTTTATTCATGTATCACAGGTTTTTTTAAATATTTTAATCAATATATTTATATCTATACTAACAAGATAAAGAGAACAGAGACTGCTGGTCCGATTTTAATTATTCTTTTACTATTCGAAAGCTACTTTATCTAGAAAAAATATAGGCTATGTTATAATCCCGGAATACATTAGGGAACCTGGGTGAAACGATATTATAAAGAGATAGCGTGTTTTGTTAGTTTAATTATATGTGAAGGGTAATTTCCGGTCCCACCTATTTGATTTCTTCCTCTTTCACTATTATTCTGGCTATAATCCCGGGATACATTAAGCCCCTCGGGAGCACTGGTGAAGCCGTGGAACGGAAGCTCATATACGAGTATAAAACTAGGTTAAAAAAATCAAAATTTAAATCCATAATTGGCTGTAAGTATTGGTATACATACATGTAAAATTTTAGTGACTGAGAGCTGTGGATTTTGTTGTTGAAATAAATAAATAAATATCTACACTAATAACATAAAGAGGAAAGATTTGTATTTTTGTATGTATCGAATAAACTTAAAAACTACTGGACCGATTCTAAAAATTCGTTCAGCGTTGTGAAGCTACACTATCCCCGGGTGACAAAGGCTATATTATATTTTCGAAGAAATTAAGGATCCTTACTAAAACTCCAATAATGTAAACCAAGGTGTAAAAAAACCCTTATCGCGTGCGCTGCGAAAACTTTTGATGATAGAAAGAAGAAAATAATGTAAGGTTTGGTCTATTGGTATATGTCAGGCTGAAGCGTGTATTACAGAACAAATGTCTGTGATATATTAATCAATCTTTTATTTTAACTGACATAACCGGTTACCCTTACCGCCTATAAGATACCTATGTCGAGATTACTACTATTTTTATAATATAAAAATAATAAAAAACCAGGCTCTCCTAATTACCTAAGTTACAAATTAAATGTTACTTAACAAATACTTAATGAAATTGTAATCGTTTAAACACTTCTTAAAATATTAATCATATTTAAACAAAAAAGAATACTTCCCTATGTTTAATATAACTTGTGTTAAGTAGGGAATAATTGTTATAGAAAGAAATATTACTTTTATTTGTTAATTTTTCATGCCGTTCGAAAATCCATAAATGAATTAAAGGCAGTTCATGTTCTGATCACCAAATCTTAGCCCGTTCATCAGTTCACGCGCTATCATATTTAATAATTGTTATTACCAGTCAAAATTAGAACATAATCATAAAACATATATAAAATTTGCATTTAACAAAAGTACAGAATACTAACAGAAGAGGTAATGGTACCTAGCCTAGACTACGCTTTTTTATACCTAAATAGAAATTTAAAAAACCATATCATATTAAAATCTTTCAATTATAATGGCATCGCAAATATAACCCGTCCAATAAAAAACAAAGAAATATTCCGTCTTCAATTACAATAGTAAGTATAATTAGCTACAACATAAAGTAGCTTTTTGCACGAACTCTGCACTAAAGGTCCCAAAACAAAACGCGAGCTCAACCTCACCGCGAGTGACCACTAACTCATAAAGCCCTTCTGTACTCCACTAGCTCTTTATCGACATGACAAAATCTTAAAACAAATACGTCTTTATCAGCTCTCCTTTGTGCCCCACAAAAGGCTTCAGTCTGGTAGGTGTGGCGCACAATCCACACGTCTCCTATACAAATGGTATTTTTGTAAAGCAGACGTTTTTGATGTGTATTCTGTTTGGTTTTGTGGAGGTGTCGCTGATTGTTTGACATGTGTACTCGGTATTTGGTACTCGGTACTCTGAGTACAATAAGTGTACGAGTACTCGAGCAGGTGTGATTAACAATACATGTCGTAACTATTCGTATTGATGCGTGAGTAGCGTCAATAGGTTAATCTTAGGCAAGTTTCAGTGTTTTTACAACATCAACAGAATAGAAGGTGATAAAAAAGAGGGGGAGGCCATTCCTCTGTACTGAACTTATCAATTAAAACACTTGCTATTTTTATGTAGATTTATTTACAGTAAGTGCTTGTAATGTATGAATAAAAAGATTTTCCATAACATTTTTCTGTCCCCGGATTCACCCGCGTGCTGCGATGGGATCTTATGTATCCCGGGATAATAACATAGTCCATGTCACTCGGGAATAGTGTAGCTTTCTATCATTTAAAAAAATATTGAAATAGGATATATTGTTTCGGAGATTACCTCCTACATCCACACTCACACATTTCAAACATGCAAAATGTTATCTCGGTAAAATTTAGTAAAGTTTGAAAGATTGAATATAGAAGGTAATCTCCGAAACTATTTATACGATTATTATTCGGCAATGCGAGAGGAGCCGCGGGACGTCAGCAAGTATATTTTGCGATTCAAAATCTACATCTACTTATAAGTTACTAGTCAGTTCTGTTCTCTGTGATCTCATCAAATTAATGAAATACTTATTTGATATTATTGTATGTTTTAATTAATGAATTGGCAAGTCATTGTAATTGTTATGTTATACAGAATGAATACCCATTGTTGGTTGCATAATAAATATAATATTAAGTAATCAATAAATGATTTAATTTTAATTTCATTATTTTTTAAATCCTATCAACTGAATAATGTCGAGTATTTATTCTGGATTGATTCTGTTAAATCAAGACATTAATAGAATTGTATGTAATAAGTTAAACTAAAAATGTATTCCAACTAGAACAGTACCAAATTTAGAGTAAACATGTGTTGACTGATCTAACAATAAATAAACAATCATGTACAGGTACCTAAGCGTAATTTGGGTGTTGCATATAATGAGTAGACCGAGAAACAGACATTTACCACATCGGCCATCGCCAATGCGTCGTCGACCCAGAGTCATTTACTCTCATGTGCCTGTAATTTCACCGGCCCTTTTAAATTAAATCTCTAGTCTATTAAAGAACTTACAGAAGTAGGTAGGTTAATTAGAATACTTGATTGAAGTAGGAGCATGAGTGATAGGTCAGTATCACGTCATCATCCGGGAATATATATTTATTATTCAACATATCAATGTTCATTGACATTCAGACATTCTCCACACATGGTTACCTGTCCCAAATTAAGCAGAGTACCTGTTTGTACTATGGCTACCAGGTAACTGATATACTACTGTTTAAATTCATACTCATATAGGTATTTACACCCAGACACAATAAATGTAAATATCTACAGTAATATATAATATTATAGGGGATGGTGATGGATTAGATATGAAAAAAGTATTTGTTAATTAAGTAATCGAATAAACCAATAGATAACATCGATTACAGCCTATGAAAATAAATATGGCCTTACTATCTTTACACTAGTTCAGAATAAATTCGTATGCATAAACATGTCTGTTTGTTCTGTGTCTGGGTGTGATAAGGTATGTATTTAGAAAACAAGAAGTAGGTAGATGTAAGAAGATATAAGTAGTACATCTGTTATCTGGTTTCCGAACCAGCTCTGCTAAGTTCAGGATCAGATGCCCCTACAAAAATGTCTTACAATAGTTATTTATATTAACTAAATAATATGAATCGACAAATAAACAGTTTTTTTTTATTTATTTATTCGGTTTACCAACGTATATTACACAATGTCTTATAGTAAAAATCACAGTTACAGTATCTCCACAAAGCATCATAATACACCAAGTATACAAGGCGTGAAAACAATTCTACTAATACCTATAAATGCCAAAGTTTCTGAGGATTGATGGATGGGTGGACGTTTGTTCCTCTTTTACGTAAACACTACTACACTTAGATAGTTTACAGCCTGGATTCAAACATCAAATATCCTTTTTACCGATAAAATGTAATAATTCTCGAGAACGCGGAAAAAACCGCGAGGGACAGCAAGTAATCTTATAAAATTACTGTCCGCATTATTATAACGCTTTAGATGCTCCGAAAACAGAGTTTCACACCTTTTAAAAATTGAATAATAATAATAGAACTTTAAAAATTACTTACTTATATAGATAACCTACTCTAGACACAGAACAAATAGACATAACACAAATGTTTGTTCGATCAATTCTCAAAGACTTTAAATTTATTTTCTGCATCATTTAATATGATTCAATTCTTGGAAATCTAATCCCAAATTAAGTAAAGCTGGTACTGCTTCCACAATGGTAACTAGATAACTGATAAACAGTAGGTACATGTACACAACAAAAGTTTGGATTCAGTTAGAAATCATAAGATATTTTATAGTTATGATAAAATATATTAAAAAAGCTCTTCAATAATGCTATCTTGTAAAGAATATACCAATTTTTTACTTGTGTATACTGCTTACTTTTTAAATACATACCTACTTAGTTTTATAGATATTTTCATCCAATTCAATTGCAGAATACCTTAATTTTTATGCAAAAATGGTAGTTTCAACGACATCCCTTCAACAACACATTTGCAACCCGCAAAATATGGCGCATTCGCAGTGAATATAATAAATAATGAATAATATGAATTGATTAGCGATTGTGCGGCGCGGCGGCGCGGCGGCGCGGCTCTGTGCCCCGCCGGCCTTTTGTCTCAGCCCGCTCCGTTGCGACCCACGTCTACATATTTATTACTATATTATAGGTATCTACATTGATTTTAAAATGTTCAATATACGTAAGAGTATAACGTATAAATAAACAACAGATTTAATTAAATTTATCCCCGGTATAACAATTATTGTGGTATCATTGAACAACATCATTAGGTAATTTATCTGTTTATTAAGACTCAAAATAATTAATAGAAAATCTTATACATAATCTACAAAATGTTCAAAACTCCTATGCCTAATTCAATTTATGATAGTAGAGAATGCCATGGAGAAATAAAATATGTTTTACAATACCTATTAGAAAATGTAATATCTAAATTATACAAAGAATAAAATCGAGTGAAATATAGATAAATCCAATAATAACTTATGGAAAGTTTCCAAGTGCAAATTTAATGACTTGGTGCTTACTATGACTTATATGCCATTACTTTTAAAGCTTCCATCGAAAAGAAACAAAATTAATAAGTGAAGAGAAGAAATACATAGCTCATTATCAAATCCAAAACATTTTAAACACGATCAAACCGCAAGATTGTCTATTACTTAAATTACCTTCACTAACATAGATAATAAATCATTAGTCACCTCTTAGAACATTAAGAAACAAACTATCGTACCTGGATGAGACTAATATCTACCTATTTCATAAAAAAACCTAAACGGTCGTTAGAGAAGATCAATTACAATAATAATATTAAGATCGACCCCGCATTACAATCGCTCGGGTAAAATTAAAACGGTGTTCCATTCCAATCATCATCCCGTCGGATAGTGAACACAAACCTACATACGTTAAAAACGTATCCATTATACATAATTCCTGGTTAGCTATACTTAATATACCTTATTCCAATCCCTAGGTAGGTACACAACTATCTTATTCATAAACTAACATTCTTTAATGACTTCTGCACGTAACTAGACAACTCAAAATATTGAAATCTCTTCTACATGCGACAAAACCACAGAAAATCTGCTGTAATGAATAAAATCTATAATTATAAGGTATTATGTTTACTTTTACTACACTTAGATAAGAGGGGTTATAAAGGGCCACTCAATTAAAAGTGGTGGAGTAATTCGATCCGCGCGTCAAGAAGCGGCGGCTTGCGTTAAAGCCGGGTACAAAGCCGGCCATTGTCTGTCGCATCAAAGACGCTAATTATAAAATAAAGAAAAAACGTTGATAAATGTTTAGCACAATGAGGAGTCGAGGCAGCGCGCCGCCGGCTGCCTCCGCCAGCCTCTAAGTCTTACTCTATACTCGCGGAATTACTCACGCTTCAATCTACTAATAAAGTGATTGCGGAGGTCTGTGATGTTTGTTATTATTTTACTAGAAAAGTATTCGACAGATTTGGATGGAACTTAGCACATAGATAGTTTATAACATTGAACAACACAGCGGATATTTTTTATCCCGGGAAAATGTAACATCACGCGGGAACGCGGGTGAAGCTAGCTATTAGAAGTTGTAACTTCTATAGCCTTAATAATATTTCTAATGTCTTTATTTCCACTTCTATATTCCTACGTCTAGGCTTTTCCGTTAGAAATATCATATATAACCAGTTATATCAAAATTAAAATAAAATGTTGAAGAGGTTCCAATTCACACTTCGTAACCTAACTTATCTATAACCTATTGAATACCACTAATAGAAAATGATTAAATAACTATGCTTATCATAATGAGGGACCGACTGAACCTGGACCTGGTGGTGGTAACTGTATTTTACAAATGCCCTAAGTTACTGAAGAGTTTGTAAGCAGCTCATCGTCATGTACTCACCAGGGGGTGGATGTAACAGCGGTGGACCTGGCAGGAACGCTGCAGCTACAGCCGCCTGTGCGTTAAAAGCAGCCGCGTAAGCCACACGACTTGCGACCGATGCCGGCAAAGGAAACTGGGGAGTGTAAGCTGATCTAGGCTCTCTGCTCTCTGATAAATTCAACACTCTATCCGAGTCTCTGTTCTCGAAGTATCTCTCTCTACTGTCTCTGTTGTCCGAGAGCCCCAACAGTTCTTGGATGGCGAACGGAGACCGCTGCGGCGCCCGGGGCGCGCTCGCGCTCGCACTCATGGCTTGCATCTTCGGTCCGAGCGCTGCACGCTTGCGATGGCTTAGCTTAACTTTACTTTATTCTTCATCATATTTTTGGGGCTTATTTTCTTTATAATATTTTTTATTTGTCGTATATTATCACAATTACTTAGGTCGTATTTAAAATTATTTTAAGTTTAAGTTGGTCTTTTTTGAAAACTTCACTTTGATCAAAGTTCTCGACACTTCTTAGCGTTACGTTCGAAACTATATTTCACCTATAATAAAATTAGGCCTACGGTTTAGGCTGAATGCTCGTGGTATGACAAAATAATTTATATTTTTTTCCAAGACTGCGGAAAATCGTGGAAAACGTGATGATTGTAACGTCGATTGAAAAATCGCGACACGAGCGCTCGCCGCGGCGTCTGGAGCGCTTCTGCCCGCGGCGCCGCCCGTCACCTTGTAAAAATGAGAAACCCCCCTTGAAACACCAACACGCCGCGTTCACTGTCGAACCATCCTAATTCACCACCCTTCACGTACTACATACGCCTTTACGGAGCCGAGCGGCCGCCACCTGGCTCAGTTCCGAAACGTCGCTCGGCGGCGCTCGGGGCCGCGCTCGGCCCGCACTTGGGTCGTTTCGGCCCCGGAGCGCGCGCCCCCCATCCCGCGCGGGCGGGGCCTACTAATAGCCAATACGGATATTTTGTTACCGCACTCTATTGGCCAGATTTCTTCGCGAGGGACACGCCTACTCAACACGCTGCCACCTGAAATGGAACTGTACATTGAGAATGATTAAACTCTAAAGTCTAACGCGTCGTCGGCGGTTGATTTAATTTTGATTAATTGTAAGAAATGAATAGCGCGGTCGAGGGGGCCCGTGGCCGCGGCCGTGGGGGGCGTGGGACGAGGGGCGCGGGGCGCGGGGGGCGGCGTGGTCCAGTGTCGGACGAGACGCGTATTATTCGTGAGTGCAACATTACGGCAGGTGGCGAATTATTTTTCACTCGGTGTACTTGAAGGAGTATTATGATGATGTCGCCGGTCTCAATGGCTTCCTCGAGTATACATTACCACGTCCGCCGGTTTGCTCGCGAGCGCATAATGTCCCATTATCAATCATTGGTCCTCTGGTTACCTGTAACCCTACCTACCTGCCTCCTTCTTGCAATGCCATCAATCACACACATCAACTGTGGGTACCTATTTAATGGTGGATATTTTACCACAGAGCTATAAAATGAATCCTGTAAGAAATTTAAATAGGATTCGTCTTAATAAAACTACAAAATTATTTTCAGACCCAAAATATTAAAAAAAAAGCTTTATGCTGAATTAAGTTGTCTATATGTTACCTATGTATTTTTTTCTGAGAAAAAAATTAAAAGGCAAACTTAAATTAGGTACCATTCAGATTAATGGAAAAAATATAACTATTGGGTAATTAGGCCTTCAATTTAATCGTCAGTAGATGGCGCTACTATTTTCAAATATTTTTTCTTACTGTTCAAAATTAATTGACCCTTAAGTAATAAGAAGTAGTGTTTAAAAGTAATACGGTATCATTACATAGAATGGATCGCTATATAATAATAAATATTTTGAATTGAATTGCGTTGAATTGGTAAAAAAAATCTCGTGATATCACAGACAATGAGCAAATCTACAGCAGTCGATCTTAGAAGCTGCCGTCCTTTCGTTTTCCCGCGTTCCTCAGGGTTTTAATGTGCCCCGGGACCATAACTTAGCCCTCGTCCATTTGGATTAATGTATCTTCCAAATAGTCTAAGAATATTTCACATAAGTGCATTGGTACTAGAGATTACTCTCCACATAACATAAACAAACTAACAAAATCTGCTCTCTCTTTTTATAATATCTATGTTTAAGATTGTCATAAAAAAATAACTGTAAGTCCTATCTATTCATTTTGAAATTAATGCATCTATTGATCCCCTAGTTCATTGTATGATGATGCAGTGAAACCTTATGTTTAAGATATAAGATACTATTTTAAACGTAACAAATAACTTCAGAACGGCCATATTGTGTAATAGTTTAATAGTACCTATATTGTATTAAATATTTATAATACTTTTTACTATTTCTGTGTATCTGTATCTATGTTTAGTTTATTAACACTATCCAATTAATTTTTAAGTTATTTTCGCTATAATTTAGAGATTTTTTCGGTTGGTTAAATCTGGATAATGCATCAATGGTATGTATAAGGAGCTATGGCCAAATGAGTTTTACAACTATTCATTCAATATGGTTGCCTTTTACTATTGAAATTAAAGAAGTAAGTCTGTTTTGACAAAAGGGTATAAACCATTTGAAATGGGTCTTAAAGAAGTATCACCTATAGTTATAACTATCTACCAGTACAGGTAATAGGTATTTAGGATCTAATGCAAAATCTACATTTGAGGGGATAAAAAGCGATTGGTCTGGGCCCATGGGGACTTGAGAGCCAGGGACTTTTTTGTCCAGAGACAGCTTAACCATTCAACGGGGCAAGCCGCTAATATCATGGGTACCATGGGGTATTAAGAGGATCTTTTAATTTAAATAACATTACGGCTTTCTTATATAGTAGGTAGGTAAAATAGTTTGTATTTCTAAAAGTTGCAATGTAAGAAGAATCTATATAAATATTATAATTGCAAATATTTTACGCCAAAGCATAAATTTAATTATGGAATACAACATTAAGTATTAGGCTGACAATATATAATAAAACATAAAAAGTTTCGAAGCAAATGAACGCGTCGCTTACACCAAGAGAGACACAGCTGTAAGAATGCATAGAACTAACACCAGGCATTCTGTAACTAGTGCAATGAAAAAAATCACAGTTATTCAATTTCTAGAAAGGCTACAAAAGAACGTCAACACTACGGAGCTATCACCGGTTTGGAAGTCAACCTTCAACTGATAAGGCCGGCAAGAAACTTTAGTTATGAAGTGAAACTTCTTACGTGAGGGCTTTGAAATTCTGATCTGCAACCGTTTTGTGTGACGAAAAGTGTGTGTAAATAAATGATAAATACAACGTATGCTATTTAAAAGTAATTGATGAAGAATTAAATGATTCCCTGTAATACAAAAGTTTTATTCCTATCGTGCCTTTGCGACCTGTTTTTTTATAGTAACGATTGTTTATTTTTTTTAAATTATGACATAACTATATTAATAACAAGTTGAAGAAAACCAGCCCCTGAAATATAGCAACTGTTCACAAGAAACTTATTTTAAGTATGTATTTGAACTAATCACTTCCCATGGAATAATACGTTATTATCACATAAAGGGGTGACTTCTCAACAGATCAATAAACTCTGGGCATTAGGATACCCAGAGTGATATGATGATCCATGATTCCATGGATAATTTTAGTATAAATTATGCATACGTTTATTTCGTGAGCTGTTCGTTTTACAAATTATATAAAAATAATAAAATAAAACTGTTCTCGATGGCCACTAAACAATCATCAGATAAATAAAATATAAAAAAAAAAAACAAAAAAAATGCGTTTCGTTACGTGATCCACGATGAAGACGCAATTAGCCGACGGTATAGCATTACTACTGTAATGCAGATACAATATGGTCGAAAATAATCATATACTTATATTAACATTTATAATTCCCGAAGAGATAGGCAGAGATTTACAGAACTGAGTACCAGATTCCGCCGAGGTATTAATTAATGTTTTAAAAAAAAAAAACAAAATTCTAAGCCATTTATTAGCCCCGCGGAGGGCACTTATGAAGGTCAAATTAAAAGTTACTGAAGTATACTAAATATTTTAAGATAGTAGATAGAATATACATTCTTCAATCCCGTTATAGATATCTAAAGGGGTATCAGTCCACAGTGGTTTTATCCCGAGACTCATTCGGTGGATTACCGAAGATATTTAAAGTCCAAACGCGACATGTGGTGAGTATTGTCCCCATCTCACAGGCACGGTACCAATTTTGGGCTAGGTTACGCTCGGTACAGGTAATCATTTCCAACAAAAGAAAACGACGTATGAATGCTTGGGTGTAGCGCTCGCTCTAACAAGACACATCTTTATGTACAAAACCTTACTTTGAAAAGAGTAATTGCTGAGTTTATTGCCGGCTCTTCCGATAAGTACCTGTGAAGGCCTAATTGAATAAATATTTCATTTCAATTGTTTTATATCGTTGTCAAATATTATAAAACTATAGCAGATTATGTGACTTAGAATACATATATTGCAAACACATCTAAACGCATATTATTTCAGAAATATTTAAGTATCATGTGCCTGTAACTTCACCGGCCCCGTTACCTTTCTAACCGAAATATAGTAATACAAGTGCACTACTGCTTCACGGCGAAAATGGGTAAGGTGAATGTGATGTTCCCCGAATGAACTCTACACTAAAAGTATCTAAGCTCGGCTAGAGACCGGAGGTCGTAGATTTGATCCCAGCTTGCACAAAGTTCAATCGAGATTTGATTTATCTGTTTGGTGTATCGCTTCCCAAAATTAAATGTAGTTTTTATTATCGTTTTATGTAATAAAATTGGTAATTAAAACATATTTTTACTATAATAAGTGTAGTTCTGTTGTTGGAAATTACATCTTATATCGAATACAGACCCGCAAGTTCAACCTTTCATCTCAAATTGTGGTCAGAGAGGTTTACAGTCACTAGCATAAATATATAACCATCGGCTGTTCTAATCTATCTAACACCCTCGCATAATACAACATCGCGATTACTACTTACAGCAATTAAATAAGGGAAATTAAATAAACAATCATAACATCACATAATGTAGCAGAACTCTCCGTGTATTTATGCCAGTCATAAGCATAAATATTATATAGCAACGGAGAGTCGGAGATCCATGTTTTTTATTCTCATCGCATGTTGTTCTTATCGCTTCAATAAATAATTTAATATACTCGTACTGTAGATTGATAATAATATGTTGGCAGCTAAAATTATAAGCAAGAATTATAGCCTTCCATAATACTATCTGATAGGTTGGTTGGTAAGTATAGTGGCTACAGCTATAGTGGTGTTCCCCAGAGGTCGTTGGTTCAATTCCTTCCCTAATATTTGTGGGCAAGAACGAGTCTGTTTGTGTCCAGGGTGTAAATGTATTTAGAAGTCCCTATTTTTGTAAGGTTAGTTATATATTAGGTTCAAACTCTGCTTAACTGCCTTGGGTGAATTTCAGTAGGGGTGTATTGTTGTTTCTCTCTCAGCACCTTGTTCTTAATTCGAAAAAAACACGACCCATCTCCTATTGAACATCACAGGAAATGAATTGAGCTATTTCTACTCCGACTCAGAGGAAAGAATCCCATTTCACGGCGTCCACTATTAGGACAACACTCAAACAAAACTGAGGAATATTAGAAACGACAACAAAATGATCGCGTCAACAATTCACACGTACAGTGAATGGCGAGCGATCTGTCAGTCAGTTGTGATCTGTCAGTCAGTTGTGATGCGGCGGACAAAGGAGTTTCGGAGTTTGGGAGCTATCACAAAGAGATGTTTGCTCGGCCGCGATCAAAACACGGCGCGTCGAGGTGTATGCTTTGTGCGCGTAACGCGAGAAATAGCGAGTTCAGGATGCACGTGAGAACCTAAGGAAACTTTACAAGATAATACCCTCCTTCTGGGGCGGTCGGGTAAGCGATGAGGCACGCCCCGAAAGCCATTGCTGTAGGATTTGTATCATTTTGTTGATCGTGAAATCCCAAACAGCTTGATTTATGAAGGTCATAGCTACTGAGCGCACATCCCATATCCCACACAATCTTTTTAAGATCAATAATTTGAAATAAACTTTAAAATATGTAAATGAATGAATTTTAGATTAATAGTAACATAATTGGATATGTTATAGACTAGTAGCAAGTTTTTAAAAGGCAACATAAAAGTAATCTAAAAAGGCAAGGATCAAAGCCGAATTCCAAAGGTTGGGACTGTACCGGCACTGATTGTTAATTCTTTGTCTCGGTACAAAGTTTAAGCCCTACTTTACCTTCACTTACAAAAATGTAGAAACCTAACATAAGCAGCTCGATTTTTTGTTCATAAACTTCAACAAAACTCAATCCGAGGTTTTTAAATCTCGCAAAGTATAGTATCTATTATATTATACAATATATTATATGTATTATAGATTATCAATCCTACTAGCTCTTCAAGTTAAATTAAGTAATGTATTGTAAACGTGTATACCTATTGCTATATCAGTTACCATCTTGTTTCTGCTCCAAATAAAATACTGGCAAACAGCCAGACGGTCAACTTGATGGTAAGTGGTCACCGCCGCCTATGGAAATTTGCAACATTAGGTTTTTCTATGCGTTGTCAACCCTGAGACCTCAAAACGAATTTCGACCAAACCCAAATCCTACTTGCCATAGATTGTTTAACTTCGAATAGAGTTGTGTTTGACTTTCGATCGCACTATAATTAGTCATAATATTGCCAAAGGTATCATAGCTTAGAATTGTACAACTAAAATTACAATTGCTGATAGGTGATAGGCCAGAGATGTTCATCAAGAGGTTGATAGATTAACAATCGAGTACTACAAAGCGACACCTTCACCAATACCCCAACACATTGCAGGATTTTACCTTATCAAAGAATTCAATGTCATTGCCACTGAACTATCATTGCTTGTGACTGTCTTCTCTGTTTAAAACTATCCCTACTAATATTATAAATGTGAATGTAAGTTTGTTTGTTACTCTTTCACGCGAAAACTACATAACCGATCATCATGAAACTCTGTATATATATTCTTGGAGGTTTTAGAAGTAACATAGGATACTTTATGTGTCGGGGAAATGTTACATCCCTCGGGAACCCGGGCGAAACCGCAGGGGACAGCTAGTGTAAGCTGAAGAACCGTCATGTCTGAACATAACTGAAAACTAACAAAACAGTAGAACCATCGTGTCTGTAAATTTATTGTGGATGTTGGAGTGTAATAGAGACTAAACATTGTTGTCTGTCCGTTTCTCTATCTGAACATTCTAATCTCTAAAAATACTAGGCGAATCTTAATGGAGTTTTCACAGGTAACTAGAAAGTACCTCAGGACAACACATACCTGTGCTTTATTTCATCAAATCGGAAAAAGATACCTTAATGTCAAATTGTGCGTACGAAGTCGTGGGCACAGCTAGTGGTAAGTATGTTACTAAAGTCGGTTATAAAAATAACCTGAAGGAAGGCTTGGGCTAAGAACACTTAAATCCGGATATTCAAATAGCAATTTATCATATACTTAATGTAAAGTCGATTCATTTTTAAAATCTATAATATATATAAATATCCCTTGTTTTTGTTTATTTAAATGTAACTACTTGACTACCATTTAGAAATAAAAATTATCTGTTGCAGTATTTTAAATCTACATAAATTTACAAATTAATGTACTTCCGAGCACATTAGTCATACACATTATACTGCTTTTAAGACCCCTATAATCAATGAAGAGATAGGCAGAGGTCTCAGTACTGAGACCCACATTGTAACGAAGATAATGTACCAAGGCGATGTCGTTACAATAAGAATCTGTATGCACATACCTCTAATTTTCAATGGGTTTCATAATCTTGTACTTTTCTGTATATTTCTTAGCGTACTTTTTCGTCATCCACCTGGAAAGCAGGTCTTCATACTTTGTATCACGGGTCCATGATTAGAACATTGATGATTTCCAAACCTGGAAAGAACAGGACTATAAATATTAAGTTCCCATATAAAATTCATACTGAAAATGTGTGATTATTTACTTAAATATATTGAGGGCCGCTTCCAGAGTTCGATTCCAAACAGGACAAGCATTTGTCTGCATGAACATATCTTGTTGTAAGTAGGTTTTCTAACGTATATATCTATACTAATACCTATTATTAATATAATTAAGAGAAAAGCTTCTTATTTTTATTTATAATGAATAACTTCTGAAACTACTGGACCGATCTAAATCATTCTTTTACTATTAGAAAGCTGATAAAGCGGATGAAGTTATCCGGAAGTAGCAAAGACTATGTCATAACCCTGGAATATATGAGTTTCTTCAAGAAAATCGAAAAGCTTCGGAACAATAAGTTGTGTTTAATAGCCCAGGATATTTATTTTAAAACCACCCAAAGCTACGCTTCAGTAAGCTTACTTTGGTCAGAATTACTAAAGTCAAGAAGATTATGTTATCTATAGCATGACTTATTTAAGTTACCTTAATTAAGTGGTGGTAAATGTAACTAACTTCGAAGACCGACGATTAGCTTAGAAGCTTGTGGTAATCTTGAGCGACTTTTGGTGAATTCAAACACAGGGCAAATGTGTGCATGAACATGTCTGTTTGTTCTGTCTGCATATAAATATCTACCTATTATAAGCAGGAAAACAAATAGTATGTGTAGAAATAGATGTAGAAATATTGTTTATTCGTGTAGGCCTTCACCGTCTCTTATAAATCGTCTTTACATGATATTTTTTCAATATTACACACAATTATATTAAACCATAATAATTTTACAATGGATAGCTTGTCAGGCGAGTAAGTCATTGCCTATGGTTATTATCTTCTATATAATCAGATATACTATAAAATCCTTACTGATGTAAAGTATTATTTAGTGTTCTTGGGTAATTCTTGTATGTCTGTAGCTAGTTTATTAATGAAACGTATAAATTGAAAGATTTTTTACTTTAGTGAGACGAGTTACAGGTACAGCGAGTTTGTGCTTGTTAGTAGTTGTAGTGTTAATTCTATGAGAGTCGCTAGGCGCTATTGTTTTTAGGAAATTGATTTATATCTCTACGAACATACATTAAATTTTCTTAAATGAATTGTGACGGCATAGTCAGAATATAAATGTTTTAAATGTATGTCTAAGACAGTCTCTAGATATAAAATGTATCTGATTTAATTTGGAAACATCTGGCAATGTGTAAAGAATATTACAGGAACTTCATTTATTCGAATGTGACAGTACGGTAAATACCAGAAACGATCTGAGTTACATTTGGATTCCAAGAATGCGGATGAAGCCGCAGGATGGAAGGCGGAAGTTTACTTAATTTTATTGTATGGGGGTTTGTACACTCTTTTTTGGAAATCGCTTGTCCTTACGGCCTTTCTCTTAACATTTCCATATCTCTCTTCGGACTTTTGCGTCTCCTGGTATCAATATCAATCCGCAATTTAGAAATGTACGTAAATGTAGGATTTATTAAAACAACTGTGTATTATATTTATTTTCAAGAATTGTGGTGTACAGTTTTGATAAGGATAATTCACTAACTTTTGTTGATTATTTTGGTCCATTATTTATTTTCCCCTTTAACATTCCTATGTTCAATAAAGTTCATCGCCATTTTTGTTTAACATGCATGTGTTTATCACAGTTTTATTTAATTTCACTTCTTCAATATCTTAAGTGCAATACCTTTTCGAAGTAAAAATAATGGTAGCTTACTTAACTTAGTATTAGATTAATTTTAGAAATCATATCAATTAGTAGCACAAAAGGTACAATAAGCTAGCGTGGCGATCACAAAGTGAAATGTCGTAAGTTTGAATTATTTGGATGGCTGTTCAAACAAACCATTACAGGGTTCACTGAAAGTTTGTAGAATATACGCACTTACTTACTAATAGGTTATTATTATCGAGGATTAGGAGATATATTTCTCTAATTAAAGATTATTCTGCATGAACTTATTGAAAAATGCGCCTTTAAAAAATGTATGAATATCTAGTTTAAAGTATATTTTAATTAAGGAAATGTTTCTAATTATTATAATTAGTATACTACAGCGTAATAATTGAAGATTAATAATTAAAACGAAACATATAATTAGGCCTTCACAGGCAATTATGAATGGTCAGCCTAACGTCGGTTCGAAAGGTTCCTTTACTGAGTAGAGCAGGCAATAAACTCAACAATTGTAGCTTCAGTAACTTTAAATTTGACCTTCATAAGTGCCCTCTGAGAAACTAAACTGAATAAATGGTTTTAAATTTTGAATTTTTTAATTTTCAAAAATACGTCATTTAAGATCGTCATACAAACTAGACATGATGAAATATGTACTAATTGAAGTTATATAAAAACTTGACTGCACACATGTATCCAGCATATAAACAACGCAATAAAACAGTAGTAATGTTTATTTAGTGTGAGTATCGACAACCCTAATGAAGCTCGCACGCCGCGCCAGGGCCACCACAAATTCGCGCAACACTACTTTTTATTGAGTGTCGCGTTCGGCGCCACCCCCCAGCCCCCGTCCGCTACCCGGGCCCACCCCCTCCCCACGGTGCACGGGGGGTGCATAATTGCACGCCTGGTGCACCTCTATGCAACCTATGAGCCTTACCAAACTCTGTTACAGGCATTTTGCAACTTCCATCATGCCGTTTTGCGACGTATCAAGCGCCTATTCTTGTTCTTTGCTACTGTATTCTATAACTTTAAGCGTTTAATGTAGAGAAGTTATCCAACTTTTTATTTTATTTATGTCTGGGATATGAATCTACAACTACCTACAAGCGTTAATATTTATTGAAAACCTCTTTACTTAAATATTTATTATTTAATAAAAATAAATGTACCTACGATTCTTTGGCCACAAAAATCGTAGCTTAATTCTGTTTTAATAGTCCCCTCTGTTTAGTACTGAAATGGGGTTAAAGAACATTTATTTCTCACAAGAATTACAAAAATACATTTTTTTTATCAAAAGCACTTGACTAACACAAGATTTCTTCTAAAACTTTAATACCTAATATAAGTTTGAGCTTTAACTTCAATGTAACGTAAAATATCTGGCTAGTTAGCTAGGTGGTCAGTGACCTGGACCTGGAGTAAGGGTCACTCTCCACATGTCGTAGGTCGAATTCCCACCCAGGATAAAGATTTGTGTTCGTACAAATATGTGTTTGATTTGTCTAGGTGTACATAAATATTCATTGAAATACCTATATTGAGAAAAGGGTAATAAAGGTAGTATATCAGTTATCTAGTTTCCATAGTACAAGTTCTGCTTAGCATGGAATCAAATAACTGTTAGTAAAGAATGTACCCGGATTTACATTTAAATTTATTTATTAATTCAACACCATGTCACAATTAATCAAGGAATTAACTAACTCCTCGGGGGGTGTAGTCAGACAGATAGTTACATCGTTTCGCATTATTTAGTCATATTTTAGACGTCATTGAAATATTAATAAAATTGTATTAGTAGTTGGTAAAATACTTATATTTTCATGAATGTTATAAGAGCCTAGACAATGTTATCTTCAATCAAGTTCAAAAGAGAAGTCCTGTCCCTAAAGAATTCTGGATTAATGTTAGAGCTTACATTTAATCAACTGGTCAACTGGACATCTATTAAATGAAATGAAATTAAATGATCATAATGCGATGTAATAGGAACGCATGCGACCGTCATGTCCGCATGTATACGTATGTTGATGGAGCCAGCGTCGTATCGGTAGGTGGCTATATGTCGCCGGCCGAGAGCCGCGTGCACTCCATTATGCGGAATACTAATGACAGAGGGCGGTTGATTAAAAAACCTAAGTTGCGGGGCGTGGCAACCCTACCGCCACCCGCTCGAGGGGGGCACTAGGGCTGTCACTCATATTAAATTAGGCTGTAAGATTTCTTAGGTACACTTAAATTAACAGGTATAATCTAGCAGTTCAATAGATTTAAAAAATTTATGTGTCTCGATAAATAAATGAATATCCTGGGGACATCTTTCATAGACAGCCATCTGATCCCAAACTATGCAGACCTTGTACTATGGGTACCAGATAACTTATATGCCTACTACTCCATATGATATGCCTACTACTTTAAATCGTCGACTTAAATATAAATTTACAATCAGACACAGCACAACCATATTTAGTATTTGTCCTGTTGTATGACAACAGTAAGTATCGATTATGTTGCCCATCGTAAACGTTCATAAAATCTATGATCCTGTTTTATTTAAATAGCATGAAATGAGAATAATAGTCATATATTTAGTTTTCCCTTGCCTAACTCGCTTTGGCCATAGTTTTGATGTGCGCTCCGCAATAAAATCATATAAAATAAATTATTTTGATTTAAAAAAAATCCTTTACTCTTTTCCATTTTAGGAAAAGAAACGGAGGTCCATGCATTTAGGTGTAGTTTAGTTCGATGCACAATAGAATCATAGCCATTGTCCAATGAATAGTAGCAGCGTTAGAACTTTTTGTATAGGTAAAAGTGAATCACTAGTTGCATGCATCTCTTTATCTTCCATAACATTAAACCTATTTACGAATAGGTAGTGGGTACTAAGTTATAAGATATGGATTATGGATGAGGACATGGGCTACATTTTAACCTGGTAACGCAGGTGAATCTTACGGGCAGAAGTGGTCTTTTAAACATGAAATATCTATTTAAAAAAAAGTTGTTGGTGGAAGACTCTAGGTATAGAAAATAATGCTAGTTCCTTATCTATATACCTACCTTCCTACTTAGAGTTTGACCATACATTTCACATTTATTTCCCTGATAGAATGCAACACGATTCCCAAGTGTCGTATCCCAGGACATGCTATGGAAAGGTATCTAGTACATTTGAATAATCTACAGAGTGCCTATAAGGCTACTAAAGAAACCAAAGACCAAGTTTACTAAACTCGTTACAACAGAAATATTCCCTAAACCGGTTAACCAATATACATAGATATCTACCAAATGGATTGAAATTTTTAGTGCGCCGACCCTAAATGATTGGGAACATTGCAGGCAGGAATTACAGCGTAAATTGGTATCATATTAAATAATAATACCTATCCTATGATATTCTTCACATACCGTCTTCTGATCTCAAACTACGCTATGCTTGTACTATCCTACTATGCTACTATGGTAACCATATAGCCGATATACTTACTAACTACTTCAACCTACTTCTTTTTAAAGAGTAAGTAGATTGGTTACTTTATAAGCACGATCCCTGATAGAAAAGTAACAGACCTGTGTCCTGCCATACACACGCCCTGGAAGGAAATCGATCTCAGAACCTGCGGCGTAATAGTGCTAAATAACTACCACGTCCACTGTCTCGCAATGAAAACAAAGAGAAACATGTTTATGGTAGGTGGCTAGGTACGAACTTATTAATTCTTTGATGTGACAAAATATCACATGAAAGTATAATTAAATTATTTTGGAATCTAACGTGGGTTGCCTCTACAAGTAACTATGGTAAAGTTATTTTGGACATCTAATGCTGACATTTATGTCTATTAAAAAACGGTTCTAATTTTATCGTTTTAATTTCTTTTAATATCAAACAGTTAGTTATCTTTAGTATACAAGGTAACGTTTTAGGGTATTGTATGCTTAACCATCTTGGCTTTAGAGTTGTTTTCATTAAATGCGTAAAACATTTACTATTTTATGTAATGAGTTATCGGAATGGACTTAATTGGTCAGTCTATTTCGAAGAACAAGATATTAATTGATAATTAATTAATTGTATATTTAATATTGTGACATCACACATACATCTACCAGCCTCAACGAGCATCGTTCGCAATAGAAAGAAAAATATGATATTCTCACCTGATAAAATTAAGAATATTGCCTCTGTTTCTTTCCGCACTATACCTAATGTAGCTAACGTGTCCACAAGTAACCTAACGACTGGTAAATCACACGACGCCATTACAACTGGCGCGTCGATTAATGGAAAAACAATAAGTCATTCAATGATTCGCGTCGGCCATATTAGTGCGTTCCAAAATCAAGCCGCGCTATTGTTTCACGACGGCCAATAATTAGTAGCGGGGACGGCGGCCGCGGCCAATCACCACCTCGCACGATTACCACGCTCCGGCCATTGGCCCGGGCAACGTTCGAAATTTGAAATTAAGCGTTAGTGTCGCCGACCGACGCGGGAAACCCTAATTAAATTGATTGGGTATTCATTGTAGTGGAAGGTCCCGAGAGTGCCCGAGAGCCGGCGACGGGAGCCGAAGCGGCGGCGGCGGCGGGCGGCGGTCGGCTGTTAACGTAATTGTTTAATTTCCAACAATGTGCTCCAATCTCAAATTAGAAGCCTTTGACGTGAATTGAATTGAATTCTTTTGATAAACATTTGGAGAAATCTTAGAAGTTAAATAAAATTGCACTAACGAAAGCAATTGACGATGAATTGATTGAAAGATGAAAAGTGATTATTTTCTTAGATACCTAATTGTCAATAATAAATAGAAACAAAACACTGAAATAGGCACCTACAGACCTACATACCCGTAAATCATAATTCTTGACCAAGGAGGTTATAGCACAGTTGATAGGGCGTGAGTCGTGGGTTCGAATCCTAAAATGACCTTACACTAGCTTTCAGTCATGATAAACGTCCGGTAAGGATACCATAATATTTACTCAAGAGCCTATCTAGAAAAAAAGGCAAAATCTTATGTCTTATCAAAATAAGCCTAATATTGGATTAAGCTCCTACAGATTTTGCCTGAAGCTTTTTTAGGTAGCTTACCTATGATAGATAGCCATAGCTACTACCTCCGACAAACAAAGGGTATGATTTATTTTCGAAAAGCATAAGCTCACACAATTTTACTTTTTACTGATTCCGTGAACGATTCCAACGTTGTTTTTATAGAGGAGTTATTATAGCAAGTGTCCTATGAACATTTCAACTGGCTAACTAATGGTTTGGGTGTTAATATCTTTATAACTTGAATTAAATAAGAAAGCAAAATGTTGGTTGTAGGTACATATATGACGTATATCTCTGATATGTGGTATCCATAGTCTAAACTCTGCTGATATTGGGATCAGGTATCCGTGTGTAAAGAATATTGCAGTATATTAATAAAATTAAAAAATGGTACAAAAAGTTTTATTTTTTGTTATGGAGTCCCATTAGAACCGTTCAGGAAACAATCTTGACAATACCAAGGTTTCTTTCCTCTCTGTGCTTTCACACTTTTCGGACTTGAGTCCATACGAAAAAACCCGTGTAGGTATTTAGTAGAAACTAAGATAACAAGCTTTAATTATCACTACGCCTTCTCGCTCTCTTTTTCTACAATGGCTACATGTCAAGGTCTAGAATTGTTATGGCTTACCTACATAGTAAATTAATCCTTATCCTAACTGATATAATTCATGCGAAAGTGAGTTGATTTGGTTATAACGTTTTCAGGGCTATGTGACTGAACCGATCTTGCTGAAATTTTGTATCAATTCTACATTAAAATTTAAATGCTACTTCCACTAATAACCAAATTAATAAAGTAATTCATAGCACCATAGAGATGGGCAATTTCAATTTATGATTTTTTTTGGGTTCCATACCTAAAAAGTAAAAAAACAGATACCTTATAGGATCACTTTGTTGACCATCTGTTTGTCTATCCGTCAATCGGAACGCGTGGAGGTATCGAGCTGAAATTCATATCAAGTACTCTACTGTCCCATGGAGCTGTGATTTTTTTTAAGTCAACCCAATCAAAAGATGCAGCCGTTAATGCTGTAGATTTTCGACTTCCCCTGAACTCAGAATTTTGAATATTGGTACGAAGCAAATTCTTATAGCACAGATTAAGAACAAATTGCGAAAAGCATACATTTTTAGTTACATCATATAATAAAAATAATTTTAAACTAACTACCCCTTTCCTCATGAGCGTAGTAGTATTAAATTGAAATTCATACCAAATGCTCAGTTTATAATACCTTTAAGTTGTAACAAAATCAAACTTCTATGTTAGCGTAATTAAAAGAAACAGCTATACCTACAGGTTCGCACGGAACCCTCGGTGCGCGAGTCCGATTCGCACTTGGCTGGTTTTCCAATATTTCAGGCAACGTTTTAAATGTTTTTGCATAAAAACCTGTTCTGGAACTTAAAGAATATTTTATGAAATTATATTCATAGCAAATAGGTCCAGCCGTTCTAAAATAAAGCTCTTTTTAACAAAAATAATCAAATAATACAATACAATTTTATAGGTCAAGTATTAAATTGTTGACAATACATGAACCAAATATTAGGTACATGAGCTAATGAAATGACAATTAGTCTATGCAAAGGGGAACTGACTCAATGATGACTACATAAGTAAGATTTTTTTTATAGCCTGTAGCACAGGCAGTAATACAAAGCCAATGCATAGCACTGAAATCTAATATTTCGACATAAAAATGAAAACATTTTACTCAAGTACATACGTTATCACATTGACGATCCAGTTGGCTTGGTGGCTAGAGACCTGACTGTCACGCCATAGTTCGTGTGTTTGATTCCCACCCAGGACAAACATTTGTGTGCATGAACACGTCTGTTTGTTATAGAATATAAGCGGCCAACTGTTTCGGTTACGGTTTCAGCCGCGTTCTAGGGTATGTTATATTTTTCTGGGATAAAAAGTATCATATTATATGTATAGTCCAGAGCATACCTAGTCTATTTAGGTGCCAAGCTTCAACTAAATCCGTTTAGTAGTTTTTGCGTGGAAGCGTACCCAACATCCATTCATCTTCACACACTTTCACCATTATAATATTAGTAGTATAACTCAAATCTAATCAAATCAAAATAAAAGTCTTTCTTCATATCTAATAGTTCTGTTTAGGATCTGTTCAGCTATTAATCTTCCAACATATAAGGAGGACTATGCGCGAGTAGATATCATAGCTTAAAAACCTACAGTAATACTTTTGTGGGCTCTTTAGATTTAATCGTATCGCCAGTACAATCTGTGAACATAGAGCAATATCGTCCTAGTACCTAGACCTTCTATAAGAAAAGAACAACATCGATTGTTAAATCTTTTAAAAAAAAAATTTAAGACCATAAGAATCGAAGTTTGAGTTCAAAAAAAACTGTCTAACAAATTCACAAAAGAGTTATGACGACAATGCTTGAGTGTGACTCGCTCGACAAGACAGAACCTACTTATGTAGTATAATAAAATTTTGAAAAGAGTTAATTGCTGGCTTTCTCTCAGCCAAATCAACCATTAATTCGGATTTCGAAGGTACCTTACGATACTAATTAATAAAACAGATAGGACAAGTGGTCCAAACCTTGCCGGAGGTCCTGTTTTCAAATCCATCGTACCATTAATAGTATATTCATAGTGTAATCGTTTCTTAATATAGAAATATTCCTACCTGTAGCCCGAGATCGGTAACGTGTCCGAGAGACCGCCACAATGGTCACCACTAGTCACGTTGGCACTTACAATTGCTTCGGTAGAATGTGGGCCTCAATATTGAGATCTCTGCCTCCCTCTTTGAAGATAATGCCCGCAAAGATAATTATGTTACTGAATTTATCGATTTGCTTCACCATTACGAAAAAACAGGCATTGCCTAGTTTAGGCCCCACAATTTGCCTTTATCGCATAATGTTAGTCGTAGTCCATAAAAATATGTATTCTTACGTATTTTATTGTGAGACTAGCTGTCCCCGCGGTTTTACCCGCGTTCCCGAGGGAGATCACATTTTACCGGGATAAAAAGTAGCCTATATGTTCCAGGATATGCTCAATCTATGTGCCAAGTTTCATCTATATCCGTTTAGTAGTTTTTGCGTGAAAGAGTAACAAACATACTTACCTACATACAAATAATATTAGTTTAGATTGGTTTGACACGGTGAAAAGTGATTAAATTTATGGCAAAAGTTGTAAAATATACAAAACCTATAAAGGAACTGGTTGTCTAGTTTACCTATCGATGACTACAGATTTTCATCTTGGGGTGGTCAGCCAGGCGGGTACTATAAAGTACCCTTCTACTATGCAATGGTTTTCTCACCATGCTTTCATTCACTGAAAATGCAAGTTCATTGTTTGATTCCAACCCACGACGCTCGACACGGCATTCGACGTCACTGCCAACTGAGCTATCATTACCTAAAGTAAGAAGGCATACTATATGAACATGTTAGTTAAATTCGTATCAAATAGACCAAGGGATACCCACAGTTGACGAGTAGGCACTTCTTTTACATTACTTTAATGATAGGCCAAAATTTATAAAATTACAAGTTAGTACCATGACTCAAGTTACTTAAGATTCCGAATGAGCCTTTTGGCATTTGGCAGAGACCGCGCGGCGACGGGTGCGGGTGCGGGGGCGGGAGCGGGAGCGGGAGCGAGAGCGGGCGCGGAAGAGCTCAGTAATGCTCATTATCGCGTCACTAACGAGCGACAATTTCGCAACAATCCGCCCCCAAATGATATCGTCAATCAGTCGCGTTCAGTACACAGGATGTTCATATTGACTTTGCCATTAATTAGCTTTAAAATTTTCCCGACCTGCGCAAAGCATTGACCCTAGTGTCTAAACGCATCAAACTAATAATAAGATTATAAAGTAACCTAACTAGAAGATCAAGGTTCCAAATCCCAATCGCTTCAAAATTTGTGTTCAGAAGGCAGTAGAACTTTGATTCCTAATCATCTTAAAGGATCCAGAACCTAGCAATACCATTTTACTTTATCAAAAACAACAAACAGTAGAAGAATATGAAAAATATTGCGATCGTCGGATCAAAGAGCTAATTTACAACCATCTAGATAAGTTTAGTGGATAAAATTAAAATAGATGCCTCACAAAATCGAATTATTGTAAAAAATAAAACAGAACATACTGTATCGACAGCTCGCCGCTCGGTGCGGCTCGGTGCGAAGCGGTGGCGGAATTATCGGCAATACATTATGATATAAAATAATTTAGGAATGTGGCACGGCGCGGTCGAAAGTCACGATCTCACGCACAGTTCGCCCCGCGGCGCCGTCCCCCGCCCCAGCCCCCGCCTCGGCCCGGCCCCCGCCCCGGCCCCGACCCCCGCGCTCGCGTGCGACACAGCCTCAGGGCAGGGCTGGCACACAAATTATTATAATGGCACCCTGAGCCAGTTTCATTAGCTGCATTGCCATTATTACACTGTCAGAAAATGCTTCATTAAAAAGTTTTTTTTTTTTTGTTCAAATGTATCAAATATATCAAATGTATTAACTGCGTACCTACTAGATCATAAGTATACAGTATGAAATGAGTGCCCCGTACCTATTAAATCATAAACGAATTTACAGCTTATGCGCGGAGCAGTTGCTCCGACCATGTTAAAGCTTTCCATGCTGCGGCTTTAGGATCTAATGTATCCCGGGATTGTAACCTAGACTACGTCCATCCAAAATAATATACCTTTCAAATGTTGTAAGTATTATTCAAAAAGATGCTATCCGGAGATTATCCTCAGCATACAAACAAACTCACAATATTCACAATCTATCTTTATATTATTCAAAAAGATGCTATCCGGAGATTATCCTCAGCATACAAACAAACTCACAATATTCACAATCTATCTTTATATTATTAGTACAGGTAAGACTTAACCGTAGCCCATATCGCTGAGAAGTAGGTATCTAATCCGCACGGAGCTTTCCTAAGTGAGCTAAGGGTATGCCCTTCATAGTTAGATGATGCCCTGGTCCCTAAAGTTGATGCCTGGAGGTATACCTTCAAACCTCTCATAGCCAGTCAGACAATATAAAACAGATTTCGTAGGTGCCTTAATTATAACACTGCCACAATCTTAACCGGGTATTTTTATAGAATAACTAGCTACGGTTTCACGTGCGTGCCCGAGGAATTTACAATTTTTTCGGAATAAAAAGTATCCCATGTGCATTTTATGTTCCAAGCTTAATTGAAATGTGTTTGTTAGTTTTTGCGTGAAAGAGTAAAAATCCATACGTTTACCCATACGAGTACATTGATCCTCTCAAACATTCGCATTTTTTATATTAGTAGGATTAGTGTCAGCCCTACAAATAATACAGTAACACCGAATTAGTTTTTACAGTTTCAGCGGCGATGGATGACGAGCGGGTCAATCGGGTGCGGGAGCGGTGCGGGCGGCGCGGGCGGCGCGGGAACGGTGCGGGAGCGGTGCGGGCGATATCAACTTATAACGAGTTTGGACAAGTTGCTAATGAGTGGAGAGCGAGTGTCACGCGCCACGCCACGCCGGCGCCACGCCGCTGGGCCACTTTGTTGTTTCAATCGCAAATTATTATCAGTCACACTATTTGATGGAAAACTTATTCTCTCAAAGATATTTCTAGCGTTTTATGATTTTTATTTAGAATGCCGTTGCAAATCAAGTCCTACCTATGTTCTTTCCATTCTATTAAAAAGTTTAATTAGTTAAGTCGATAGGTGTAGTGGTAATAAGTTTTCATAATACGTTTTCAGAGTAGTAGAGCTCTTAGTGCAGAGTTCGTCCGGGGAAGTACTACCACCTTACCCATTTCTGCCGTGAAGCAGTAGTGCTATTGTATTACTGTGTTTCGGTTAGAAAGGTAAGGGGGCCGGTGAAATTACAGGCACATGAGACTTAACAACTTCACGTCTCAGGGTCGACAACGCATTGGCGATGCTCCTAGTGTTGCAAATGTCCATAGGCGGCGGTGACTACTTACCATCAGGTGGACCGTCTGCTTGTTTGTCGGCCCAAGTAGCATAAAAAAAAAAAAAAAAAAACCCTTTCGGACATGGGTTCAATTCCTATCCAGACGCTGTTTCTTCTATTTCATTACAAATCCATACTAATATTATACATAGGTGAAGTTTGCATGTTTGTAGGTTCGCATGTACAAAGTAATCTCTGAATCTATTCATCAGATTTGAATAATTATTGCACTGTCTGAAAGGTCCACTATTTCCGAGTTACATATGCTATTTGATAACCCAAGGAAACATTATATGCATCGGGTACGCAGGCAACAGATAAATTTTAAAAGTAGTAGGTACTTACTTGTATGTATGTTGATTAGGTATTCTTTGATGTGAATAATCTCCCAGGTTATTTATTAAATAAGATTATAATAGCAGTGACGACCCCAACTCATTTCTAGGACATTGTAAACTTAAAAGAAGACCGATGACCACATGCACTTTAGCCCTTGCACCGAGTGTTCAACAAAGAGTATCCCAATGAGGCAGGAGAAAGCGTCAAGCAGCCGGCCATAAAAAAATTTCCAAATCGTAAATACGTAAGGATAGAAAGCATACATATTGCACCTACCCAACTCTTTAGCACTCAGAGTTTGGGCTCCATATCCTCAAATTTGTGAATGGTAACATCAGAATGGCCGCTTGATTGGTGACTAACTTAGGTACCTATGTAGGTGTGAATGCTTTGCCGTCAAAGTCAAACAAGCTCCACTAAAAGGTTAGGTCAATATTTTAAAACTGTTTAATTTATTAGGAAAGGCAAATGATGAGTAGAGCTCTTAGTCCAGAGTTCGTCCGGGGAAGTACTACCACCTTACCAATTTCCGCCGTGAAGCAGTAGTGCACTTGTATTACTGTGTTTCGGTTAGAAAGGTAAGGGGCTCGGTAAATTACAGGCACAGCTAGATTATTTTGAATTAATGGATCAAAAGAATAAATACTTATACAATTGTTTATTTTTTTAATTTATATTTAGACATTGCTAATCTATCCACGTTTATAAAAGATAAATTATAATGCTTAATCATTCGACGCATGGGACAATGTTATCGAGTATTCATTAGGATTTCAGTACATAAAGTGCATGACGTATGTTCAGTTGTAGTGTCTGAACCAGAGATGCACTTTTATAACTGTATTTCGGTTAGGAATATAAGGGGCTAGTGAAGTTACAGGTATACATATAAGAATTGAAACTTCACGTCCCATGGTTGACAACACATTGGTGAAGATGGTGATATTGAAAATTTCTTTAGGCGGCGGTTACTACTTGCCATCCTCTCTACCCAATATTAAAAGCGAATTCACATAGTATTATTATTATTTTTAGGTTTAAAGCTTATATATATTTATTTTTATTATTTTTTTTTATACCACATTGGCCGACAAACAAGCGGACGGTCCACCTGATGGTAAGTAATCACCGCCGCCTTTGGACATTTGCAACACTTCGCCAATGCGTTGTCGACCCTGAGACGTGAAGTTGTAAAGTCTCATGTGCCTGAAATTTTACCGGCCCCCTTACCATTCTAACCGAAACACAGTAATACAAGTACACTACTGCTTCACGGCGGAAATGGGTAAGGTGGTAGTACTTCCCCGGACGAACTCTGCACTAAGAACTCTACTACTCTATCAACATAACACATAATATAAGATGACAATTTAATATGTTTATATGTATGAGACAATTTCTCATACAATCGATGAGCACGATAGTATCATGTAGAACTTTTTAGATTATAATTATTTTTTTAAGGCTTTAATAATTTTACAGGCGCTGTTTGGTGATCCATATCACACTTTTAGAAGTCAACATTTTTATCGTTTTAATTTGACTAAACTACTCCTGACTAAATATCCTGGATCATATTTCGCACGCGTTAGCTGACCCCGGAGCTTGATCTATGGAAATGAGATAACTCAATTTTTGTTTTTAATTATACTTCTGTTGTTCTACTACTACTGTTTATATATAACTAGCTGTACCCCGCGATTTCACCCGCATTCTGGTCTGTAATATGCGATCTGTCAAAAGAGTTTTGTTCAAATTGTTGTAATTCTTAAAAATTCTCGCATTTTCTCAATTATAATATGCATGTGTTATACATATCAACCTTCCTCTTGAATCACTCTATCTATTAAAAAATATCGCTTTAAAATCTGTTGCATAGTTTTAAAGATCTAAGCTTACATAGGGACAGACAGACAGACAGTGGGAAGTGACTTTGTTTTATACTATATACCTAGTGATATGTAGGTAATAGGTACTAACTATTGCCTTCATAACTTAGAATAGAATAGGCATCTATTATTAAATATTTAAAATGTAGTTCTGCTAAAGTTCTAATCTAATCGCGGTGATATACATACAAAGTATATTATGTCTCTAAATATGTACTTATTTATCTCTTAAACTTATTATGGAAATGCGCCGTTATGTAGATTCCTAAGTATCCACAATATCTTAGTTTCGTATAATATTAATTGGTAATAATATATTATTTTATAAATGCATACGCAATCCTTTCTAAACTTAGTAGTTGTGCGATATGCATGCATCCCTATCCAAAGCGCTGGATTGCTGCGTCCCATGCGGTACTCCTGCAGCTTAAAAAGTGATGCAATGGAGATTAAACCTTAAATCTACCAAATCCAACCATAGAATGAAAATAGATTTCAGCTCGGGATCGAATGTTCATTTTGGCCGTTAGTAAGTAAGACGCGAAACCTACTAGTTACAATATATTCTAGCACAGGTAATATCCAAATACATGAAAGTGAATCTTCAGCAATTTTCTGGGAGACCATCTGGAAAATTCGTTCATCAAAAAGCAAAAAGCAGCCTTCCTGAATAAATACAAGTCGTCGGCAAATTTTATATGAAATACCTATCTTACGGCCAGTCTCTGATGTTTTCTTAGTAACAGACCAGTGATTTATCGAAGCTATACCAAAATTTATATAGTTTCGAGAAAAAACTAAGACAAATATAAAAATAGATAAGTGAATTTATTTATTTTAGATACTTAAAAACCAATTAGTAAGTAAGCCCAAAGATAAGTAAACTTAGACGATTTAAATTTAATTATAACTTAACCTCTGTCCCCCGCGGGTTCACACGCGTTTCCGGGATAAAATTCGACGAGATCAGACGTTAAGCCACGAAAGCGTAAAAAACTCACTTTCCCACTTATACTTTTAGTTAGGACAGAGGCTAAATGTAGCAACCCTTTGTACAAATTATGGCCTTACAGGAGAGGCGAAGTCTCCGTCACTGTTTTTAAGATGCTGCTGCGACTGCTCATCAGAGATGCTCTGTTATTATGATGGCAAATTTAACGCCAGCAAAGAAACCCTATAACTAGACTAAGAGCTCTTCATCGTTTTTTCTTTCTTATCGTTAATATATACTTTTCTAGATGATCTTAGTACGTTAGATGAAAAATGAACGCTGGGACTTTGTCGCTGATCGTAAGAACATGAAATTTCGTAGCTTGTTTCTATAGATATAGGGTATAGTATTAAAAAGTAAATACGTGTAAAATAATTGAAGATTTATATAGGCATTATGCTGGAATACAGGTATAATCGCGGGACAGAAAACTTGTTTACAAAATTCAGAAGAAACCAATCTGTAATATATTGATAGATATAACATTTAGATTTAACGTTTGCTCGAAAATGAAGTATAGGTACCATGTGCCGATCCAGAATATCTTGGAGGTAACTTCTGTCATCCCGACCTTCGCCAGGACCTTGGCTGATTAAAAAGGTTTCATATTTGTTTTTTTTTTTTATCTGTGTGTAATTTCATTTAAAGAGTCCAATAAAATTCCCTTGTAGATACTTGTTAGGCAGGTAACGTATGTTTACTACTGTTGTACCTACTATAACACTGCAGACTTTAGTGCTCGCAATTCATGTCTAATAATTAACCAATTGGCATGGTTCGATTTCCACTCTGAACGAAACACTTGTATCATAAAAAAAAATTGAAAGGTCGTTCATCTTGTAACCATAGTAGGCACAAGCTCTGCTTAGTTTGGCCTCAGATGGACGTATTAAAAAAAATATCCCAGGATATTTAGTGGACCCCTATCGTCCCGTACCTGCTTGTACAATATGTTTAAATCATCTACAAGTACTTTCCCAGTGACAGCGCATCAGCGAGTAAGAGGTGAAGGGACGGAGGGCTCGGTGAGGGCCCCTCATCCGCAGCAGTGGCTTTTACTTACGGGAGCCACTTGTAACCCTTACGTATCCTTCGATTGCTCTGTAATCCCGCTTCTTTTGCCGACAGTACTTCGCCGAATATCACAAAATGGCGCCCGTATATTTACCCGTTTTCATATTTCGCCCCCGGTGCCGGAGCGGAGGCCCGCTACCCCTCTATGTAAACATTTCAAATAAAAATGCGCCATTACTATTTGCATTCATATCTAAAGAAAACATACATGCTAAATATTGCGATTACAAAACTGTCTACGTACCATTCATTCAATAAACGACCTTATCTCTCGGTTATAAGGTTTGAAATTCACTGATGTTTTTAGCCCCGTTCGTACATTTGAGTGCACAGCGTAATTGAATGCGAATCACCCCGTCTCTCTCTGTCCAGTGAGTACAAAACAGTTGTCTCGCTCTAGCAGTAAGTAAAAGGTGGGATGATTGAGACGGTAACTGCCAACTGCCACTGGTCCCATTATACACCTCGAGAATAGTAAACACGGTACGTAATGAGTAGAAAGTTATCGATAAGTTAGCTATCATTTATCGACATCGATAAACAATCAATGTCAACGAATCAACAAAAAACAAACAAAGTCAACAGTCGATAAACGAAGTGGATTTGTGAATGGAAAATGGTAAATTAGAAGCCATTGTTTCTTGAAACATATTGCAAGAGTAATAAAAGCTATCCCAATCAATGAGGACACGAGTCAGTAAGGAAAGAGAAAGCTTATATATTTAGTATTTTTAGTTATAATCACATTCACGGTGTAATTCTAAGTAGATTGTTTGGCAAAATATAAACAGCGAGGAATTATTGATTAAATCTAACACTAAACATTCTATGAAATGCTCTTCTTTTGTTTATCCAAAATGGTTGGCTTTAATTCTATAGGATTTACGACTTTATATAGTAGTATAGTATAGTCTAATCGGCAAGCTGTGAATATTTTAAAATGAATTATTCAAATAATAAAAAGTTTCGATATAGGGCATGGCGCAGCACTAGCGAGCCGAGCGTCCGCTCACCCAACCATAACTAATAGTCGTGAATAAATCGCTGGAGTCGGCACAATGCTGACTTTTTTCCAACGCGGCCGGCTCGACCAATAGCAGCGAGCCGACACGCGGCGCCTCCGCCAATCACCGTCCGACTTTCCAGAAAAGAAACTCAAAATTATGCTCGGCTCAATTCACCACTCGTGTTTTCACTTCAGCCTCGAGCTTTGGGTCGTGGTTTCCAACTACATATTTATAAATGCACCGCGCTCATTGCAATTTAAACGTTACCTAGTCACAATAAGAGTTACAACGGACACGTTCGATGACAGATAGATTTCTGAAATGTAAAGTACTGGAAGGGTGGTGTGGCAGTAATTTGTGATTGCGATTGCAAATGGCGACGGCTTGTGACGAGGGAACACGTACGGGTAATCAAATCAGAAAATTGCTAACGAGTGATTTCTATTAGGTACCTAGTTGGTGAAATGCGCAGGTCTAGGTTGGGTATATAAGTAATAGTACCTGGATGGCCGAGCATTACTCGGGATTTCTTTACTAACGTGACTTTTACCGTATTCTCTTTTTTAAAGCACTGTCATATATACCTAGATACGAATTAGATTCGTTAATAAAGGGCTCCTAATAACAGTATTTCTCACAACAGATGTAACTTCAAAACCTTACCTTCTAATGACATTGTAGTTTTCATTGCCTAAAAACACGGATAAAACGATTTTCTGAAAATGAATCCTAGCTAGATCGATTTAACGCCCCCGAAACCCCCTGCATACTAAATTTCATGAAAATCGTTGGAGCCGTTTCCGAGATCCTAATTATATACTCGTATATATATACAAGAATTGCTCGTTTAAAGGTATTAGATGTAGCCAATTGAATAAGATATTGGAAACGGAAATTTTGGGAACGAAAATTGAAAACTTTCATACGTCTTTACAAAGAAGTGAAATAAAAAGCTTGACGAGAAAAATTATGATAATAACAATTTTTTTTAGATAAAGAGGTATTATACCATAATCCGATAACTATACAGCGACTTAACTTAGACTAAAAATAAAATAAAGAAAGAAACTAAGAAGAGAGTGATTAAGTATCTTGTTCCTACCTATAATTTAGAGCAAAGAAATATATTTACCTAGATTCGATAGAGCCTATGTTTGGAATTAGTGTTGGATAGCTAAGAAGTTAAAGAACCTCCCTAGACTTAATAAACATACATGTACCCGGGATAAAAATAAAGCGCCCTATGTGTTTATCCAGGTTGTAAATTATCTATTATTAGAGTAGTAGAGCTCTTAGTCCAGAGTTCGTCCGGGGAAGTACTACCACCTTACCCATTTCCGCCGTGAAGCAGTAGTGCAATTGTATTACTATAAACTTCACGTCTCAGGGTCGACAACGCATTGGCGATGCTCCTAGTGTTGCTAATGTCCATAGGCGGCGGTGACCACTTACCATCAGGTGGAGCGTCTGCTTGTTTGTCGGCCCAAGTGGCATAAAAAAAAAAATCTATGTGTTAAATTTAATCTAAATCCGTCTTGTAGTTGCATTAAAGAGTAATGCATAATTAGTAGTATTGATATACACATGATACAGGTACTCGTATGTATATCGAACCTAATCATCATTTTCCGCGTTCCCAGGAAAAAATACAGCATGTTCTTTACAGCAATAATAATCGTCAAAAACCATAAGTAAGTTACATTTATGGCTCCGTTATGAACGAGAGACACACGAATAAATAAACCTATGTGAAGGAAGAAATAGAAGACTTGTCATAAAATTAAATGCCATTTAGTGCCATAAAGAAACCTACTTATTAATGTCGACGCTAATCTTCATAGTTACTTTAAGATTTTGTCTTCTATAATGTTGGACGTCGGTATGCAAAACATTTTTAGAATTATTAACTTAAATACTACGTACCAGCGTGTCCATCTTATTTTAAACATTCATATTATTGAAGCACCAATCACTTAAACAACTACCTCAAAGTTTTAACACCTTTTTTCCTAATCAGATGCTGGTTTCCTTTATAATCAATCCCATTAAACACCATCGATTTATTAATATTCAAATAATAAAATAACAAACATCAATAAACTGATGTACCGAGATAAATCTACTGATAACTTTTTCTTAATACCTTCATTCAGCTGAATGCCGTCCACAACAATAGATATCTCACTACTGTCATCCCGCATAATGACATCACATTACAATCACCACATAATAAAAATATATTGTCAAATTTCACAACAGAATAATATCTAAATGCTCACTTTACTGAAACACCGCCGACGCAGGCCGAAGAAGGCCGAGCGCGGATGAGTCGGCAAAAACCTCACTCGACAATGTCATTCGGCTCTAAAGAAATGATAATATGTTAACAATGACGAGCCCCGCTTACCTGCCGAGCACAGCTGCTCACACAAAAGGCAAATTGACCGCCGCGTATCTTTAATTGTATTAATATTTATTATAGATGTAAGCACTCGACGGAATGGGCTCGGCTTTGTTGCACCGTGTCGGTCATTGTGCGGGCGTGACAGTTGACAGCGCGTTGTGACAGCTCGCTAATTGACAGGTGTCGACTGTCGCGATCTATCGATAAAAACGTGCGACCGCGCCGAGGAGCGCGTAACGCGATCCGCACCGCCGCCGCTTTGTCTCGATCGATCGATCGATTTCTGTTAATGAAAAGGTACTCGGGTTTGTCTCATTGAGTTTTTACGAATATCCGGTTTTACCTTGTTTTGATGTAAATAGAGAAAGTACTCCTTTGAGGTTTAATTGAAACGTTCACAATAATCTGCGGGTAATAGATATCTCGACATCCTTCCCAGCAAAAAGCAAACATTAAATCGATTCAGAACAAGCATCTTTTATGCTACGTTTTATTTGAATTCGAATACCCTTTTATTACAAATGTTTTAGCTATAATTTTATATTAACAACTTTCCTCCCAACGGTTTACTCACGTTTGTAAGTGCAACAGCTAACTTTTCAATCCAGTCAGCTAGCTATCTCCGCATAAAGAAAGATTAAAAGAAAACGATTATTAAGATCAGCTACACAAAATTTCAAAATTTATTTAAATTCACAACATATCAAAATGTGTTCCATGATTAAACAAAAATGTGTAGGTACTCGTAAGCTCGTAGCACATTCGTAGAGGCAGCTACGAAACTCCATCCAACGCCTTAGTGGCATTCGAACATAAAGCTTTCGCTCAATAATAGTAATCCTTTATTATTCAATTACAATAATAAATTCACAATTTACCCACATTGTAAACGCGCCCTATTTATGCGCTATATTTTATATTATTACCCCTTAATACATAATTATTGGTGACAAAGCCCCGCGCCGCGCCGCTCGGCGAACCCCAAAGATTATTAAAATTATTATCACGTCGCAACTATTGTTAAAAGGCCATTATGTAAATAATGAAATACAATAATTTTACGTCACTATTGTGCGGCACAAAACGTGTCATTGGAGAAGTAATAATAAAAGTGTTTGTTTGTTTGTGCCTCCGCCCACGCGGCCCCGCGCAGTAACTCAACACCCTATTAACAACGTGTCACCAATCAGTAACTAGACGTCATGATTTCGCTGATAAATCTTATTAAATACGATATTTCTGTTGTTATTAATATTTAGATTTGATCCGATTGTTGTTTATTTACAAAACGGTTGTATTCTTTTTGAAAAGATTAAATGTGATATTTTTAATTGGACGAGGTCTCACTCCACAGTTTCACCTGTGTTTGCGAGGACTTTAGTGTATATTCCGGGATTATAACAGAGCCATTGTCTACCTGGAATAACGTACCTTTCAAATAGAGAAGGAATTTTGCAAATAAGTGAAGTGGTTCCGGAGATACAAAACCCTCTTTAAAATATCATCTGGCGGGATGGCCTGGAGCTCCAAAATGATAATTTGGACCAGATCTTCCACAAATTGCATATTTTTCCCAAACTACTTGTTAACTATAGTTTATCATAGGCATATTATTTGTCGAGATAAATGAAAAATATATTATTATTATCATACGTTAAATTACTATCCCACAATGTATTTATGATATAGGATCCCTCCATCACTATTTATTCAGTTAAGACACTACAAGAGCATTTCAGGTCAAAGCCACTAAAGATACCACGAGTTCAGTAATCATCAACCTTCAACTTAAAAGAACCGGCAAGAACTTCAGTAAGGATTATCATTTATTTTGTAATGTTTAACAATTTCAATACACATCATTGATACCTGGATCATACCGACCAAGTATTACTTTGAGGGTGCAATATAAAACGCAATATATCAGATGAGTAATCTCAAGATTTTCAATCACCTCTCGACCCCAGTGAAGCTGTATTAATTCAACATATACATCTACAGCTCCAGTCTGAGAATGTTATACCTATCCGTACACAGTGCGTGCGGTGCGCCCGTTATATCGGCAAGGGCTGGTTATTGGTGCAGATTGCCAATAAGAACCGATTATCGAGTTACGCACCAGCGCCCTACCCTGCGAGCAAATCATTTATTTTCTACTAGCTCTCCCCCGCGGTTTCACCCGCATTCCCGAGATATATAACATTGTCTCGAGATAAAAAGTATCCTATGTGAAATACATGTTTTAAATTTACTACGTTAAAGTAGTTTTTGCGTGAAAAAATAACGAACTTCTATATCTCCGTACAATCTTTCACATTTATAAATCTTAGTAGGACTAAAATTGGCAATTCTATTTTGGCACCAAGTTTAAAGGACTGAAGGATCAAATTGACCAGTTGATTTAGTGATTAGAAACCCTAGTTGCCATGACAAAAGTTCGATACCACCCGGGGCAAGCATTCGTGTTCATGGACAAATCTGAGTGTACATACATATGAATGTATTTAGAAGAATAAAGTAGGAACTGGAGTATATCACATACAGCAGGTAGCCGTGCAAGCTCTGCTTAATTTTAGATCTAATCTAAACTAAGCCGTGAAAGAAATGGTCCCAAATATTTATTATTAATTTATTTAAGTCCGATTAAATAATTTTAAGATTTAATTAAGGAACTCATAAGGGCACCGGCTTAGAAAAATAATAAAATAATCTATACCTATTTATAGAATATACTTTATATAAGGAATAATTTAATTAGACACACCTTTACAACATATATATAGGCTGACATAGATGACATAAGAAGTTTGTTATTGAGAAGATCCGGCAATAAACTCAGCAATCACTCAGACCAAACTACTTAAAAGAACTTATATTTATGACGTGAATATTGTTAGTTTCACTGACAGTATAATTATACGAATTCAGAAAAAAACTGCAAAGCCTTAAGCTGTCATTATGTAAAGATAATAAGTTATACGAGTATATGTATTTAATTGATAAGGTTTATTTATGTAGCGTATGTTGATCGACAACACATCCGCGATCCCTCTGATATTGTTCATGTCTGTAGGCGGTGGCTTTTGCTTCCATGAAAACCTTCAGACGTTTCTAGGTAATATGCTTGTGTAGATCTTTAAAATTAAAGTTCGGTTAAGTGAATTTTGTTGATATTTTCTCAAAAATATTTATATTATAGGTACCTAGTTTGTATGGAGAAAGCAAATAAACATTTATTAATATTATTATTTTTCGCTTCGATGGTAGAGTATTAAATAGCTCGGCTTGGAGACCGATAGTTTCGATTCTCAGGCTGAGCAAGTGATAGTTGACGATTCTTTGTTCGAAATTAATATCAGGGAACAATACAAAAAAAATATTGGTGGAGGAAGTCTCATTACTGAGACCTCTTTTCTGGGATAATATACGTGAATATATTGTATCATTTTCAATATTAACATGCATATTAATTGCTTTCAGGCGTTCTGTTAAAAATATGAAACTGAAGCATCGACCGCTGGTTAACAAGCCATATATATTTTCGATAACTGACATTGGTTTCACATACAAAAATAACATTTACAGCATATATCAATTTCCAGGCACCGTAAATAAATGCCTGTGTACCGAACAATCTATTCCTCTACTCGGTACAAAGTCAGCAGAACCGTTCTCCAAATCGAGGCCCACTCGCGCGTGTTGTTCGCCAAATGGGATTTCAATTACTCACAATTGGTTTATGGAACTAGCTGACGGTGTGTTTTATTTTTACTTGCCTTTTACATAGATGTATGTGGGGTCGGGCGCTGTATGTGTGTGTACATTGTAATGTTGTTATGTACCAAGTTTTATAATGCTTTGGAGATGTTCACAGACACCTTTTAGATTTATTAGGTTTTAAATCTAGATTTATTTATTTGCCAGACACATGGTTATGTAGGTACATAGATATGAAATTTTCGTTAAAGTCCTTTATACTTTGCCATAAGGGCGTGCTAATATACATTGTGATTAAATAAGATTTATCACGAAAAATACTACAATCTCACTTGATAAATTAGGTAGATATACAATATCTTATTAATAATTCAAACTACATGCCTTACCGCATTACAATGCGTGTTATAATTGTAAGTTACGATTTTGTGTCCATACAAAAAACAAATAGAAAAAGCATTTTGATTTTACCCGAATTTTCCAATATTCGTATTCTTATTCAGTAGTATTTTTCTATTTTATTTTAATGTGGTTTAAGAACATGAAATAAGTTCGACCTTTCTAAGTAAACAGCAGTTCATTTTTAGGTATTTATAGGGATAGCAATTAAAATTATTAAATATTATTTACAGAGATTTCTTTAAGAAGCAATAGTTAGATACTTAAATAAGCTATCCCTTTTCCAACAATATTGTAACTCAATTCAAACTGTAAATGAAATAATAATCATTTATGCAATCGATTTACTTCCTATTGAACCCTTTCTTACATAGGAATCATATAATTATGCTTATGGCTTGAAAAAAACTAATTCTTCGACATATGCCAAAAGAAACGATTAAAGAAGAGTTCGCTCTCGTTTGAAACCCTCCAGTTCTTTGCGAGGAGTGTTGGGGGCCTGCGAGGGTGCGAGGGGGTGCAGGGGGGGGGGGGGGGCACGGTTACGTGGAGGGTGCTCGAGGGTGTGAGCACTCTTTAGAAAATCGCAAATCGCCGCGCGATGCGCCGCCAGCCAGCACCCGGAGTACGAAGAGATATCGGCTTCGAATGAGGCACTATGTTGTAATAAGCTTTAAACATCACAGCATTGTGTTTTGTAAATTATTTACAAATTTCCCTTTTAATTGAATAGTACTAAAGACACGGTGTAACAAAAAAACCTAGATAATCTCATATGATTTCTGCGAAGTGTAAGTTAAGCGTCAAAAAATGCTTAATTGGAAGCCATTTATTCAGTTTATGTCCAACAAGTGAACTAATGAAGGACAAAGCTACTAAAATTACCAGCGGTTTGTAAGGCAGCCTTCAACTGAGAAGAACCGGCAAGAATATTTGGCTATTTAAAATTGATGAATGGATGGATGGATGGACATGGATGGACATGTTTATTACTGGACGCATTCTTTCACGCAAGCAGTAGTAAACGGATTTGAATTAAACTTGGGACATAGATAGTTATAACACATAGATTACTTTTTATCCCAACAAATGGGAGCGGGCGAAACCGCAGGGGATAGTTAGCTTACATATTTTTTTGTATGCTACTATGTCAAATAAACATGCCAAAAGTTCTTTTCATGGTGAATACCATAGCAAGGTGTGATAATTTGAAACACCATCAATTGTGTTGAGCTTAGTGAGTGCATGTCGCGCGTCGGGACAGGCCATTAGGTCGGTAGTAGATTGTCAACTCTTTACCTACGGAGTGGGTGCTACGAGCGAGGGCTACGAGCTACGAGGCTACGAGGCTACGGCTACAGCATCTTCAGATACTGCCACTCGATTGGCTTTTACCAGTATTTTCATATTATTTTTGCGATTATAATTTTTCGCTTTATTCGTTGAGCGGTATAAAGCTCGACCTTAGAGACTGCATTCGATTCGCAGGTCGGGACGGTTTATTGACGTGTCTTTGTCAGAAATGTTTACCTAAACTTGCACGTGTATTGTGTAACTCTTTCAGATTAAATGTTTGAACCAATTTCATAATAGATTGGTAGTTCAGCGTGCGAGCAATTTGGTACAACAGTCGTAGCACCATCAATGTAATAACAACAAACAAATAATAAACAGAGAACATTATACAATTGCTCCGCGGGATTGGTAACGAGCACAAGAGATGACGACAATGCACCACATATCATGTCGGGACTTAAAATATCTTCAGTGGAATGTAGGAATTGTTTCTGAGATCTCTGCCTACCTTTTCGGGGGTGAGGGGTGTGAATATACTTTATTTATCTCTCATTCAAAAGCTTTGTGTGATTAACACTTTGGGCTACATAGTCCCAAATATGCTGAGGTTTTCGTAAAACACCAATTACAGCGTTCTTCTCATAAATATTCCAGAGAGAAGTCACAGGATAATATTGTAGACTCTGTCATCGAAGTATTATATTCAATGGACATTATTATATGACTCCATTCAAGCTTATTTTTTGCCGTTTATAATAGAAGAATGAATGAACGAAAATAACTTTTTTTCTCCACATGTCAACAATAATATGTCACAATATGATATTGTCGCGCATTGTTTGATGCGGTTGGAAGAGGACACTTTTATTTGTGTCGACGCGGAGAGTCCGCGTGCGGCCGGTGGGCGGTGCGGGGATGCGGGGACGTCGAGGTGTAGATGAAAAAAAAATGTGTCTCTAGGATTGGTTTTGTCAGCTTTACCTAATCCGCGTCAACACTTCATAAATCAAAATTTTTAAAAATACAAATTCAAAATCGTTTATTAAGATAAGCTTAAGTAAAAGTTACTGGAGCTACCATTCATTTGACACAATTCGTTTAAGAATAACTGGCAAGAAATTCAGTAAGGTTACATTATAGAAAAAATACGCAGAATATTTTCTTTAATATTTGATTTGAATATGTACTTTATTTATTAGCTCAATTTAAATTTTTTGTCTGCTCTAACTGTGTTCATTGTGCAATAAATAAATAAATAGTTATGGTAGTGTTTGTGCACACATTGTGGAGATTCTAGAAAAATACTAGCATTCAGTAATTAATTTGTTTTCTCACAATTATACCTAAAATAACATAAAACATGTATGGTTAGGAAAGGCCACTTGTTCATCCAATAAATATGAGCATGTAATTATGTATAATCACCACCCAGTTCCAATAATAGTATAAGTATATAAAAAAGTTGTACTGATATGAAATAAATATCTTGGGACATTCTTTGATAAATTCAATATTTCTATTGAAATAGCCCTTTAAAAACCATGCGAATAGTCCGACTCTAATCCCTTTTCGAAAGGTAATTTTTACTAATGAGCGCCGGCAATAAACTCAGCTACGACTCTTTTAATGAGAACTTATTTTTCATACAATTTTTTTAGCCTCATTTATACAATTTGCGTGTTACAGCTGAATTTCAAAAATAATATAAAAATCTTACGAAAGGCGGATAGAAAACCGCAAACTAAATCAGACCAGCCCTCACAAGCAGAATATTGAGAAAATGATTAAGGATTATGTATAAAATAATTTGTAAAATGGCTTTCAAAAGACTGTCAAGCGGGCCGGTAGCGGTCGTCCACCCGATGATGACGGGCGCATATACAACGCATAAGGCCCACTACACTACCCTCCATCACAACGTTTGTGTATATTTATGTATTTAAATGTATTATACATCTAGTAATTTAGTACAATACTTCGCTTAGTTAAAGGGATGTATTAATAAATATGTTGTTACTTAACGGAACCACAATCCGCCGCTCTATAATTTACTTGGGATATTTGTGGTCAGATTTGTTACGTAAATAAATCGCAGTGATTAGAATGAGTCATGTCAAGTGGTGGGCTATAAGTGGGGAGGAATGTCGTCCACTTTCCCGGATGGTCCGCGGCGCGGGCGGCGGGCGGCGGTACAATGGGCCAGCAAGTACTACGGGTCACAATGGCTTTGTGCAGGACGAGCGTGGTTCACTACACTACCTCTGACAAGTACACTGCGGGCCGATATATGAAGGAAACCTTAATTTCTGGCATTAATTGAAGTAAAAACTTCTTGAGCACTGCTGTGAATCGAAACTCGAGGCAAACATGTTTACGATTTAACCTGTGAGCTTTTTGTTTGTTAGCTGCCAGTTTTACCCACTTCCCCAGTATCAAGAGTAGGCTCTATCCTACTCTATCCTATGAGCTATCCCCGAGCTGAAACTCCAAGTCGATCCATCCCTCTGTTATTTTATACAGTAACTTTTTGAACATGTTTTCATTTTTCATTTTTGGGATGTGACATAAAATTTGACAATTTACGTTCGGTGCCACCTACAATTTTAGTGTGAAGATATTTGATTTTTTCTCAGAGCCAGTAAGATGACGTTGACGGATGTGAGTGTCCGCGAATGTAAAATATATTTCCTCGTTTCACAAAAGCAGTATTGTTATCTGATTGGAGTGGATCAGCTTCTGTGATGTTCCCTCATTTCGCATTTCCATATTATTTTGTTTCGGTTCTCATTTCAATTCCTTCACGCGGCGGCGTCCCGAGGGCGCGCGAGCCTCGTCGGCTAACGAAGCCTCGCGGATCAAAGGGGAACTTTCAGTTATTGAAATGAGAACATTTCTTTTGAAAATTGGACGCCGCATTATGTCGTTGTATAATTTATGTACTCGTTATGTACCGGCGTGTCGCTCGCTCGCGCCGAGGATGCTTAAAGCTGCGCGCTAACCGTAAAGGATGCTTACAAGCTTGTTTTGTGAAACAGAATACAAAGGTTGTGAGGGTATATAAGGGAATGTGGATTATATGGAATATTAAAATGTCATATAATTTGATTTGGAATATATATTTTGTCTAAACAGAGTTACTCGCTTCGGTTTATATTTAACGTCATTTAATAGAGGGGCTGAAGTTAACTTAACCATGCCTTAATTATTGACAAGCTGTTAATTAGCTTTGACATCCTAATAATATAGACTTTGATACTAATATTACAAATGCGAAAACAATCTCTGTATCTATTTGTTACATTTTCATGACTGAACGGCTGTACCTATCTTGGTGAAATTTTGGTGTAAGGACAAGGAATGGGATATTTTCTTCACGAAACGTGGGTAAAGCCATAGGACGGAAGCTAGTACCACTATGATAGTACTTTAAAACTTATAAATACATCGTATGTAGTATGCATCAAGATCAATTGTTGGATAACCTCAAAAATAAAATAAACCGTAAGACGTTAAACTAGAATATAATTGAGGCATTTCTTAAAATTACATTTCTTAGCTGGCTACTCTTTAGGGTAATAATTCATAATTGACCATGACACTACTATTATTGGCCATTGATTGGAAAACTTTCGATGTGAAATACTACAGCAGAACTATTTATTAGCAAGAAGCTCGCGTTGAAGTATTTTGTTCTAAATTATAAACAAAACATTCATTATGAACATTTGTTTGATTTTGTCATAAAATTTTGCTACTTCATTATTATTGATTATTAATTATTAATCAGGCAGGCAGTTGATTCAACTGATAAGTGCCTATATCCTGTTGTTCTCTGCTAGTTCTTCTCTTTGAGATGCTTGTCGAGTCGGTTTTTGTATTGAGTCACATTTTAGGCTGTTACAACGTCTTCTGGGAGCTTATTCCACGCTTTGACCACTCTGTTGTTTAGGGTCTTCTGTTTTTTACTGTATTATATTTAATGATTTGTCCATACCTAAGCAATAAAAACGTAACTAGTGTACATAACTGTTGTAATACTGGCTGTATATGACGCTTTAAGTATTCAAATGTATCTACGTAGAACAAATGTAAATAATGCATGTCATATGAGAAGAAAAAATAATACCTTTCCTCAAAATATGGATAGAACCTGTCTGTTTCAAAGTACGAGCAGTGTGAGCACAGCTTAATTTAGATTCAGATAACCATATTGTCCGTGTAAAGGTGTAAGAGCCAACCGAGGCTAACACCTTCGTCCCTTCAAAAAAAATCAAATAACCGTGTGTGAAGAATGTCCCAGGGTATTAATTTGGATATACCTAAATACGATATGTTTTTGGAAATATGTTTTTTTCATTGGCAATCATTTTCCCTTTATAATACTTAATATTGCATCAAATTTCAAGAATAGTTAAGAAGTACTTTAAGATCTACGAATGAAATGTTATTTGCATATTGTGAGGAGGTCGGTCCGCGGGGAGGCACTCATTTGACAACATTCTCGACAACTCGGCGCCGTCAACTACGTAAAGCCTTTTTCCACTTGTAAAAACGATTCTATGATTCGAGAGTCAAACTGTGTAAAGCTGGGCTTAGAGACAGATTACTGGATTGAGCAAGGGATACTTGATCTTTCTTTTTCTGAAAAATTACCTGAGATTAGTAATGTACCCGAAAAAGAACAGAAAGAAAACATTTATTTTAGACTCACGCAGCATCAACATAGACAATGTCATTGACATCATAAATTACGCACAGATACAATATAGCAATAACAACACAATCATACAGTATATACACTGTGTGAGGCCAAAAAGGCACCTACCTCAGCATAAGCTGCGGCCGTAGATACCGCAGCGCTGATATTCTGATAGGGCTAGCGGTGCCACGGATAGTCGCGGCACAGGAATAATAAAAACGGCTACAATACTTTTTTTTTATACCACAAGGGATGAAAAGCAAGCAGGCGGTCCACCTAATGGTAAGTGGTCACCGCCGCCTATGGACATTTGCAACACTAGGGGCAGCGCCAATGCGTTGTCGACCCTGAGACGTGAAGTTGTTAAGTCTCATGTGCGTGCGATTTCACCCGCCCCCTTACCTTTCCATTGGAACTTAAACTTGCTAATCTTCGATGTAATGTGGGTCTAAGACCGACTGAGACCTCTGCCTACTGCTTCAAGGATAAAACCTGTGCAGAAAACTACATTTGTTGCATTTTTTTAAATCCAATCAGCCATTATATACTGATTTTGTTACACACTATTGCATTTATAATACTCGTATAATATGATACATGATGCTTCCTTTGCCATTAAATAATAACTACGGAATAAAAAGAGTTATGCAATACCTAACTGGGTTTTAAAAGGACTGTAAAAATCGCGAACTTTTAATAATTATGATCCGCAAGAGCATCGGTCGCCTCTACACTTAAAGTATTCCATTATTTTTAATAATAGTAAAGGTTGCATAAACAGTAATTTACATAATACTTTTTTCGCTTTATCTTCCTATATTGAAAACAATAGTACCTAGTTAAATCACATTACATAGGTACAGGTGTTTGCGTATATACGAGGACCTATGAAAGCAGCGCCAATAACTGAAAAGCTTTTTTTCGTTTACCGTTTGAATACTTGAAGTGGACGGAAGCTTTACCTACGAGCGGGACTCGCTTGCGCTGAGTCGAGTCAATCGAAAATCTCACAAATTGTATTGAAACGTTTATCGTGTTTAGGAATTGTTGAACTAGTTTTGCGTTTACCAATTCTGATTTCAATATAGTATTTGTAGATTGTGTGATTTTAGGATCCCAAAAGAATTGCCCCTTTTCAAATGAAGTAAAAATGGAGATGATATGAAAATGACCAAAGTTCACTACAGTCAGTCCGCACTTGACAGTCTTCGGCCGTTATCACCTACCACGGTGCGATAGGTAGGTTGTCAAACACGCTGACGGTCTAGCTGATGGTGAGTGGTCACTGTTACCTATTAGATATTTGCAATACTAGAGGCATTACAATGCGTTGTCGACCCTAAGACGTGAAGTTTCTAAGTTTCACGTGCCTGCTTCCCGGTTTCCTTACTTCTTTAACCGAAATACAGTACTAGTACACTACTGGTGCACGGTACGAATAAATAATTGGTTTTAAGTCTTATGATATTTATTTCATTGTAAGAGTTAAGCCCTAAATTACTAACAATTCAGTAGACAAGAGATAAGAAATGAATAGCATTATAAAGAATTTTAAAGTTTCTTAAATACCTATTGTATGAACTTGAAAGTTTAAATGTTTGAATATTTTAAACCCAATCACGCATAAAAGGCTGAAATTTTAATTAAATCTGGCAGACAGACGAATATTTTTTGGATTAAAACAGAATCCTAAATTTTATCGCATAATAATTATCGAGATGTCATGGTAAAAATATCGTGATATTTTGGGGTGGAAGCTGGCAATATAAAATAAAGAAAACAAGGCTTAATTAGTCGGACCTAATCATTTTACTGTAATTTGACTGTCCAGACCTTGTCTAATACTATTCAAAAAGTATTCGTAGAATAATAAGCATTGTTTTTAACATAATTAAAATTTTCGTCCCTCCAACCCTTCGAATTTACAAATAAACCTGATTGATACAACCTACTCACAAAACTCTTCAAATATTGAACAATATTTCGAATACATCTTATATACCTACATTGACGCGTGTAAGTAATAACACAAATGGATTGAAACTCCATAACCATACACACACAAGCCCTCACAAGCCCTCCGCTAAACGATTCCCTCGAGCCTCTACCGGATATTATAAAACTTTTAAAGTCACCCCTTAAGCCGCCATTTCATCAGAGTGGTTGTAGAAAAGCACTATTCTTTAATGTCATTGTTTCTAGGGCTGATGACGGAGGGCGGGGTAGGGGGTAGGGGGGAGTCATTACGGGGAGGACATCGTTACCGGGCGGAAGTACGTCGTTACCTATAGACAAAGCCTTCAGCTATGTACCCGGCCATTTTTGTGCTGAGGAGTAGCGCGGGAGTTGGGCGGAGTTTTCTGATTTTATGTACAAGATATACCTACGAGTAAATAATTTGCATAAAGGCTCTTAATTTAACAGCCATATAAAGATAATCAAGCGGCATTTGAACATAGCGAAAACAGTATTTACCTCATTGTAGGCCAGCGCACGCTGTCACTTTATCTCGCTGTTACAAGGTCAACAAGCCTAAAGTTAAACAATACGGTGAGTGATCACCGTCGCCTAAAGTAGATATCAGCAACATCATTGGGTCTCAAGTGCAACAGTTGCAATACACATGTATTTTCTGCAGTGGCGGTGGTAGCCAGCCAGATGAATAACTACAAAGTATACCCTCTACCGTGTGTATTTCATAATTTAATAGAATCTTTATATTATACATAATTGTAAGTATATTATTGATTACCATACTAATTTAGTTCTTACTAACTGTTACAGCGATACTTCCACAGTTAAACGAAGTCAGTCGTATTCGTATTTAAAATCAAATCAAAGAAGTTTTCTATTATATATTAATTTGTATGTGTTATATATTGAGCTTGTTGTTACGAGCACCACACGCGGAGCACAGCTCAAGGCATATCGTTATAAAATAACGACAAAATAGAGATCAATAAGCGTAACAAATAACCACGCCATACCAGGTATTGCGCAGTTAAGAGGATTATCGGTTTTCTTGTTGTGGTGTCAATAAATATTTAGTATGCCCAGATTGTGCACTAGCTCCTAGTCTCCGCGAGCGATGTACACCCGCCGGTTGCGGAGCGTCATCTTGTTCGTTAGCAAATGCATTCCGTAATGAGCGTTTTGTGCGAGCAAATGTAAAAATATATAAAATGCACTATGAAGTAACGCGGCCAGCACTCGACGAGCGGCGCCAACAGAGGACAATCTCAATATATTTTTAATACGTAATGGCTTATGTTTTTACCACAATTATTACCATGGTTACTGTTGATGGCCGAATGGTAAGTAGACAAAGCCTAGAAGGCAGCCTTATAAATTCTGCTCACTCTGGTCTTTTGTGACCAACTTTCAACCAAATGGTGATTAATAGACAGTCAAGCGTATCATCAAAGTCGTACACTACTAATACACTTTTTATGGTTTTATAATATATTATACAAATTATAGATTTTATTGTAATATAAAAGTCTTGTAGTTATGACACTTGATAAAAAGAAAAAAAAAACTTGAAAATTATGTTTTTCTTATTGATACCCACAATAAATTGGTCTCACTAGAGTAAATTTTTTCACGCCCCTTGATAAATTGTTAGATCATGGGTGCACTTCTAACCTCTTTGCGTACCTCCTTCAGCCACATCACTTGCCATGGGAAGACTACGTTCAAACACAAGAAAAAGGAGGGGGGAAATTATTTCCCTTCTTCAATTGAAAATGTTTCTCGCTATCGCTATCGGCTGTATCTTACACCATGCTCATCTTGATAATGAGCGCAGTAATCAAGACCCCCGTCCCGCGCCCCGCCCCGCCCCGCTTCACCCCGCTATGTGCACTACAAAACACATATGCACATAATACACACTTGTCTCTCAATGTACATAATCAACACATGCGGCGAACAAAAAGAAAAAATGAAGCCTTCAGTGACAGCATAGGATTTTCGTTATGTTGATAGGTCGGATAGTTCATTAGTTTTATTTTTAAAAAAAGTTTTGTCTTTCATCTGGGAACCTGTATGTTGATTACTTGATAGTAAAATTTAGAACTACCACTGTGTAGTCTAATATTCTTGTTAATGATACTTACTCCAAAGATAAAAATTTACTAAATAAATAATAATTTGGGTCAATACAAATTATTATATTTATTTTACCACTGTGGCTCCTATAATTACTTTTCCAGTCTTACTTTTTATTAAATTTAGCAAAACCTAATTGAATGTTGACTATTCGATTTGTAAATAACATCAAATAATGCTAAGCAATGTGACTGAGTAAATGATTGTCATTAATTGGGTGTAATCCACCAAAGTTATTGATAAGAAATTCTTTTATTTGCATAAACATATCCTCATTTGAATGTCGTGGCATATGCATGTTTATTTGACTATATTACAATCAATTATGTTAATCATAACACTTTGCTAGTTGCTCCAAATAACAGTGAAAATAAAAAAACATTTAAAGTAATAAAATGTATGAATAACTTCAAATTAAAACAATTTAAACAAACGGAAAGAATTTTAATCCACCACCAACACGCGTCCATCGGTTCCGTTGGCATTGCAACAACATTACGTAAGTACAAGCGACTGTTCGCACAAACTCGATCACGTTTTATTGTCCCACAAATCCCCACAAATGTAATCAAACGCGATCTATCGAGTTGTTCGCCCACTCTTACCAGTTGCCCTATTAGTGGGAGTGCCCCATGTATCTACCTTTAACTAACCGATGCCAAAGATTATTTCGACAGATACGACATTCAATAAACAACAATCTTAAATATAATTATAAACATTATACTTAGGCTTAGTTCGGAATCCGATGGCTATGTGTAAAGAAAGTACAGTAATAAAGAAAAAACTTGCGATATTCATCAAACTAAACCTTACCTATGGAAACCACATGATAAATACTACTTTTGAAATAAACTTACTTCAACAGGTTCTTATTATTCGTATACTATCACAGAACCAACAGACATTCATTTACAATACGGTTATCCTGGGTAGGAACCACGACCCGGCATTATTTTTACCGAATTTTACATTCTTTTTTACGACTGTGACAATATCTGAATAATGCCTTCTTTCTACGTGCATTTGAAAAAAAAAACATACATAATTTTATCATGTAAACTCAAAAATATCATGTCTTCAATAACCCTCAAATCTTTTTGATAAACGCTTGTTATTAGTAATGTGTGACATGAGACAATTAGGTACAAGAAGGTATAGCTATAGATGCTTATTCTTTGATTCTATTATTGTATGTATCGCCGCTCGTCGCGTCGGAACACTCACGATAATTCTATTCTAGTGAAGCAATGGAACTAAAAGGCTCTAAAATTAAAAATATCGTTTCTTTTTCTATCCTGAGCTCTATGCACACTGTAATTATATTTTATATTCAATTTTGGAGCAAACTGTACACTTAACGGTTAAACAATACGCTAAGCTTTGCCTTTAGTTTCTTTTACTGTTGTTCTGACCTTAAAAAAATATATATACGCGTCCTATTCTAGGGTATACTAGGGTAAACCTAGTTTCTGAAAGTAACTGAATGTTATGTTATTTCTAAAATTATTTCATAAATATAAAAAGATGTCAACCCCTCAATCATATAGCAAAAATACACAGAATGAAATTTTCTCGTGTTGTGATGAAAATTAATTCACTCTACAAAATTGCATTACATTTTTATATTTATCATAGTTAATAAAATGCCCGTTGAGTAATACACTTATTGTAAGTGGAGCGCGGGCGGGCCGGGGGTGCGGGCGGGCCGGGGGCGGCAGGCCCGGCTCGGCAGGCCGGCTGATTGTGCCGGGATTGGATGGGATTGCCGACTAGTGCTAGGATTTATTTGTGCCGGTAAATAAATTGGCATTACGCGACGTGATCGAGAACCCCCGGTGTCTCCGGTGTCTCCGGTGTCTCCGGTGTCTTCGCTGCCTCGCGTACAGCAGCGCGTGGCTGCTACAGGTACCCTTCAATTTTCTTCTATTTCCTTCTTAGTTAGTCTTACTTATCATTCACATTTTGTGTGTATCTGTTACCTCTCAGCTACTTATTGGTTAAACAGATTATCATGAAATGTATTATGTAATTATATTCATCTCTAAGCAGTATAAAGCAAACACCCTTTCTTTGTCTGTATGTTTGTCCACGTAGTCTATTAAGCTACGCAATATAAATTTAGGCGAAGCTGTGGTGTGTCAATATGTAGACTTAATTTTCATTCTTAAAACGCTAGTAAAGACCTTCGTTATACCCCTAGGGCCTAAATTGAATTGACTTTGACTTGAATAATTATCTTAATTTAAAACATCCTTTTTTCAAGTTGGATATAAGTACAAATATCGTAGGTACGAGGTGACGAGGAAGATCAAAAATACACTACAAGGATCAAGATAACACAAAAGTAGACATCGTTTTACATAAGGATGGAGAAAATATAGAAGAAGAAAGCTCTTTAAATATATGGCTATTTCATTTTTACAAAATAAAACAATATTGCTACGAATTTCGTAGCAGCTCGTAGCATAACGCTTTTACATCCAAATAAACCGTAATTACATATGTAAATGAATCATCTTATGATGCGTGCAGTTATTTAAAAGTACAATATTATTAATTGAACTGATGTTAAGGATTAGAAAAAAAAATGTCTAATTTAATAAATGCGAGACTTTGTGAGGTTGAAGATGTTTGTTACACTTTCACGCAAAAACTTCTCAACGAACTTTAATGAAACTTATCATTTAGATAGCTTATAATCTAGATTACATTGAATACATTTTATCCCGGGAAAATGTAACATCCCTCGAGAACCTGTAGTACACCATAAATATAAATATATTAATAACTGCCGAAGACCACGCGGTCTTTACACATTACAGCGAGCGGGGTCGCGTCACGCATCGCAACGGGTCGGGGGCAGGAAGGCGGCCGGCTGCAATACAACCGAGAAGGCGTACAGGCTTTGATTCTGTAAGATACATTTCACTAGCTCAACGATGTCTCCTCATGGCCTCTTTACTCTGTCTCTTTCCCTTACTACGCAATTACGTGAGAAATCTGCTCCGATGACGTTTGTATTAGTTGAACAGAGCGGCTGGTTGTTAATTGCTTATAATTAATCCTTACCATCTGGTGGGATCGCAGTCAAGCACTAGTTTATATTATTTACAAAAATAATAATTAGATCTGAGAACAGTTATTGTATAGGCTTATAAAAAGGGTGGTGTAGGTATCAGAAATTTGTCCATCCATTAAGAAATCGGCGCATGAAGGCATTATTCTTATATCCCACTTCGAGTTATAAAGAAAAACAATGGAAAAATATTCAAAAATATGAATAGAAATTTGAGCACCCCTTGTCCCCTTACCTATGTATAAAAGAGCCGAATGTAATTTTATGTTAAACTCTTTAATAACCGCCCGACCCAAGCAAGTATGTGAATTATTCATAGCGAGGGACGAGACCGTAGACTTTACCATTCTATAATATAGAAAGTGTCATAAGTATGTATTAAACACAAAGATGGAAGAAGTGTCTCCTGTATCAGAAGTCCAGAAATCTTGGGAACGCAACAACACTTCAGATGCTGAGTGTGTTACTATCATCCCTACTCATCTCATATGACGATGACCACGAGCACTTCACGCCTTACAAGAGGGTTAACGCTCTCTTCTCCTTCGAGGATAATAGACGTGAAATTATATATTTTTCAATATCTAAAATATAAGTCGAAAACTAAGCTACAACTCCACCCAACAAGCCATCCAGCCCTCGCTGATCGCTCGTTGAATCGCGAATAATTCCTTTGACGATCCCATTCAATTTTTACATGACAATCAGCCCCCATGCAGCCGCCCCTCAGCACTCCGCCAGCACATTAACTTACCATCTACAATTGAATTTATTTACGCAAATCTGTTTCACAAAGGATTGTTAGGATTTAAAAACGATTTAAACATAATTCACATAAATGTAGCTACAATAAAAACTTACAAACCTATCATGAATTTAGGCGCTAATATTATTCTGATAGTGCTTTAAAGAGAAAAGCTATGATGGATTTGTTAACTGTATCACAATTCGCCCTTTTATTTTTCAATGGAAATAATACTGCAATTGTCATAATATGTTTTGTAATGCTTAATATTTGTAATTATTGGGACAGGCGTTTATTTTATTTTTTATTTTACAAGAATACAGACATTACTTTTGTTATAGCTTTTATTTACAAATGATACGATACGACAGTTTGGAACAAAGGCAGAGTAAGTTCCGCCTCGCGGATTTGCATGCAGTCCCAAGTTATATATTGTTTCTGGGGAATAAAAGGGATGAATGTGTAAATCCATAACGTATTCTATCTGTGTGCCAAGTTTCATCGAAATCTGTTCAACTCATTATGCGTGATTGAGTTACAAACACCGCGGGATTAATTCCTCAATACCAGTATTAAACATCAAAAATTGAATTTATCAGTACCTTACTTAAGCTTACTTACCTAAGTAGGTTTATAAAGAGTTATTAACCTTTAAGAAAGATATATCTCAACTACATCCAATTCTAAAAGTAACTTCTTTTTTTGAGCCACCACCGGTTACGGCGCGAGCGGTTGGTAATTCGTGACAGCTCGGTACAAAATGGCGTCGCGCGCTCAAATTATCAAATTATTTACCGAACAAGGACATCCTAATACTGTAAGTGGCGGACAGGGCTACCACGCGAGTGGTAAGCTATAGATTATATTTAAGGGCAGTTGTAACTTTGATAGGACTTACGTTTACAAATAAATTATAAAACTTAATAAAATATCCTGGGACATTCTTTACATACAGCCATCTGATCCCAAACTAAGCAGAGCTTGTACTATGGAAACAAGACAGATGATTTAAATCCATACTTGTATGGATATTTACACCTAGATACAGAACAAACAGGCATGTTCATGAACTAAATATTTGTCAGAAACCACCACGGCGGAGAGTGAGTAGCCAGCTGAGGTCCGGACGTGTGCTGCAGGTGAACTGTGGTGCAGGCGATGAGTGCTGTCAGATAAACTATGTCTTGCAGAACCAGGAAGCACGGTAAGTCGGCTGCGGTGAAACTAATTAAGGCGAACCTGGCTTGCTGTGTGGATGCAGCTGAGCTTAAAGTGAAGTGATGTGGTTCACGTTGGAGTCACCACTATAGAGGATCCATTTAAAAGGGAAGATCTTCCGTCAGGTAATCAAGCCTGGGAACCGCGGTCCAACTGTTGATGTTGGATGCTTATATATATGTCAAATCCTGAGAGAATCTAGATATCGCGATGTAGGATTGTCGCGTGTTTATGTATTATGATATAAGTTTTTCAACAATCTAAATTAAAATACATAAACTACATAATACTTTAATTACATAAAAACTACGATGACGCATCAGGCTCAAGAAAGGCAAGAATGAAAGTTATGAAGGTCAAAGCTACTGAAATTAACTGAATGATTTGGAAGTCAGACATTAACTCTTTTTATATATTTTCTATAATCTAGATTTGGCTAGTTTTGTAACTAAATTAAGAGAGAAAAATACAGTTAAATATCTCGCTCGGTTTCTGTACAGTGCTATCCCTAACACAGAAGTTAACAAGATCGGAAACAATTTTCTCTACTGACAGCCCTAACTGTTGAGAACCGGGCAGCGATATCTATGTACTTATCGGTACCATATTTCTTGCGGTATAGAGTTCAATTCAGCTCGACCAGTTTGCTATCGTGGTGGTGCCATGAAAGCCAAGAATATTGCAATTTGGTAGATTACAGCAGATTATCGTGAGGAGGGGGCGACGCGTAGATAGATGTTATTCATCTAATTATGGTGAAACGGTGCTGGATAAGAAGGCTTTCTTCAAGAATTTGTGGGCCTTATTCGAGCCACGGGTTTTTATATGGGGTTAGATACTATCGAGGTCAGGTTTCATTTCCTGGACAAATGTATATTTTCATGACACATTTATAGAATATCTTTACTAGAAATTTAGGTAAGTTTGAAATTAAAAGTTTGTATTGCCTTTCATTTTTTATATGAGGCAAATAATGTTTTCAGTATTTAAACAAGCTGGCTAAAAATACACTCGAGCATTTGAGCAGGTGAACCTAATTATTCCAGGTAGGTAGGGGTATTCGACAGCTTCTGTCATCGCGCTGCCAATCAGCCTCATTGGAGTTCTTATGACAACGTCAACTTACTGGGAACAAGAACTCTTTGTGTACAGTTGGGAAACTTTAAGCATGATGATATCAAAAATAGTTTGGCTTGCAATCCGAAATAATAGCTCATAATAAGTTAGGATGCTTAGAATCTTGTATAATATTCTGCGGCTTCCTGCACCTTTTTTTACGACACGACATCTACGTTTGCTTTCACTTGATCCATGCTGTTTGTTCTTCGCCATGCCCTTCCTCTCATTCCCTTTATCTTCTCTTGTTGAATTATTTTTGAGTTCGCTCTCTGTCAATAAGGCCAAATATTTTTCTCTTTCTGTTCTGTGATGTCTCCATCATTTGCAGTTAATTTTCTTTCTTTGCGTTCAGTTTATCCTCCGTCCATCCCGAACACCACATGTTTAATGCCTCTAGTCTATCTTTATCGCTTTTGCGTCATTTTCACTTCACTCAAAGTGCAGCTTTTCGGGGGTCATTGTTGAAATTTGTTCCCTTGGTGCTGCAAGCGAAAATGGACTGTGGTGACCCTTTACCATCAGGCTTATTTGTCATCTTAGTATAATAAAAAAAAACGAAATTGAAGAATATATGGATACTATCCTTATTTCAGAATATGAGAGCATAGGAGCGCAATAAAATACGTCTTACGTGAACCAAGTTTAATCAGGAACAAAAAGTAAAAGTTATCGACCTACCTACTTTAACATTAAGAAATATATAGGTTAACCCACATATATTACACCCTCACCCTTAACTCACAATAATCATAACAAAATAGACACAGCATATAAAATAACACAGATTAAAAATAACATAATATAAAAAAATAACATAGTGTAATCAATCTACATCTTGGTATCTTTGAACGGGCTTTCGAATACGCTTGGAAGTTACCCTTGGTCCTGGGACTTGATCTACTCGATGTGATGTATTCGACGATTGTGTCAATCCCTGCACTACTTCCCCTGAGGGAACAACCTCTACTGGTTCGGGCGCAGAGTTACTACCGATTTCCACGTCCACCGTATCGGGAGACGCCTCTTGCACCAGTGGTGGAAAATCAAAAGTAGCCCATCTTCTTTTAACTTGATCTACATGCCTTTTTAATGGTGGACCGTCTTTTCTATTAACCAAGAGAATCCTCGACCCTGCTTTACCTTTAACCTGACCACTAAGCCACCTATTTCCTCCGGCATAGTTACGAACCCAGACATCCTCCCCTACACTAAAATCTCGCGATACCCCACCTGCCTGACTTTTTTGTTTGGCTTGTACTTCTTGAACCCTATCTTCTAGCTGACGATCAGCGCGTAACAGGTCCAGCCTTGAGCGTAAATTTCTGCGTTGTAATAGCATAGCTGGAGATACGCCTGTAGAACTATGAGCTACGTTTCTATATGCCAACAAATAAGTCTGTAAAGCCGCTTCGCTATCGCAACCGTCCCTTAAAGACTTCTTAAGGGCTCGTTTACACAACTTGACCGCACCCTCTGCCGCTCCGTTAGACGACGGATGGTAAATCGCAGTAAACGTTATTTTTATGCCATTATTGCTCATAAAATCTGCGTATTCCCTACTCGAAAAAGGTGGGCCGTTGTCGGATACTACTTCCTTAGGCAATCCAAAACGAGCGAACGTCTCTCGTAGTACCTTAATCACCGCACCGGCCGTAGTTTTCTGCATTTGAAATACTTCTAACCATTTAGTCGTGGAGTCTATAATAATCAAGAAGCTTTTACCATGAAAGGGTCCTAAGAAGTCAACATGAAGTCGCGACCATGGTTCAGGTATGTACGGCCACGGCTGCGGCGGCGCTCGCGAAGGCGCACTGCCTTCCGCCGCGCACGTCGCGCACGCCCCGCACACGCGCTCCACGTCGCCGTCGATGCCCGGCCACCACACGACACTTCGAGCTATACTCTTCATCTTAACAATACCCATGTGTCCAGTATGTAACTCCTCTAACAGTACACTCTTTAACGCATGCGGAATTACTAATCGGTAGCCCCAAACGACACAACCCCTATCTAAATACAATTCATTTCGCCGTATAAAATATGGTTTTAACATTTCATCCTTACAGTAAGAAGGCCAACCCGTTTGTAAAAATAATGTTACTTTATTTAAAATATCATCCTTCTTCATATGCTCTAAAATCATCTTTCTTGTGACCGGTAAAAATTTTTGAACAAAATTTACGTACGTCTTTTCTTCTGTCTCACGCGACCCACACTCTAATGGTAACCTAGACAGAGCATCGGCTGCATTCGCGTTGCTACGAACATACTCTATTTTATAGTCATACCCGGCCAATATGACTGCCCAACGTTGCATCCTACTGGCAGCCATTATTGGAATTCCCTTCTTGTCTCCAAAAATTGCAACTAACGGTTTATGATCTGTTCTTAACGTAAATTGTCTACCATACAGATACTGATGAAATTTTCTGACACCATATATTATAGATAAAGCTTCCTTTTCTATCTGTGAGTACGATTTTTCAGCTGAATTAAGGACTCGCGACGCGTACGCTATAGGCCTCTCCCCTTCAGGCGTGATGTGCGAAATAACTGCCCCTACACCCACACTACTGGCATCCGCTGTCAGCACAAGGGGTAAATCCGGCGAGTAGTGTGCTAAAATTTCACTAGAAATTAGTAATTCTTTGATCCTATTAAAAGCTAAGGTACATAATTCAGTCCATTCAAATTTTATTTCTTTTTTTAATAAATTGTATAATGGCGCCAGTACTTTGCTTATGTTAGGTACAAACTTTGCATAATACATGACAAGCCCTAGAAAAGAACGCAACTCTGAGACGTTTTGGGGTATTTTGACTTTCTTAATGGCTTCTATCTTTTCAGGACATGTATGTACACCCTTTTTACTTATAATAAATCCTAAGTACGTCACTGAATCCGCAAAGAAGGTACATTTTTCTTTTTTAATTTTTAAGCCGTATTTTTGTAATCTTTCGAAAACCTCATGAAGAGTCGCTAAATGAGAACGATCATCTATTCCTGTTATTATGACGTCATCAAGAAATACTCCTACTCGTGGCATATCAGCAAAAAGCTGTTCCAACTTCCTCTGAAAAATACCGGGGCTCGAAGCTAAGCCGTAAATTAATCTATTGTACATAAACAGGCCTTTATGTGTATTTATAACCGTATACTTCTTTGATTCATCAAGTTCAAGTTGCGCGTACGCCTGAGATAAATCTAGTTTTGTAAATTTATTTCCCCCATGTAATTTCGTTAATAAATCTTCTACTCTCGGTAAAGGAAAACGGTCCACCTCCAGGCATTTATTCAAGGTAACTTTAAAATCTCCACATACCCGTATGCTACCATCTTTTTTCATCACCGGTACAACAGGCGTAGCCCAGTCAGAAGTGGTTACCGGCGAGATGACTCCGTCCCTTACCAGCTGATCGAGTGCTCGCTCCACCGGTTCGCGCAGCGCATACGCCAAAGGGCGCGCGCGAAGAAACACCGGCCGTGCGTCCGCACGCAGCCGGAACCCAACCGTACCATCGGTGAATCTTCCAAGCCCATCCGAAAATACCTCAGAGTATCTGGAACTAAATTCATCAAATCTAAATCTTACATCCGAATTCCTCATACTGTTTATTGTTACAATGGGTATTTCAATACCTAATTCACTTAACCATTGTCTACCTAAAAGACTCGTCTTTCCACTTTCAATAACATACAAATCGAGATATTTAGACTTGTCCTTATACTTCACAAACGGTTTAAGTTTACCCACCGGCATAACAGTTTCACCCGTATAGTATCGCAACATTAAACTACATCTTTGAATCTTACAATCAGAAAATAATTCATTGTAACAATCCTTGCTTATGCATGATATCGCACTACCTGTATCTATTTCCATAACTAACCTTTTATCATTTACACAAACATCGATAGTGTATGGTCCAAACTTTTCAACATTATTATTCAACATAATTGAGAAGTTATTTACCTCATCACTTTCAAAACTGTAATTGTTCGTATTTTCGCCGGGTATTAGTGTTTCTGACAAGTTGAACATGGTTGTCAAACCCCGCAGTTTAGGGCACATCCTTTTTAAATGCCCTTCTCGAGTACAAACCCTGCATACATATGTCCTATATTTGCATGTTTCTGCCTCATGATTATTGCCGCATACACCACATTCACCTGGGTATTTATTGTGAACTTTATTATTTCTCCCATACTGTTGGTTCCCGCTGCCCGCTCCGCTTGTGACCCTTGCGCCACCGCCTAATGAATCATGCGAAGTTCTCGTAGCCATGACTCGTCGCGCTCTGTTGCCGCTATGTGACCCCATCGATTCCCTCTTTATGCGAGTATTCGATTGAGGCTGTCTATCTGCTGACACCACCTGATGCACTGCCGATGTCGCCTTAGGTATATCGCCACCTCGTCCCCGGGTACGATCTTCTACCAAAGCTGCGTCCGCCTCGGCTGCTTCAATGGTCACTGCCAGTTTGAAAGCTGCATCGAAGGATATATTATCTTCTGCAAACAGTCTTTGTCTGATGTAATCACTCATCAAGCCGCACACAAACTGGTCCCGCAAGTTTTCTTTTAAATTTGCCGCAGAAAACCTACAATTAATTGAAAATCTTTTCAATTCTGCTGCATATTCTGCAACTGTCTCCTCACATTGCTGCCCCCTGCGTCTAAATTTGAACCGTTCCGCCAAGAGACTCGGTTTTGGTTGTAAATGACCTTTCATTACGTCGACAAGGTCACTGAAGGTCTTGGTGGATGGTTTGTCAGGCGTACATAGATTAACCAACAGTTCGTAAGCATCACTTCCAATCACAGTAATCAACGTAGCCACTTGCATCGCCGGTTTCACGTCGTTCACAATAAAATATTGTTCTAATCTGTCTATGTAAAGACTCCAGTCGTCCTTGCTAAGGTCAAACGCACTTATTTTACCAACTGCCATTTTACCGGTAAACACAATTTAGTTTTTAACTTTTAACACATCCCCACACGAAGGTAATTAACCAGCTCGTCGCCAATGAAGAATATATGGATACTATCCTTATTTCAGAATATGAGAGCATAGGAGCGCAATAAAATACGTCTTACGTGAACCAAGTTTAATCAGGAACAAAAAGTAAAAGTTATCGACCTACCTACTTTAACATTAAGAAATATATAGGTTAACCCACATATATTACAGAAATAACGTAATATTTCCCAACTAAGTACAGCAGTGTACATACACAACAGGCGGCGTCACTCGCAGGCTCCTCCCCGCATCGCGCTTCACTCGACGTACTCTCAGCTCTATGTATGTACCGTCAGACACGACAAGCTCTTTAATAATTTGCATTTTTTATTTGAGTGAAAAAACTAAGGTTATATTCCTGATTTTAAAATAAGTAGAGCTTGCACGAAATAAATGATAATACAACTTTTTATACATTTTTCATTAATATTACTATAGATTCTATTCACACTGAGATGGATAAAATATAATGTCGATGCGCACATTTTTTATCATACAAATAAATACATAATTTAGTCAGTATCAAAAAGGCCTTAGTTGTATCAGTCAAAATTATACCTGATAAAAACTGAAGCTGTTCTTATTTTCACGTGAAATATCCCTAAAGAGATGGGCAGAGGTCTCAGTATCGAGGCCCATATTCCAATGAAGATATTTTAAGAATAATGTATAAGACATACATATGTTGTCAGTAATCGTCCGACTCGTACTCGAACCTAGGTTTCTACCTGAGCTATATACCACTCAACCATAGAGACGATTGTTTGTACATAGAGTATAATATGAAGTGTCTCATTAAAGCTGCACCTACAACCACTCCATGATACCTACAACGCGGCGGTGGCGCGACGCTGGCGCGGCGGTGGCGGCGCGGGCCGTGATCCACCCATTCATTTAATTATTTATGTATGCACCATTCATACGCCCGTGCAATAATCATATGCATATACATCGGTAAGTGGGAGCTGTATTTAACAAACCACACTGTAGAGTATGTGGATATGTTTTATATTCCTTTATTAGAATATTGTTGGGGTTTTACGTTTCGTTATCAGATATCTAGAAATCAGATTTTTAGAAAACTTAGCAGTAATTAATTAAACAAGATGGTACCTCTGTGTGTTATCTATACTATTATTATAAAGAGATATAGCTTGTAAGTTTTAATGTAGGAGAGAGAAAGAGGAGACTAGTCATCGAATTCTAATAATTATTTCACTGAGCTACACTATTTCCGAATTATAAAGGATATGTTATAATTCAGGGATACATTGGATTCCTCAAGAATGCGGGAGAAACTGCGGGACAGTAGCTAGGTTTAAGCATTTACACCTAACAAGCATACGGTCCACCTGATGGTAAGTGGTCACCACAGTCTATGGACATTTGCAACACAGACGCGAAGTTGTTAAGTCTCATGTGCCTGTAATTTCACCGGCCCCCTTACCTTTCTAACCAAAACAATAACAATACAAGTGCACTACTGCTTCACAGAGGAAATGAGTAAGGTGGTAGTACTTCCCCAGACAAACTCTGCACTACGAGCTCTACTAGTCTAACGTGCCGTTGTGAATATCTATGAAAAATTAATCATATTGCTTTATGGCCAAGTGTAACTGCATCATCATATAATATACTATTAAATCAGTGGATGCACCTCATTTAAAATTAAACTGTTATGTGACATTCTTGTAGTGTAAAGTATTCGTTAGTGCAGTAGCAATTTTGTGAAAAACATTGAAATTGACTCGATATTAGCCTATTATGTTCTGATTTATTGAAATATTATTAATCATGTCCGTGTTCTCATGTATTATATATGTTACCGATTTTCTTTCTTCTTCTCTTCTTGACACAAATAGTCAAAACGATTTCTTCAAATTATCGGCCGTGCTAACTCACCGGTAAGTGACGGCGGTGACCATCGATTTGTCTTCTTAAAAGCTAATTCATTACAGTCTCTTTCTGTTTTTCATTTAAAGTTTCATCATCCGTTCATTCACTATAACGCGAGTTTAATGTTCCGCGTAATCATTTAACATTACGGCAAAAGCGAGTTTGATAGGACTAAACTTGATTTAACACTTTACCTCTCTAACATAAGACGTATGGAGGTTTTATTGAGATTAGATACAAATAAACCATTTTTTTAATTTAAATGCACACCAATATTCATATTTACTTATTTACAAATATAAAAGAAATAATTATGGTAAATTGTTTGTAAATTTATGTGTAAGCTACTTAAGCGGTTAGTTAGCAGTTGTATCCTTTAAATACTTTTATACAAGATCATAGATAAATTTATATTATTGCTAGCTCCTATTTTGCGGCCTAACCCGCGATATCCTAGATTCTAACATTTCTAAAGGTTTCCCGGAATATTATGCAGCTTTTGAATTTCATTCATCCAGTTGTTAATGCAGCGGTAAAGATTTTAGTGCAGTGCTTGCCCGGGGAAGTAATATAAACTTACCACACTTACTATTTCTGTGCTTCGGTTATAAAGGTAAGAGAGCCAGTGAAATTACAGGCACACGAGAGGCACAGGCCCTTAACAACTTCGTCTCAGGGTCAACAACGCATTGGCGATGGCCATGGTGTACGTTGTACCAAATGGCCATAGTGGTATAGAAAAAGGGCATTATGCTGTGTGGTATCGACAAGGAATTCTAAAACTTTAACTCATAGGTTAATGGATGAAATGATTATGTTGTCCAGTTGATGGTAATGGCATGGTGGCTTCAGTAAAATTTGATCAGATATATATAAATGCCACAAGATCCCTCTAGAATAAATTATTTTGAATATTACAATGCCCTACGATTTTATTGCATTATCAAATATAACAATACAATATGGTGATATTGCGTGATGTTATACTATAGAATACCAATGCTAAAGAGTGTATCGTTAGTCACATCCAGTGTTTACCTTTCACTGAGAGGGCAACAAAAGCATTCTTAAAGGCTATATAGCTTGAGCTATTATTATACCTTATGCATGAGAAGAGAATTAGGAGAATCTGATAATGGGTGGGCATCGTCCCTTATGAACATTTGCAATACCAGGGGCATCGTCAATGTGTGTTCGACCATGAGCCATGAAGTTGCTAAGTCTCACGTGTCTGTGATCTCACCGACCCCCTTGCCTTAGCGAAACACGTTAATACAAATGCACTACTGCTTCACGGCAGAAGAGATGAGGAAGTACCTTCTGACAATATCTGCACTAAGAGCTCTACTACTTCTCCCACGCAATACATAATTCAAATAAGTTCGCTATTAGATTACTAACTTACAGAATGACCTAGGAACACTAACTTGAAATTTCAACATTTCCCGTCTTGGAATACTGCAAATAACCTCTGATCTTAATTTATGATATTGACTATGCCTTAATCAATATATTTAGGCAGTATTAGGTCAATGGTAGTTACGGGTTCGATCGTATGATCGAATACGCTTGAAGCTTTTAGTGAAGATTGTGAACAAGTGAAACATTTGTAAGATACTTTATAATAGGACCCGCTTTGCTGGCTAGCACCCCCAAGTTGAAAATCTGCCGTTAAGCACCTGCTTCTAGGCTTTGTGGGCTGATAGCACGTACCTACCTATTAAAAATAATGACAATTCACCCAGGCTTTAATCAGTTAAAAATGCCTAAATGAGGCATCAAAGGAAAGTAATTGCAAGAACTGTAACTCGCTACTTTATCGTAGTGTCGTCCAGTAATTAAGTACAACGATTGTTCCTTCAAAAGTATTCTGTCGTTTTGTACAAAACTTGAGAGGGGACAAATGTCAAAACGGCCATCGTCATGTGCCATAGCTATGCTATAATAATCCTTATTAATGGCAAAACTATCGTACAGAGACCCACTTTATAATGTGGGTACTATCTGTCGCCAGCTGTTTTGAACCGCGTTATCGAAGGATGTTACATCTTCCCGGGATATGTGTTAATCAAAGGCATAAACTACATACGAGTGCATGCCAACATTTATCTGAATAGGTTTAGAAGTTTTTGCGTTAAAGAGTAACAAACATCTATACCATCCTTACAAACATTCGCATTTATAATATTAGTAGGATGTTTAAGGATGTTCAAGGAAGTTTAAGGCACCTTTGGGGGATCCTCTGTCCCACACTATTTATGGGGTTACAGTGAGTCTCTCATGGGCTACTAATACTCATCGATATATAAAAGCATATTTTTTTTAGTTATCTAATCAATTAACATCTTGTTTCCGCGCAGACATATCCTACTCATATAACAAATGCGAAAGTTTGTATCTATGGATGTTTGTTACTCTTTCACGCAAAAACTACCAAACTGGATGAAACTTGGCACATATATAGAAAATGCCCTGGAATAATATTGTACACATTTTTTGCGCTGGGAAAATGTTACTCGGGAACGCGGGACACCGCGGGGAACAGCTAGTATTAAATATTTATAATACCAATCTAAGCTGAACCGCATGCAACTGTTTCCGCTTTTAATGTATATCTATTACCATGAGCCGATCGAGACTTTATTAATATTCATTTAATAATCATGTTTTTATTGCTAGCTATATAACAGCCTATATAGCAGCCTACATTATACAGACACATACATCTCTACATAAATGTCTTCAGATATGCAGATTGTTTTGTATGTGACATGAGGGTATAATTTGTTAATACCTTTTTAATTTGGCATAACATTGTATATTTGTATTGTAATAAATTGTATTTGCATGCTAATGAAAAGCTGGATGAGCTGAACCAATTGTAACTTGTAAGACCTTAATGTAAAACCATATCATTAGCAAATAAAATTTTTATTCTAGAAATATGCATATGAGAATGTGACTGTTTTGATTGTAAATCCATCACACTTAGTTCTGTCCATATTAATGGAAATACGGTCAAATGTTGATACATTTGAACACAATTTCATCATGACAGATGATGAGGTGACTAAAGGTGCTCAGCACACAGTCTAGAAGGAAACTCGCTCCCAAATGCAGATATCGGAACACACTGACAAATGCTATGCGTTTTACAAAACACCACATTGCTACGGTTTTCTTCACCCAAAGTTCCAGCCCATTATACGATTTGATCTCACGACCTTTACGTTACATATATACACTACTAACTAGGACAACTGCCCCCGCTGTTTCATCCGCGTTCCCGAAGGATGTAACATTTTCCCGGCACAAAATATATCCTATGTGTTATTCCAGAGCATTTTCATCCATATATACAAACTTTCGCATTTATAATATTAGAAGGATACAAGAATACAGTTTTGGGTATGTAAAGTCATGATCATCTGCCTCCCCAGTTCTCTATTATTCGAGGTCGGCGCATACTGCGCCTCTTGATTCATAGGAATCCATATTTTCACAATACATTCATTGATTCAGTTTTTCTTTTCCCACATATCGTACATATCATACATTTATTTTTTCATAACTCGGTTGAGTAAATATTAATATATAATCCCATCGCTGGAGAGAAATGTAATGTTATAAAATGCATTTCTGTAGATTTAAATTAAAACTCTTATGTAAAGCAAATGCCATTCAATTATATAAAAAAAACCTTAATTTTTTTTATCTATGCATATTATCATATTAAGAAAAAACATTCGTTAATATCCTGGTATATATTTTTATCACGCGGCCATTTGACCCAAACTAAGCAGAGCTTGTAATATGGCAACCAGATAACTGATTTACTACATGTACTTACTACTATTAAAATATGTACATACTTATATGGGTAATTTAATAAGTATCGAATCACTTATTACTTAAGTTCAAAGATTATGGTTATATGCAGTACTTGCTGCACCCCGCGGATTCGCCCGCGTTCCCAAAGGAAGATACATTCTTCGAATAACAAGTATAAACTATTATGTGTTGATTAAGGTAATAAAGTATCTATGTGCAAGTTTCATCCAAATCCGATTTCATTTTTTATCGGTAAAGATAACAAACAGTTTGATCCATCCATTCATCCTTACAAACTTTAGCATTTATTATATTAGTAGTATGAAAAATGATCGAAATTACAATATTATCATTAAACTTATACATAGACAAGTGCAAACAAATACATAGGTAAGCAAGATTAAAAGCAGCCCACTGCTTCCAGAGTCGAGAGCCGTGGTCTCCACAATATTATAATCCGAAAGAGCCTGCATTACGAGCCGAGGGAGGCAACACCCCACTCGAGCCGTCTCTATCACACTTCAATCCACACATAAATCCATCTCCCTCGCGCGCAGAGCAAAAAGAAATCATTTACGGCAAGAAAGGTGTAGTATATCATTAACTTAAATAATTATGTAGGCGAGGTGCGAGTCGCAACGGTATCGCAACGCGTTTACGTTCGCATCTCACAGGGAGCAGTATGGAGACGTGACGTAAACTTGAAAGTTAAACGTGCAGTACGGTTAGGTGGTAAGGTTCGGTGGATAGTTTCATGATTACAGTTTCGCATAATGGAGTGCGGAGTGAAGTGACTGCGCAGCTTTAATCATTGGGGAAATATTCCGTACTTGCTGCATTAAAACTCGTTTTTTTCTGGCTTAAGGACGGCTTTGTAATTCCTACAGGGTCCTACAACATACAAGAAGGTAAGTACAATTTGTTTTTCAGCCTCCTATAGCATTAGTAATTTCTTGGGTATTTTCACACATCGGTAGTCATGTGATAAAAAAAAAACCAGAGTTGATGAACCAGAAAAAAAAATTACATGGGCGGGAATTGAACCCACAATGACGGCAGCTATGTTATCTAACCACCACTTAAAACGGCTCATCGTGGTAGTACCTTCCCTCTTACTAAATGATTTAATTAAAGACTTAAAAAAATGGTTTAATAAGGTGAATAAAAGTAATAATTGTAAGCAATAAATACTTTGATACTAAAAAAATAAGAACAAAGGGTAATACATATTAATGCTGAGCCAAACATATTTTTTTTGTTTTTAGGAAAACGCCGCTGTTGGCTCTTTACCCTTGCACTGACGAATTATAATAATAAGAATTTAATAATAAAGGGAGGAAATGTTATGAAACAGTAGTTCTTAGTGAGGAAGATTCAATACAATTAAATCCGAAATACCAAAGAAATCATCAACAGGCTGCCAACCTCTATTTAAACGTGTCTTGTGTTGTTGAAGGAGTGAAATGATAGTGATCACCAATTATAACATTTTGGGTTTCCGGAAAACGTTATCAACGCCTTCACAACGTCTGTCATATTTTGATTATAATGAAGTATAGATTATTATAAGACGGTTGGACCGACGACCTGGTCAGAGTCGCTGGAAGCCGCTGGATGCAGGCGGCTCAAGACCGTTCGAGGTGGAAATCCAAGGGGAAGGCCTATGTTCAGCAGTGGGCATACCTGGGCTGATAAGATGAAGACATTTCTACTTATTTATTTTAAGTATAGATTAATAATATCCTACTTTATTATAAATGCGTAAGTTTATGAGTATGGATATTTGTTACTCTTTCACTAAAAATTACAGAACGAATTTGACTGAAACTTGGCACGTGCATAGAGTATGCAATAACATATAGGATAATTTTATAATAAGAAAATAAACCTAAAGGAACGCGAGTGAAATCGCTGGGGACAGCTAGTAAGCTAGTATTAAATTTGAAGCCTTAAACTAAATTGTTTTTATAGATACTACCGCGAACTAATGTGGGTATCGTAAGACGCTTCTTTCTAAGGAGTATACCGACCACGTGCACTTCACACTTTGCACCGAGCGGACAACAGAAGCATTCCTAAAGGTTGTCGTAAGGCCGACCATAAAAATTCTGCCAAATCTCTAGTAATGTATTGTTTTGAATTGACAGAAAGCATACATGTATGCTTACACTATACAGTATACATATTAAACTGCCCTCAAATTGGGAACAGTACCAGAAGATGTTGACGAATAGAAATAAGGAATAAAATTGGACACGATATTAAATGTATTTCAGTTATTAGCATATCCTCATTATCTACCCTCATATATGTATCTACACACATTATAATAATAAATATCCTGGGAATATCCTTTTTACACGGCCATCTGATCCCGAACTAAACAGCGCATGTACTATGGAAACCAGATAATTGATATACTAACTATAAATATATATTTACATCCAGAGATACAACAAACAAACATTAGTATGCACACAGATGCTTTTCCTGGGTGAGAATGGAACCCACGACCTGCGGCGTGGCAGTCAGACGTATAGATAGTGGCTTTCCCCAAGATATGTAAAAAAATTCCGGGGTTTATGTGATAGAGCAACAAACATCCACATCAACATCTGACCTCACAAACTTTCGCATTTATTATACTAGCTATCCCCCTCGGTTTTACCCGCGGCCCCGAGGGATTACTTTTTCCGGGACAAAAAGTATGCTATGTTACTTCTAATACCTCCAAGAAAATGTGTACAAAGTTTCATGATGATCGGTTAAGTGGTTTTCGCGTGAAAGCAAAACAAATAAACTTACATTCACATTTATAATATTATTGAGAGAGGAATTAGGATAGCAATATTCACACACAGGCACAGACATCTTCATGCACACAAATATTTGTCCTGGTTGGGTATCCAACCCACTACCTATGGCGATACAGAGGGGGTCTCTAACCACTAAGCCACCTGGCCCGTCCCTCATTTAGCAGCATTGGTCTCATCCGCGGTTGGCGATGCCCCGAGTGTTGCAAATGGCTGCCTGTGTGTAGGCCATCATCACAAAATAATATGTAACAGCTATAAATGTACTACAAAGAACAATTCCACCTTGGCATGGTTTCCCCACGAAGTTTGCTTTATCGAAAGCTCAAGCTTTATACGGTGGTAAACGGTTACCCCAGCATTTGGGATCCTGTAACCGTCGTTACACTGTCTACTATGTTAATTGTATAGGTACATCATACAATATTTTTGACCAATAAAATAAACGTGACGGGCAATGTAGTTTGTGAACACCAGACAACTGATAAGCCACATATATTACTTTAAAAATAAGCTCTGCTTGATTTGGTATTAGATAACCGTGTGTGCTGAATTTCCTAGGGTTTTTATTTTAAATACCTAGTGTCCCTTCTTATCAGTTATTCATATTTTAACAGGAACTAATAAAATTTACAACAGAAACTGCCTTAAATTGCATTCAATAAAATATTCCAGCTAGTTTTTTAAACATTGTTTTCTTTTCTAAAGATGCCTTTTCGTATCAAGAAAATCATCTTGACCACGTTAATTTTCGTCCCGGAAAACATAGGAGAGTTAACGAATTACTAATTATGACTCTACTAACTGTTCCCGGCGATTTTATCCGCATTTCCGGGGGATGTAACATTTTCTTAGGATAAAAGTAACCTATGTTTATCCAGGTTATAAACTATCCATGTGCCAAGCTTAATCCAAATCTGTTTAGAAGCATTTTCGTGCAAGAGTTACAAATACCCTTACAAACGTTCATGTTAATAATATTAATAGAATAGAATAGGTTGTAACTTTGATTATTTTTTTAAATTATTTTATACCACTTGGGTCGACGAACAAATAGACGGTCTAGGGGCATCGCCAATGCGTTGTCCACCCTGAGACGATAATTGTTAAGTCTCATCTGCCTGTAATTTTACCTTTCTAACCGAAACACAGTAATACGAGTGCATTACCTAAATGGGTACTAAATGGGTAAGGTGGTTGTACTTCCCCGGACGAATTCTGCACTAAAAGCTGTACAACTCAAAAATTGTTAGCAAATTATTCTATTGTTCCACTAATGTATTTATACTTATTGAAAAATATTAAAAAGAGATAAATATATACCTATGTTATGTACCTACATAATACCTCTACGTGGAAGAAAAAAGATCATCTAATCGTAATCGGTGTCTTTGGTTTTAATCAAAACCTCTGTAATGTTACGGTAGGCTGCGGTTACTCTACGTGCCGACAGATGTCGCTACTGGTAAGCTATTTAAGAAACCGCCATAATGTTCATACAGTTACTTTATTAGTAGTTTATGAAAATGAAAGGTTAAACATGAATTAAAGTAAATAAAAATAAATAACTGTAATCGGAAGATGACACATAAATCTTTTCTCAAACTAATAAAAGATTCAAATATCTGTTTATGTAATCGATGATTTCATTATATACATATATCACCCGAAAATATATGAAACATGTTTACTTAATTCTTTGACGTCATTTAATTTTAATTCTTCGATAATTTTTTCGAAAATATGTCATAAACATTAAAAGAGAAAATGATGTCAACAAGGCGGTAGATTGGTTTAGTATTCTTTGCCAAGTTTATTTCACTACAATCTGTCACTGTTATATTTTTAAATAGTTTTCTGACAAAGCAATGTCTCTTTCTATTACAATTAATAATGGAGCTCATGTCGAAAAATAATAGAAATAATTTCTGTATAAAGATAAACAAATAAAAATAATAAGGATATACCTAAAAATAATGTATCTTTATCAATTATAAAACAGATTTTTTCCATTAGGTTAACAAGCAGACAGATGGTCCGTGGGTAAATGATGACCTATATAAAAATATGAAGTAAAAAAAGAGTGATATCCAAATACATAACCATAAGCTGACAGTTCTGCATATAGACTTAAAAAAGTGACAAGTTCATTACCCCTACTGAAATTCTGAATTTGATAAAAAAAATTATGAATGAATTAAGGTAGTTCTAATACAGAAGGCTTTCTACAACATAAACGATTATGTTAATGACCATAATATAAGTATAGAGCTAGCTCGTGTAGAACACATCTAAATGCAAAAATAAATGATATGAAGGTGTAATTGCAAAGTTTATTGCCGGCTCTTCTCGGTAAAAGCAACCGTCCGAAACCAGCTTTAGAATCTGGCCATTCAAAGGTTTTAATAATAATTAATAAATATTATCCCGTACCTAATAACTCTATGTATTTTCTATTAATGCTGTGTACACCTTTAATGGGTGCACATATCTGTGCTGCATTATGATACTATCATAATCTTTATAGCTTAGACAATGTATTTATTTTTAATATGTGTACTGTTGGTGTTCCTAAACTATATAAATAAAAATTATAAATAAATAAATAAATATGTATGCTCTAGGGTTTATCCAACTGTTTAATATAAATTAGATAGGTAGGTATCTAACAGAAACTTTCGTAGTTAGCTACACTAATATTATAAAGAGGAAAGATTTGTATTTTTGTATGTAACGAATAAACTCAAAAAGTACAGGACCGATTTTAATAATTCTTTTTTCATTAGAAAGCTACATTATCACTGAGTAACATAGGCTATATAAAATTTTCAAAAAGTTAGGGATCCATACTAAAACTCCAATAATGTAACCCAATGTGTGAAAAAATTACAAAACATTCTTACATCGCGTGCGCTGCGAAAACTATTAATGATAGAATGAACAAAATAATGTAACATCCCTCGGCAACGCGGGTGAAACCGCGGGGGACAGCTAGTAAAATATATTTATTTAAGGTCTCCCAACAGTTGTTACAATAATACATACGAACATATACATACATAAAATACTTATTCTACGACATATATAATAATAATAGTCTATTATTAAACGAATACCTGCCCCAACAACTACTTAACCTCTACCCAACATCTCTACATAGTATAAAACAAAGTCACTGTCTCTGTCCCTATATCCCTATGTATGCTTTCAAAATTCAAAACCATTTATTCAGTTTAGGCCCTCAGAAGGCACTTATGAAGGTCAAATTTAAAGTTACTGAAGCTACTAAAATTCTAAAAGCTTAAATCTTTAAATCTACGCAACGGATTTTGATGCAGTTTTCTAAAAGATAGAGTGATTAAAGAGGAAGGTTTTTATGTATAATACATGTGACATCCCACGGGAACGCGGGTAAAACCGCGGGGGACAGCTAGTATATTATAAATGTGAAAGTTTGTATGTATGGATGTTTGTCACTCTTTCACGTCAAAACTAACAAATCGGATTTGGATAAAATTTGGCACGTATATAGAAAATGCCCTGGAATGACACATAGGATACTTTTACAGCTATTGACAGCTAGTACAATAATCAATTGAAACTACATATCAATCATTAAATGTTAATATAGACCAAAAAACAGGTAGTGAGCCCGCCTGGTGGTGCGTGGGCCTATGGAGAGTTGCAACACCAGGAGGATCACAAAGCGTTGTCGTCCCTGAGACGTGAAGTTGTTAAGTATCACGTTCCTCTCTAACCGAAAAGCAATAGAAGGCTAAGGTACAGAAACTATTGGTAGGTTGCTCCGTGTTAATATTTTTTTATGATTAAGTTATTTTTTTTGGAAGGGTTAGTTCGAAGGTGTTAGCCGCAGATGGCTCTTACACCCTTACACGGACAATTTCGGCGAGCGCTGGGGGCTCTCAGCCTAAAATACATTATAGATTTTAAGCAACAAGCACACTGAGGGTGCCCCCTGTGGGGCTCGGACCTCGGGCTCAGGGCGTTGCGTGGGGGGGGGGGGGGGTCAAAAGACTTTACATTATCTGATTTAACTTATTAGTGGCTCTTTATTTCAAAACAAAAAACAAGAACAATGAATTATTAGAGAGAGCGCGGCTAACGTCCACGCCGGCGAGTACGGTATCTAGGCTGATGGCCTTGTGGGTGTGTAGTATCGCGAGCTGAAGGTTCGGCTGCAGCTGTCTGAGCAAGTAATGGGTTATAAGTAGCTATACCAATAGCTATTAATATTCCGGAAAAAATTTAAACCAGTTCACTTCCAAACTGCTAATAACATCAATAGTTTTAACCTTCATAAATGGGGTTTCTCGGAACTAAACCGAAGAAATGGCCTTTATTAATTTTATTCTGAAACCTATTTTAAATAGAACCGCTACGCTGTGTCGACTGAGAGCAGGAGATGGCCACTCTTGTTTACATGGCAATATTATTAGACTAAAATAATGATGCTAGTTGCCAAAATTGCTAATTAATGTAATACTTATAATAAGCTTATTCAACGGACTTCATAGTGAAAAGGCAAAGTATGATGAAAATAATAAAACTGTCAGAGATGGTGGTAAATTGTTAATACACTTATTGGAAAATAAATCTTATTTACCGAGAAGTGAACTTTCGTGATCGAGATAGTATATACTACTATACAACCTACAATACCTAAAGTTGTATGTTCACCTCTTCCCTATACACCGATTCACCTACCTATACTTTGATCAAAGACCCCCCACGTCCTTCGCCCCTCGCCCCTCACCCTGGCGCCACGACAAGAGCCTCACCAATTACCATATCGAGGAGTTCTCGATCAAAATCCCGAGTCACTCCGCTCCCTCTCTACAAGCCCCGCAATGATGAAAATAATATCAATCTGTCTGCTATTTTGGTTATTTTAAGTTCTTGTCTTTCATAATATTAGGTATATTAACCAATAATTACATTAACTATTAAACCTTTAAATAATTTCCAGAATTAGACTAGATCTTCCAAATAGTAGTTCATTGCATTTACGGGTAAGCAGAGATCTGATAAATTACTTAAAACATCAAAATTTACTTGTCCTTTCGTCATATGGTGATATCACTGGTTTATGTCAATTATAAGAATAACTAAGTACAGAGTAATCTTGGGTCTCAAAAATATACCTAGTCGTTATATATTATTGTTGAAACTTTCATAAAAGCACTGGACTGCTGCTCATAGAAAACATCTTCCAAAACTTACGAACAGATAGAGCCAACAAAATGATGGCTCCATAGGTCGAAAGGACCGTTTCTTATAAGGGTTCTGTTATTTTTGTAATTGACTATGAACTCTAAGAAAATAAAGTTTTAGATTAGAAAACTAACAAATCTCTGGCAATATTTAATCCACTTCAACAGAAAGTATATTGCACAGACGTGCGACGCTAAGAATTAAGTACACAGCGAGTAGATGTATTTTCCAAAGTGGAGTAAACAATTTCGTGAACAAGTTATTATGGCGCCCAGTAATCAACTATTTAAAAATAAGTAAATATAAAGGTATCCCGGGACATTTTGCCATTAATTTTCTTCCATTACATAAGTAAGTACTTAAATCGATATTTACACCAGACATATTGATGCATATAAACGTTTCTTCTGGGGGGAAACCCATGACCGGTGGCGTGGCAGTCGGCATCTCTAACTACCGAGCCAACTGGCCCATGAATAAAAAACATCCTTTGTAAACTATACTAATATTATAAAGCTGATGAGCGTGTTAGGTTAAACGCGCTCTTCTCGGGGACTACAGATCCGATTTGAAATATTTTTGCACTACTACATAGCTACCTAACAGTGAAAGCATTTTCAATAAATATTGAGGAGGGCTATAGGCTACTTACTACGCTCATTTTATCCCACTGCTGGGCATGATATAAAATGTAGTTCACGCGGGTGGAGCTGCGGACGGAAAGATAGTATTATAAATGCAAAAGTTACGTATTCAGGGCTAAATGAATGAACCAAACATACTGAAATTGGCATACGAGTTACCGACGGTAAAGAGACGGAGAAAGGCTACTTTTTATTCCTGAAACGCGGGATATACCACGGGGAACAGCTAGTGAGATAACATATTTACGGTAGCCAGATTGTGTGTGAATAACTATACTATAAGGGTACTGACAGCGGAGGGTAAATTTATATACCGGAGCAGTATCGTACAAGTGTCGTAGCTGAGTCGTCGCCGTAATTTAGCCGCTTCGTAGGTGTACAGTAGTTAACCTTAATATTAGCTAGAAAACATTATGGGAAGCTAATGTTCCCATTTTAATTGAATGCATACATATTTTTTTACTACTACTCGGGTATGTATTCCTATTTTCTGTATATCTTTTTAAATTATAGGTCTCCCTACTGTTTTTTTTGTAAAATAAATAATATTTAACACAAATAAACGCTCATTTATTCATTTTTTATATTTGAACAATATAATAATAATAGACATTTAATAATTGACCTTGTTATTATATAAAGTAACACATATTATGTATAATTATGAATTTCTATGAAAATAAATACCGTTAATAGTGGTGATAGGAACCACTAAAATTATAAACGATAAAGTTTCGATGCTCGTGACTCGTTAACGCTTAAATTGATGAATGATTTTTTGTGAAGTTATGGATTAACAGACATAATCCCAAGATATAACCCAAACTATAGGTTCCACAACAATGGAGGCAGAACAAACGGACAGTACCTTGTTCTATAAATACCTAGTGAATAAAAAAAGATAACAATAATAATAGTAAATGGGTAACAATCAAAATCTAAGGTTAACTAATACATTATCATCTTAAAAAGAAGTAAATATAGTAAATATCCTGTGACATTCTTCACAGACACTTAGCAGATCCCAAACTAAGCCGAGCTATGGCAACCAGGCATGCCTACACACAGAACAAATAGACATGTTCATACGCAACGGGGTTGATCGTAGGTAGGAATAGAACCTATAACCCGTAGTTTGCCAGTCCGACCATCTTGCTTGTCAATTTCATAGTCCTCTCCTAAAGCCACTCTGTTTGCTGTGACAACCCCTTTCTCGGTGGTTCTGTAGCATTGTCTCCGTGGAATTAACCTCCCATGTAAGCCTTTTAATAACTAATGATCAGCTTGCATTGAGGCTTGGTTATTTTCTTTCGGTCGGTTACAAAGCCTCACGAGGTGCGGGGACAGGGTAGGTGAAGTTGAAGTTTTCGAACCCTCACGCCTACAACTGTGTTGTTGTTGACTTTAAAGAGAGCTCTTATTGATGTTGATATTTATATAAGTGCATTTTTTTTATTTTTGTAACATACGAGTATCAATCGCACCTTAAGTATTATTTATTTCTTTATACATTTTCTACTGACTCCTAGTCCGTATTCTTTAAAGACTCAATGATATTTTTTTTTATATAATTTTTTTTTATACCACATAGGCCGACAAACAAGCGGACGGTCCACCTGATGGTAAGTGGTCACCGACACCTATGGACATTCGCAACACTAGGGGCATCGCCAATGCGTTGTCGACCCTGAGACGTGAAGTTGTTATGTCTCATGTGCACAGGCACATGAGACATACATTTCACCGGCCTCCTTACCATTCTAACCGAAACACAGTAATACAAGTGCACTACTGCTTCACGGCAGAAATGGGTAAGGTGGACATCTCGATAAATTGTATTGCGTTTTTATAAATTAACATATTTCCGTGCTTAAAATATATATTTCGCCGGAAGAAAAATACACACATGTACATGTGTATAAGAATAAGCAGAATCTTCTCCTTTTGTGCATTTTAGAAAGGTAAAGTTTGTGAGGTTGTAGGGGGTAATCTCTGGAACTAGTGAACCGATTTTTTAAATTATTTTACCAATTATCACGAATTACCATAGGTTACAATTTATTTCTGAAATTAATAAAGATCCTTAAGGAATTTGCAACAATGTAACCAAAAGTAGCAAAATGTTGCCAATAAAATTCATTATTTGGCGGGCGCTGAGAAAATTATTGAAGATGCATAAATAATATGTAGCAGATTGATAAAGTTCTCATTAATACCTAAAAAAAATCGTGAGAAAATATAACTTTAATATTTATCGAGCTATCTAATCTGACTATATTAGTTAAGTCACAATTGTAGCTTTTGTGTTTTAAAATTTAATAAGATCGCCGCTAGAAACAAAAGTTGGTGACATTTGTATCGTAATATAAATTCTTAATCAAATGAATAGTTTTATCATCAGAGTATATATATGGCAGTAAAATACTTTTAAATTCATTCGAATCAGACATTTAAGCTTTGTATATCACGGAACAGGGACTAACACCCATATTCTAAGACGTTTCCGCATACGTCACTTGACTCCAACTTGACTGAGGATACATTAAGTATTTTCTTGAGGAATCCTTATAATTGGTATTCTAAGTTATAACTTGAGCAAAACTCGAGACATTCCGACTGATGTCGAATCGAAGTGTAGTCAAAGAACTTGTCATTAGTAACGTCATTTCATTATAGATAAGATATTAATCAAATAAAATAATAAGCGTTAGTAACTGTTTACATGCAATAAACTTCCTTAAGGTTGGTCCCGACGTACCTTGAAGTTGATATATATAGCTATTAAAGTAATATATAACAAACAAACAGTTTTAATACCACCGCAACCTTGCACCCGAACAACAGTTGTTTCCTCACCTCGAGTGAGGGAAAGCGTCGAGTGGAAGAGATTTTTGCAACTTTGAATACTAATATCTTGGAGTGAGGTTGAGTGGAGTCGACGAATTTTCGAGGAAACTTCTTAGAATATGGGTGTGAATCTCCTTGTTCTGTGTTCTATATGAAAATGGCGTTTCTGTACACGGAAAATTTAAAAAATATATAGAAGTGTCAAAGGTAACAACATAACACAATTCCACCTTATTAGAACTGTTGTTTACTCCTAATGGGAATGCGGGTGAAACCACGGGGAACAGCTAGTATATGTGAACAAGTATCGTAGTTAAGTAACGTTACGCAGTAAAGATTTAATCATGATCTGCCCAGAACAGGGAACGAAAATATAGGCTAGGGCATTCTTTTGTATTAAACAATTGTTTATTTATTTTTATTTATTTATTAAGTATCACCAACAAATGATACACATAACTAAGACAAAAAAGATGCTACAGAGATAACATGCCTTGTGCTCACTTAATTATAAGTAATCACAGCTAACGCCAACAACTTATACCGTTATTTTAAATTAAACAAAAATTTAAAAAGTTACATTTAGGTATACAAAACTAAGAAACAAAATTAAATTATTAATTAAATAAAAAAATTATTAGATGACTAGGCTAAGCAAGTATTTTCCTAGCTGTTTGATTGAATGCCTGATTTGATTAAATATCATTCTGGACGCTATTAGAACGGCGCAGTGTAGTCAAAAGCAGCTAATTGAAGGGCTATTCATGCTAGTTGCTTCTGCAGTTTTAGCCGCGTTGTTGAGAGATACATTTTTTCCCAGGTTCAAAAGTATCATGTGTTCAATTTTCAATGCAATTATTGAATATTAGCTACCTTCCCGTGGTTTCAACCGCGTTCCCGAGATATCTGATGCCTATTTTTAAATTGAGTGTGTAGTTGGGTAGCTTACCCCCTACTGCCAAACTTACAAACATTATCTCTTTATTATCCTACTAATATTGCAAAATATTAGTAGCACACCAATTTGGATGAAACTTGGCACAGAGACACTTTATAACCTGGATAGGCCACTTTTTATCTAAAAATTTAAATTGTGACGCGGGCGAAACCACGCTACACACCTTGTATTTATAGAGAAAACGAAATGGATACAACATGGATTTTTGGTTTGCCTTTGGGATTTACAACAATTAGTAAATGTTATTTTAGTAAAAACAATTGTTTCAATAAAAAAATATTATCGTATTCTGATAAATCATAAAGGCAGATATTGACTGAGTCGCAAACATTAACCCTTTAAAATATACTACTTACACTAACGTAGCTAACGTAGCTTCAGTAACTTTAAATTTGACCTTCATAAGTGCCTTCTGAGGGCCTAAACTGAATAAATGGTTTTGAATTTTGAATTTTGAACTAAACAATCAAAATGTCTATAAGTTCGACCTTCAGAGTTCAGACGACTATGCCCTTTTTCCTCTTCATGGAATCATCAACAATAAACAGGATAATACTCACAGACTCGCTCACTTACGAATCACACAAACGTACATGCCCGAAATAGTTTCAGCGCGTTCCGGATAGTTTCGAGTTTAATCACCTTACATAAATATATGTCGTGAATGTGTAAACAAATACAATATTACCGTATAGTTATATATTTCTTGACAATGGGAATTCGAATGTGTGTAGATACACATTATTTTCTACATTCAATCTTCAAGAGCAAATGTTTGCAATGTCTTTTGAGTTTTTACCTACATTAGAAAAATAAACCACGACCAAACATAGTTTTAGATGGGGTACCTACTTAAGTTGTTTTGCAGAATGTTGCTAATTGCAATCGAGGTAGACCTCTGTGGTTTTTTAGACTGTAACGATTAATGTTATATTGTAAGATGTTTTAAATCGTATGAAAAAAATAAAACAGTGCAACTATTTTAATTAATAATTTCTTTGATAACGTCTATTCATATTCTCATTCTATGAATGTAATCAACTTATGTTAACTTGTTTTTCTCATTGTTAGCAAAATTTTATTTTAAGTATTTTGAGAAACGGATGTTTAAAATCATAACCAGTTCAGCTAAATATGTAAAATATTAAGTTTAAAGTTAAACAAGAGCAGTTAAAGGAATAGTTAGAGTTTTGAATAGAAGGTAAATGGACTTCATTAGGCACAAAATGATCTCATTCCCGTCGGTGGCTGGCGGGTCGCGGCTCGCGGCTCGCGGCTCGCGGCTCGCGGCTCGCGGCTCGCGGCTCGCGGCTCGCGGCTGCGTGCACGAATTATGCAATTTCATTTCAATTTGCGGGCGCAAAGACTCCGTGAGGGGGCGCCGGGGGCGCGGCACACCCCGACGGGGGAGGGGGGTGCCTATTAAGGCGGCTGCACACACGACACAACCACACACTTTTTTCGCCACCCTCCACGCTACAAATCACACGATACTACACCCTAGCGCGTGAAGTTAGAATCGAAACGGCCACGAAGGCGTGTTGATTAAATTATTTCTCCATTATTTGATTCGCCACCTCTTTCAAAATGGCGGCAAAAAAATTGCCGTCGCGTGAATAAGTGAGCGAGTCCCGTGACCTTATGCTATACAATAATAATATGCGCTCTGCTAAGGTTGCCACCACAAAACGATCACCATCGCTGTTTACTAACCAAACGAAAATGCAAAGTAGGTTAACATTCCCTATTATATTTTTAAACATTTCAATATTTAAGACAATTCTTAATGAACAATCAATTAAAAATCTATCAGAGAATCTTAAATGTTTTTTAGATTAATTCAATTTACACGAATAATAACAAGCGTTAGAAATTATCTTCTTATAAAACGTAGCTCCACACATCCCTAACATATAATTCTCATCTTGGTGATACCGATGTCCCTCCACTGAACGCAGTAAGCTGTGAAGCAAGTCCCAGAGAATCCCTCCAGGTCACCGCTTTACTTGGTAGAAGGTTGCACATGCATGTAGGTATAACTAATGATACCTACACTTTGATGTTGCAACGTCCACAGGCGGAGGTAACCACATACAATCAGGTGGACCGTCTGCCTATTTGATAACCTAAATACATGACAGTAAAAAAGGCAGCTTCATTCAGTATCTTAATTAGGCAAGCTTCTACTTGCTAGCGGAACATCCGCCTGCCAGCATCGATACGATTTTCTAAAAAATACTAAATGCTAATGAATTTTATAGAGTACCCATTTTATTGTTATTTGGATTTCAATTACAAATATTTCCATGGGCTACAAGATAGGCCTTTAAAAGATGTTTACTTAATTTAACTTACTTTAAATTACAAGTAAATGGTAACTAGATTAGCTATTTTAATGCAAGAGAATACCCAGAATTAGAACATAGTATTGAAAAAATATCACCGTTCACACCGCAATACCTTTGTAATAAAGACAGTTATTGCATTTACTATGAGTTTAAGAAATACTTAATTACATTCTATGAATAAATACATTGTTGCAAAGAAACTTGCATTTCTGCATGCAACATTCTAACGTTCCGTTTGCTTTTGTGTCACTTTGCCGTTTAGAACTTTTCTTGTAAGATTTCTACCATCTGCAGCGTATCAGCTACAAAATAAATTATTATTATTTTATATTTTTAACAAAGAACATATGCTTACAATGACATACCTACCAATCAGTATTCCCAAGTTTGTGTTCACAAACTTTTTTGTTGTGTGTACTTACTACCTACTTGACTTACGTGTACTTAATCTACATAATTGTAAGCATAAATAAAAATACTCCGCGCGATACGTTGCGAAATTGATTTAAAACAACTTTATCACTTTTCATTGTAAAGCCGTGTAATCAATAATGCTATAAATATGTTTTAAAAGCAAATCGAGCCATTTGATCGATGGCCTACGTTTCTTAAGTCTGTTAGATCCCAACAACCAGTAGGTAATCTGCATGTTGAAAACAATGATGTCATGGACACTACTGAGACAAATACAAAAATGCAAGTCGGGTTCGCGCATCAAAAGTTCCGCTCAGTCATTAACATACCTATTACTTATATACCTATTAATATACCTTTATATTACCATGGATAGTTTGGCAATAATATGTGTAATCATCGTTAATTTATTATTTTCGCAATTTTGCCTTCGTTTGCTCAATTATTATCAACCACTCTGCGGCTGTAAGTAGTAACAGTGCTGTTGAATGAATTATGTAAAGGGTGTCAGATATTGTTCCTGAACTCTCCACTGTTATATATTTATGCTCGTGACAGTACCGCAAATCAATATATTTTAATACATTTATGGTATAAATGCAACTGGTTACTTAGGGTTTATAAGATACAAAGCAAAACAGTAAATAAGCGGCAAAGCGATGACTTACACTTTATAGGCTCCCAATGTATGCTAAGAGCATGGCCTATTACCATGTATTAGAATTAACAGATAGTTAATGGCGAGTGAGACACTTCGGCGATATAAAAATATAACGACTGGTGGATTATGAAGATATGGAAAGAAAAAGCATCGCAAGCTACCGTACAGTGAACGACACTTTTCAGCATAGCAAGGATAACGTTTTTATGAATTACGGGACCAGTAGAATAACTAAGTTTTAAAATCAAATCGATCATTTTAAAAAATAGTCCCAACAAAATAAAGAAAAAACGCATCAAATCTTTGAATAGACTGATACCTGATCTATATTATAAACACAATACAATTCGGTGTTAAAAAACCAAAACATTCGGCTCTAACTCTCTAATAAATAACTAAAACCCCTATTGTCCCAATAAAAGGAAACGACAGTCAGACAAGCCATCAGCAAAACAAACGGTCGCGCGTCGCGTCGTCTGAGTCGGGCCGCCGGGGAGCCACCGTCTTCAGTTCAATTCAAGATGCTCAAAGATAGTAATGTAATGGATCCGGAAGGAGACGGGGCGACGGGCGTAGGACGGAGGGCGAGGGGCAAGGGGCGAGGGGGGTTCTGTTTGGACAGCGAGACAATGCCACCGGATGCGAACGCGAAAACGAACCATTATAAGACCGCGATAAAGGACTTAACATCTTTAAAAGCTTTGAGGTGTCAGTACGTTCATCGCGCCTCGGCCCGCGCCCCTAATGACGTAAATCGAGCCCGCACTCTTTTGTTTTGTTTCCGATAACCGCAAGCAATCCGCTTCTTATTGAGTTACCGCCTTTAATCATTGACGCCGAACGCGAGCGAACGCGGTGAAACCGAGATGTGCCTCTAACGACCGCTCAATCAATAGGCACCTCCGCTCGCTTTGATTGTGTAATCAATACTCCTTTGATTCGACAAAATAAAAATGAGTAATTGAATCCTATTTCACGAGACGCTTTGCTTAAACTTTCGATTGAAATCTCTTTGGTTGATCTCATGATCTGTGAAAATGTCTCAAAGTAAGTAGAGTTCCACATATTATCATCATTAGTTGTAATAAATAGGTACCAACGAACGTTATTAGGCAATTCAATATATATGTAATTAAGTAACACTTAGTTATAGTTCCATCATCACTTTATTACATATTATAGTAAAAAAAATATGTAGACCCAACTTTACCCTACAGAGAGAATATTGAAGACCATTATTTTTTGTCCGTCTATTGCAACAAGGCGCTTATCTACAAAACTACCGAATATGAGATTTCGTAGAGCATACTTATAACATCTAAATAAGCAGACGTGAAGATAAGTGGAAAACTGTCGTAGTGAATGGAAACATCGTCAGCTATATCCATGTAAAATTAGGTGCCAGTGATTATTGGCTGGCTGTCTGTTCGATTCGATTTCACGGCTTAAATACCGAACTGATTTAGTTGTTAATTGACAGAACTTGGTTATGAAGACAACTTTTTTTTTTTTTTATGCCACTTGGGCCGACAAACAAGCAGACGGTCCACCTGATGGTAAGTGGTCACCGCCGCCTATGAACATTTGCAACACTAGGAGCATCGCCAATGCGTTGTCAACCCTGAGACGTGAAGTTGTTAAGTCTCATGTGCCTGTAATTTCACCGGCCCCCTTACCTTTCTAACCGAAACACAGTAATACAATTGCATTACTGCTTCACGGCGGAAACGGGTAAGGTGGTAGTACCTCTCCGGACGAACTCTGCACTAAGAGCTCTACTACTACTAAACAACTTAGGATATAGGATTTCTTATTAACAGTAAAGTGGGTAGAAGGTAAAGCAGCAAGCCTTAATGATAACGCCAGTTGAAGCAAAATTGATGAATTATTAAGTACTATAATTATAGCAGGTATACTTGGCTGCTCACACATTGGTTGTTGCTGTAAACGGCATGCACACATGTTGGGCACACCACAACGTAGGTTTTAAAATACTTGGTAATTTATTAACAAATGAGTAGGCAGCAGGGCGGTTGTGTAATGCCGCCGGAGTCGTAGTTGCAGTCAATTTTGCATTACATTGACGGCGCTACGACTGTTGTCACACAGCGCTCGCACGCCGAACCATCAATCTATTACGAAACACCCTTCCACTTTGAATCCGAGAGTTAATTGGGGTGCTGGTCTCACAGGAATCGCCGAGCAGTTAATACCTACGTCATAAAAATATCATTTTCGAGTACAAATAGAAGGGACACTTACCTGCTGATCACTTTCATCTTGCGCCAGCTATCTTGGTGATGTGGTATTTGATTCAAAGTACTCATCGTCTGACCCGAATTTTAATGTTGCCTAGCACCTTTATAGTCTGTCAATAAGCTTGTTATAACACACGCGAAGATATTGGGTATAAACACTTCACAATTGAGGATGTCGAACTCATCGCGACCGCGCTCTCTGTATGTTATTGGTAGGTTTTTCGTCAGAGCTCTTTGCACTTCTCAGTTTATTTGAGTTTATTTGAGGGTAGAAATATATTTTTTTCATAATCGAATATCATTTAAAAATGTTATACTAACGATATCATGACACGTTTTCTTCTAAGCCAAAAGGGAAAACAGTCGAAAATGTATAGGTTTAAAAAATCATTGAATAATTATAAACCGTTATTTACAAAAAGCCCCTAGTTTACAGCCCAAATCGTCGTCAACTAGAAACTGGCATAGCGGGATAAAATTAAAATACCCACTTGTCAAATGTGACCTTTTAAAGATGTAGAAGATTTTTACAACGATAAAGGATTAAAAATAATAAGGTTCGTAGACAATACCACATTTTTACTTTGAACTAACCTACCTAAAATATGTTTTTTTATTAGTTACTTACAAGTAACCGTTAAAATTGTTTCTTAAATTAGAACCAATATTTAATTGTGAATCAACAAAACGTTAATTATAATAAAATTAATATTAAGTAGGCTTAGGTATTTAATTGCGTCATCATTAAAAATCGACGTGATCATGGCAACGATAGGAACGTCCTGCGTTTTTATAATCTTTATTCAAGATCATAGATACAAACTAAGTGCAGTGTTTCATGTATATGAGGTTGATTGCCATTAGGATCTCAAAATATGTGTAATATAAAGTAAAATTTCTGACCAAGCTTTTTTATTACATATACAGTATTCAAATTGCGATGACACTTTGTGTAATCATCATTGAAGATACCGAACTAATTTAGAGTCGGAGTAGTAAAAACGTACTTTCTAAAACTATACTGGCATACCATAACTTATCATGGTAAAATGATAGTCAAACGAAATTTGCATTATTATAGTTATAAAATAAACTAGCTACTAGTATCGTGCGTGACAGATAAATAAGTCCGTATATGGAAACGCCAGCTGGCACCACTGAAAATGTCACTGCTTTTTGATACTGGCAGTCTTATGTTCTGTCAATAATTTGCAAAACATAACCTAATAGACTACAGTAAATTTATTTGTATTGTAATCATTAATAATCAGTAAAAATGTTTAAATCTGTACTAAATAAGCTAAGCCCGGTAAAACTAACATCTGGGTTTCATACAACAGCTTGTTTGAACGAAGTGAGACTGCTTACACGGCTTAGAGTCGTCGATAACTCGGAGATCGGCAAGCGAGCGATGGCTGAAGGCAAGCCGCCTAAAGTAATCTGTGTTTATAATAAACAGCGTATGTATTCGGTTGTGATACAACCGTCTCTATTAGTAATCGTTTTGTAAAATGTAGGAAATAAGAAATAATTCGGTTTTGTAACCTACACTCCCACTATTATATCGAAGTTATTTCTACTGTTAATAAGTAGCACCCAACCTATCATGCTAACTAATTACCTACCTACATCCTGAAAAAATTGATAACACTACCCTAAACTAAGAATAGAGCTTAATTAATAGTTTTACATCTGGATTTTTGCTTCCAGGTGTGGGTTACATTGGTGACAGAGTAATGGTGGCTATCAAAGGTCAGAAGAAGAAGGGTATCCTTGTCGGATTGAAACAGACTCAGAAGGTGAAGGTGCCAAAGTTTGATAGCAACAACATAGTGCTCATAGATGACAACGGCACACCACTCGGCACCCGCATCCATGTACCCATACCAACCATCCTCAGAACCATTCTCAAGGAGAGAACACATGCCAAAGGGGCCGACTACACCAAGTTATTAGCCATAGCCTCTAGATTTGTTTAATTTATTGTATTATATTAGGTAGTGTAAATAATAAATTGTGAATATGTTAGTTACTTTAAACTTATCCTTTGGTGAAAAAATGTGTTAAATATTGATCACCTGACAAACATACCAAAAATAGCAAGTAAAAAGTTTACACTGAGAACAACTCACATGACATGGACAAAAGGATTCGGGACAATATTAAGTGGAAAAAATAAAATATAAAAACATCACATCATTGAAATTTGAAAATTTAATAAAAGTTCCACTTTAGTAGACTTAATTAAGACATGCTACCTACCGATGGAGCCGGGCACAGTAACTGTACACAACTCAACATCCGAGCTGACAGTGTAGCATTTTATATATTTGCGATATATCCTTCTAGGTAAGTAGTAGGTACAGTATAGTTCACGGGCTTTGGAGGCATACTCACATGACATAGTGAAGACATACATTTACTAACAATCACTAAGCTCTAAAAAAAGTTATCTGTGAAATGATTTCAATTTTTCAAAGCTATTTTATATACTTTATTTTAATATTTATTGAAAAATATATACCCAGGAAAGACATTGCTATGTAATAACTGATAATGACAAGCCAACTACTTTATACAAGTATGCCTCCATGCCTCAAGTAAGGCTTTAGAATCATAGGTATAATGCTAAAGTAACATTTAAATTTGTTAAAGCTGTGAACAATACCTATCCTCGAACGTCCTGTTGGAAGTTCACATTTATATATATCCATAAACACTATCTATTCAACAATGCAACATCACTTATTGCACGTCCGGTACTTAACACGATTATACATATATATATATTTAATTTTGTATATATTATAATGCACAACAGCTGTGACTAGATATTAAGATTCACGTGCATCCACTGCTGCACTGTAGTAGTGAAGACCGCGGGCATGTTCGAACATTCAGTTATCTTATATGATAAACGACACACCACTCACTAGAAGAAGTAACTATGCTAAATAATTAAAATCTTTTATGATATAAATCGTTTCCACTACACGGAAGAGTCGATCGTGGATTACTACAGGATGCGATCGAGTTCGTGTACAGATCAGTGTAGAAATATGTGAGAAGATATACATTTTTTATTAATTATATTTCATTAAAATAAGTCGATATATGTATAGGTACGTCTTTCATAATACACTCTGGACTGGACATGGCGATCTAAACTACATTACATCGGACACTCGGCTTCGGGGCAACGATAGCCTTCTGACATACTCTTCCATCAGTTTTAAACGAATTTGAACAAACATTCCTAGACACAATATATTACACAAAACGGGAAATAACACAAGTTATAGTTATTAAAATAGATAATTATTTGTACATAACGTAACATCTAAACTGATATATTATAGTAAGAAATGTTAGACTGGAGGGTATTCGGCTAGCACCGGCCGCTGCACCGCCGAGGGTCTGTCGGAGGGGAGGGCGGGAGTACGTACCTAACTCGCGTTCACTTATCCTCTATAGTCATTAAAGGTTAAATATATAATAACATTATATTTGTGATATACTTATGCATATAAATGATTTGTACCCTTTTGTAATATTTAATAAATAAGTTTTCAATTGTTCTAGATGATCAGGCCTAAAATGGACATTTGTGCTTTGACGACCGAGGCCTTAATAAAAAATAATACGCTGGCGTCAATCTCGCCTTCGTCCGAAGACAACGAGGAAAGTGAACGCCGCCTAATCCAGAACGCGAGGGTAGGCACACGTCACCCGGCGGAGGGACGCGGGCACGGTCACATAATCACACATTTTAATTTAAGTTTACAGATAGTACATACCTAAACAAAACTAACACGATAGAAAATTTATTGTATTTTGTATAAAATTCGGATAAGGCGATTAGATCAGTATTGACAATAGTTAATTTAATGTTAGACGGCGACCGGAGCGGGCGCGGTTCGCCTCTACAAGATAAGCACACAATTTTCATTCACTAACTAAATCTCATTATAATAATGTAATTAAAACAACAATGTCTGTCACCGAGTAGTGATGCGAGTTCCCGGTCGGTGCTCGGTCGGCGCAGAGTTAACTTTACGAACCGGATGGCACATGATATAAGTAATCGTCTAAGTATTATCTCTCGGAGACAACCACCGCAGAATAAACTTTCACAAAACAATCTATGAGAAGTGACACCGGTGACCGAGATTTATCTATACAGGCTTGCGTATTACCACAATCTCAACATATTATGTAGTAAGGGAATTGGTTCTCTTGTGCAGTTGCCGAAAGACAGATAGATGCTCGGCAACCGATTTTTAAGGGTGGTACCCTCCAAACTTACATTTAAACCAATGTCACTTCGACCTCACGTCTGGTATAGAAACATCGCATATTTTCGTCTCGCTCCTCTACTGTCTCATTCTAATGATAACTTCGTAACGCTTCCCGATATGAGATCTCAGATGTGTTCGACCGCTGGTCCGCGGCTCCGAGGGTGGATGCTATGTTAAGTGATCTATTCAATAGTGAGATTATACCCCTAGGGGAGGAGGTAGGGGGATGGGGGTAAGGGGGGGGGACCCGCGGAGCAGCGGCCGCACTCCGCTAAGCTACCGTGTGATGACCTCGCACTTACACCTGTTCAAATAAAATACTAAATAACAAAATATAAACTAAAATTACCGCAACAAAAACTAATCAATAAAGTTCTACGAATCGATTCGACTAAGTTACGTTAAAAACTGTCTAATTATGTATAACTACTGTAATAATGTATGTATATTCCTTAAAGTTAAATAGAGTTTAAAATGTAAATGAATTACGATAGATTAGCGCGAGTCGGTTGCCTCCGTAAACTGTATTTAATCAAATAATTCCACAACCCTGCCGTCAGATACTAATTACCCGACTGCGATGCGACAGGTTCAGCGTACAGTCGGACGGTGGTCGGCGATCGCGTGTTGCACGGAACAACAGCGCTGCATGTACACTCGCCCCGCCCCGGTTACTGAACACCTGCACGCAACAACTAATCCATAATGTTGAAAGTTAATAACGCAGCTTGTTTTAGATAAACAATTACAACATATTGTCTTAACAGACGATCGGAATTAGAACTGCCGCAAACTGCGGAATTGCAGTTTGGATGCAGTTCATTGAAAATGTTAACTCACTACAAGCTATCTGCACGTTTACAAGAACGTAGTCAGAACAGTCGGTTCACTTTGTTTAGACACTGTGGGTATAATCTCATTTAAACCAATTTACGTTTGCGTGTCGACGTATTTAAAGGACGAAGACACAAATTAAGTTTACGATAATGTATTTGCGATAGTGATAGCGTGACTAGATCAATGTTGTAATTTGACTGTTTTATATTGTGCTGTTGATTTTAAGTTTCATGTTACGGTTTGTTGTGTACAGTCGTCGTATTTGGGTTTGACTATTTTTGTGGCCGATTGTACTAGCTGCCACGCGACCTCCGACCGAACTGGCCACCTACGACCACCTATAGTCCAATTAGCTTACACTTTACACCTCGACCTTACGAGTTGGCGCGATCTTTGTATCTTTACTTAGGTTGTAATGTTAAATAATGACGTTTTTAAGTTTATTAAGAAATTGCAGTCTCTTTTTAGCATTAAGCAAAATTCCGTAATATATATAAATAAAAAGTGTGAACTGGTCAGTAAGCGCATCACTTAAGAAGGGTTCGACCGTTGTAATATTTTTTTTTAATGGCCGTATTAGTCAGATAATGGTTTTCAGGAAAATAAATTAAAATGTAAAATGCTATTCTATGGAATTTATGTTTGACATCAAGACCATAACAGACGAATCGAAGACGCATTGCATCGCGCGCCGGGAACAGCCGCTGCCACTCGACAGTTGTGCGCTGGACATAAGGCTACATTTGACGGACCAAATTTTAAAATAGCCTGGAATTGTATGGAACTAGAATTGGGTGTAGTAATGTAGCTCATTAAAAAGGCAGGCGTCGTTAACTGCGCTCGTTAACACGAGCCCGGCCGCGGCGCGCGGAGCTTATCTCGCGGCTAATAATAACCTCGATACGTGTCGCAATTCCAACGTTTATTCAACACCCTATCCGCAATGATGACGCTATTGTTTTTGATACGACTCAATATCATCAGGAAGCTATTTATGTTGACGCTATACATGACCGGCGTCGCCAACTCGCACGCCCGGCGGCGGTGGCCGCGGCCGCTGGACGAAGCCCAGTTGAGATTCATTCTCGCAAATATCCGAATCGCTCGCAATCGGAACCGTGACGTGGTACCGGCTCCACGAACGTTAACATAATGGGTATGTGGTCTCTAATAAAGCGGGATAGGTCCCGGAGACAACCGGCACGCAATTAGAATAGTGTTCTAGCTAGAGCGAGAGGAGCGTCCGCAGAGCGAGAGGGAGCGTCTACACGTCGACGACCATCTTCTTGTGGATGTCGGTGTTGCCCACCACGTTGCAGAACTCCTCAAAGGAGATTTTGCCGTCCTCGTCCTTGTCCGCGAACAGGATCGTCTTGTCCACGATCTGCTGCAGTTGCGTGTCTTTAAGGTTGTTGCCCACCATCATTTTCAGTACCTGGTCACAGACGCACTCGTTAGTTTCATGCTTTCGTTTAATCCTAGCACGTACACGCGGTCAATTTAGCCGAGCGTGTACAGTCAGCAACATAAGCAGTCATCAGGTGTTTTGCAAATGTGTCAACAAAAACCTACACTAGTACATTTGTATCTGTCAGGCTTTTTATATTGCTGACCGTACCATGGAACAAGATAACTGATATACTACATATACTACTTTAAAAACTGGTAAAAATATCACCCAGACACAGAACAAACAGACATGCTCATGCAGACAAACTGAATAGCTACCTACGACGTGGCAGTCAGGGAGCCAAGCTCCACCGCAGCACACGCTCAAACATTTATCTTAATTTTTTAAATCATAACACACAAAAGGGAGCAGGCGAAGATTACAGACACAGCCTTTATTATGTCTTGTCTCAGGGTCGACGACCCCTGGTATAGGCGATCCTGGCTGTTCGCCAACGTAAGGTGCGGTGGTTACCTGAAACAGTTCTCCGTTGGATATGAACCCGTCGTTGTCCATGTCGTAGATGCGGAAGGCGAAGCGCAGCTTGGACAGCTTGTCGCCCTTCACGCTGAACTGCGACACGCCCTGGATGAACTCCTTGAAGTCCACCTGCAATGCGGAGTTGGCGCTGCTAGCGACTGCTCGATAGGCCTGGCGCACCAGCCACCCCTGACGAGCGGTTAGGGGCACTCTGCCCAGACTGTTTAACTATCACGCCATCAAAAAGGATACCCATTTGCTTATTTTTTCTTTCAAAATAAAGTTTCTGGTTTTTATTTTTGATAAAGTATCAAATTAAATATTTTTCAACGTAAAATATAAAAATAGACATTACAAAATTAGCCAAAGAGTTAGTTAAGTTAAAATATCATTTCAAACAATTCAACCTTGCAGAGGTTCTTGCCGTTTCTTCTCAGTTGAAGGCTGAGTTCGGATCGGAGCTATCTTGGCGGAGAGAATCGGTGCTATCTTGAGTAACTTTGACCTTCATAAGTACCCTCCGCGGGCCAAAACTCCACAAATGGTTTAGAATTTCGAAATTACACATTATAAACTGACGCCATAGTTACATTATAAAGTGCCATTCTACCTGTTTGGTTAATTTGTATCTGTCCATATTGCTTCCCGTATCTACTACTATGATTAATATCTATTATACATCAACGATCGCTAACAATTATAATAAATCACACAATCTAGGTGTTGATACATAATAAAGTACAGTTTAGATTAAATGATAATACCGTGTGAATTGTCATTAGTTGTAAGTAGCTAAATAATAATAAATATTACATTGAATTCAATGAATCGTGTGACGTCACACATCGCCGTATTATCGGCTGTGAACAAGTCCACGCCCCGACCTCCCCCGCGTCCTTTGCGTAGTAATGCGCCCGTTTATTTATCAACACAAAACACGCCCACGCCAACGCACTTTTCCTACAAAACCTAACCACTCCGAATTGACACAAAATGGTAAAAACAGGACAGTAAATAAATACATAATGCTGTGAGTTTAGCAACGCTCTTAATATACTTTTAATGACTCTTATGACACGGAGATAAGGGACCATCCATATACAACGCTTATCTATACTATAGTGGTGCATAATCTTGTACCTGCGTGAAGCGCGAGGTGCAGAATGTATGGAAAAAGTTATGTTTGTCAGTAACAGTTCCCAAACAGATCCCAAACCAAGCAGAGTTTACTGCTTGTACTATGATTACCAGTTAACTGATATACTATATACTACTTTATAAATACATACTTATATGGATGTTTACACCCAAAGATACCTAATCAGCTTATGTGAAGTTGAATCGCAATAAGAGGAGGTTTAGGGGTGGGTTGTCTTTAAATATGTTGGAACATGATACCTCTCCATTTCCATCGGCGTCGAAGATATCAATGACGCGCTGCACGAGCGGGTTCTGCTGCAGCTCCGGCAGCGACATGAACTCGTCGATAGACAGCGCGCCCGAGTTGTCCAGGTCCAGCTTGCGGAACCGCTTGCCCAGCCGACGGATCTCGTCCGCGTCGACTGCACACACAGACCCTCTCACTCACGCGAACACGGCATCTCGTCTCCTTCACACGCGCCCCTCGCGACACTCCCGCCGCCTCGGGCCGCCTCGGGCCGCCTCGGGCCGGAGTCCGGACTACAGCGCGTGCAAAGGATCGGCGATTCCGATTTCATATGCTACTCAAACACCCCGACTGTAGTCGGCTAAACTCTGATGCTAAGCGAGTCTATTATTTACATTATTTTTTTAACTTTTTAGCTAAATGTTATTTACAAGTATCGTAACATGAATAATGCAAGGTTTCAGTTCTGCTTACAAATTCATATTGAAACATAGTAGTTTATAGATCGTTCTCTCACGCTAAGTTATTACTCGTAGCATAAAATACGAGTATAAGTAACTACAGCAGCCTCATGAATATTCCGATGAGGTCTCTCTAGTAATCTCGCTATGCGTCATTCGCTTTTTGTACAATATACAAGGACATTTGCATTAATAGACAGATGGTACAGTCGACTACGAAGAGCGAGGGATCGCGTGCAGTGCTGGCGCTATCTCTCGTAACATTCGAGTGCGCCAGTGCGTCGTTACGAACGCTCAATTAGCTTCGTACTTGTCTGTACACTTCTAATATAACATACAAAGCAAAACATACTAATACATATAATGTCGAGTGCACGAAGCGGCCTAATCGCAGATCTCACTCGGACTACACATAGCACTAAAGACTGCGTAACGCCTGCGCCTGCTCCGTGCAGCCGCCGCGCCGTACAACCCGACACAAGTCGCATGCTTCGACACGACGAGGGTACCGAATGTAGGCGCCCGCGCGCCCGCACCGCTTCATAACACAGAACCAATAAACACTAACAACAAGCCACGGGAAAGGTCAGCGCTTCTGATAATATCCATTCTACTCGTTGCTTCCGCACGCTGTACCGCTCGAGCAAATGTTAACTTTGCTATCGGGTAAGGCGAGCAAATATTAGTTCAAGATTGCTGCATACGTGCGACATGCATATGTTACGGCGACCTAACTATCATGAAAATTGCTCGGAACACGATAACTTATTCGATCATACATGCACACCTACATTATACTTAGTGTATGCAATAACCTTACAGGTAGGTCGTACACCGAGGCGAGCCGCGCCGGGCGACTGGAGGTGGCTAATGTTTGACTATATAGCTAGCTAGCTGCACATGTACATACTTGCGCCTTGTGTTGCGACCCTAGTGTGCGGCCTACCTTTTAACGAGCTCGAATAGGAAATTGATTAAACAATGGCTGACCTCTCCCATTTGCATAGATTTCTCACACCTGAGTGGTTGTAGCGGCATTGTAGCTATCTAATACATCCATAGCAAAAATAAATGCTAATGACACTTTATTCACTAGAGGCCCAGATGTGACGCGGGATGCACTAACCAAACAATCTATGAGTATCATGTAACAATGTTCATCCAGAACAATTTTTTTTTAGTAAGCCTTCTGTGGATTGGAAGAATTATGCATGACGAATATATGACGGTGTATCAACAGACCTAAATGTATATATATATGGACATGTGAGTAGTCAGAGGAGGAAGCTGAGTATACAAATAAAATTAAAACAGGTCAAGTGCGTGTCGGACCACGCGCAGTATAGGGTTCCGTAGTGTCCCAGTACATTTTATGTTGCTCGACCATTATTCGTTATTGTGAAAACCCTCCAATATGTTTGATAATACTCTATAACAACACCCTACATGATGGAACAGATGAGTAAAAAAACATACGTATTCCGATTTATGTATGGAACATACCCCAAAAAAAAAGATTTTATTTCAATTTGCCAGTGTGATTTATCTTAATCATCCAAATTTGAAATTGTTTGTACCAAGGGTTTCGTAAATTGAACTGTGGACAGTGGAACAGATGGAGCTGCCAAATCTATAAGGGTTCCTTGTTGACTACCCATGTTGGAACCCTATAAATCATATAAAGCAACATGATATGTAATATAATGTGGGCTCTTTCTCATTTTTATTACAATTTATCCAAGTGTTCTCTCAAATTATGTATGTAATGTATATTAAACAATAGTTAAAATACTGAACTATGATAATGTACTATTAAGTCTATTAAAGTAGTGATTCAAAAAGGTTTAAAGAAATCTAATTTGAATATTAAACACAATAATTTATAAAATGTATGATCTGATAGAAAAATTGTTCTGGACGATAATGTACGGTGTTATGGTGCGGTATGCTAACATGGAGATGAACATTGGAGCGAGTGACACTACGACACTCACAGTTCTCCACCTTAAAATCAATGCAGTTAACACGCGCTGAAAACAAACCTCTCATTACGCTTTATATTCACACCCTACCACATTAGTTATAACATGTACCATGAGTGGGCATTATTGCAATACTCTATGTTAATAGGAACATTATATGGACTGATAAGATATGTAAACAGCAATATTTATATGTAAACATTGAAAGCAAATTGTTATTGCTCAGTTATCAACTGTTCATTTATGAAAATTACAACAGCATTTAGTTCAAGAATACATAGTAAGCTCAATTAAAAATATATTCTAAATATTTTGAGGCACTAAGCAACTTGTAGGTTTTAGTTTTAAAGAAAGTATACAGGAAAGACGTTATTGTGAAGTAGAAATGTTAGAATACATAGCATTTGTTATACTCACAGTTGGAACATAATTCCATGGGAATTGAATTCTCGTTACCCTGAAATCAGAAAAGTGCTCATAGGGTAACTGATATATTATCATTTTTATTCAATATTTTGTTAATCTATTATGGAAAACCAACAATTAATCCAGAGTAAAAAACAATTTCAAAATAACACAGATTAATCATAATTTGTCGACACCATTATTGTCGATACCTAGTTAGAAAACCAATTCAGACCACTTAATACATTTTGTAATAATGATAAATTTTTCTACTAGACAGTTTTTTATTTTTCGCAGCAAAAATTATGCTACCTCAATAATTTCACGAAAGCCTGACAAAACACAAGCTATTATTAGCACAATGTGTACTTACCATTTTGTTTAATTAATAGATTCCTCTTAGGTGATGTTAAAAATAAGTAAATATAATCCCAGGTTGTATTCCCAATCAAATAAAATCAATTACAGTCAAAAACCTCGCTGCACCCTCTCACCATCGATCTAAATAAATGCACAGAGTAAATATAAAATTCAAATCAGTCGGTGACTTTGACTAGTACCATAGATAACAGTATTGTAGTCTTTGCTTGTACCACTATAATCATAGAAAGATACATGGGACCGTTCAGTGCCAAAATTACAACTATAAGATCCACGATCCACGGAACAGAAAAAATATACATATTATGTTAACAGCCACATTTGAAGTTACTCGCTGTCAAAATAAAAACCTCCCGATTGCATTTCGGGCCACGCGCAGTGTTTATTTTTATTTTCTTTATTCATAAACATTAATATTTTTATACGGTTTGAACTTATATACACGTTGTTTTTTGTAGTTGCATTTCAACAATACCTTTACAAAAGTTATCTAAGCCATTTTCTATGTTTTTTTTATGATTAACGAAGATAACTTATCTTGATGCAGTTATTAATAAGTTAGTCGACTATAACTCGTTATTTTTATGGCCTATTCTTTTTCTATACAGTAATTTTAATATCCTAAACAGCAGCCCATCTTGAGGGCTTGACTCTTAAAAATATTTCCACATTTAGGCCAAAACAGAATTCGTGTGATTCCAGCTAAATTATTCAGAGCAATCCACCGCTGCTCTACCCTCTGTTGATATGACATAGATAATATTAAGCTTGTCTCTGGTCGATAGTAAAATATTTTTAAGCATTTACGAAGATTACGTTTTAATTACTTCAATAAAAATATTGTCAGATTTCCTTTTACGTCCGTGTCATTTAAATAGGTAACAAGTGATTCCTCTTTATCCACAAAATATAAGTTTTAACATTAATTTGACAGAGAATAGTTTTTCTGTGAACCTACCCGGTTTGCAAATATCAGCTGTATGTCAAACTAATGTCAATGTCAAAGGCCAAACGCCCCTTCCCCTCCTCTCTTTCTTCCCTCCCTCTCTTTCCGAAAAACCAACCATGGCGGCCGGGGTAGGTTGAATTTCACCGACAAATATCTCAATAATCGACGTAGTGTCAGTTTTATAATTTATAAACTTAATGAACAAATAGATCAGCTAACGTTTTTTATCTTTATTTTCGTAGGTACTTTACACTTATCCGGAAAATTTCCGTGCTTACAAGGCGTTGATCGCCGCACAGTATTCCGGGGCCGATGTGAAAGTAGCCCCCAACTTTGTGTTCGGTGAAACCAACAAGACACAAGATTTCTTGAAGAAGTTCCCGGCCGGCAAAGTGAGTGCTAATTCTTACGTCTTCAGTGCATACGTCCGGTGTTATTTCGGCATATTTTCGTGTCGGTGACGTGTAATTATTGGCTCTATATTTTAGGTGCCAGCTTTCGAAAGTGCCGACGGGAAAGTTCTGCTCACGGAGAGCAATGCCATCGCATACTACGGTAAGTCTCCGACCTTAATAATAGATACCTTACGGTAACATATTTGATAACCTTAAAATTTTGGAGGTACATAATCGTGGGTTAGGTAGTAAACCTTGTCATACAATTATTTATGCTCATTTTAAAACAAAGGTGAATCTAAATTCGCCTTATTTGAGACTGTGTTCCTGATAAGTCAAAACACAATATATTCTAGGAATCAATCTGTTATATCATTATTACATTGTTATCAAATGATAATAATCATAAGCACTGTCCACAACATATTATGTGACTTATAACTTAAAGAATTGTTGATCCTCCAGTGTCAGATGCAGCCCTTCGCGGTGGCGACTTGGCAACACAGGCACGCGTGTGGCAGTGGGCCTCATGGGCTGACAGTGAGGTGCTGCCTGCTTCCTGTGCCTGGGTCTTTCCCTACCTTGGCATCATGCAGTTCAACAAACAGGTCCCTATCTGCCCACTATTAATGTTACTGAATAAAATAATTGTAATTACAATAAGTACATAAATCATTTCATTAAGTTTGCATATATAACTTGTATTTCTAAATATTTACTCAGTGTGGCCATTCCTGTAAGCTAAGTGTTTGTGTATTTCCAATAGTAATAATAATTTATATGTAATCAGAATGTGGAGCGTGCGAAGAGTGACCTGATTGCAGCTCTCCAAGTGTTGGATGCACACCTACTGACATGCACATTCCTTGTCACAGAGAGGATCACACTTGCTGATATCATCGTCTACACCACACTGCTACATGCATTCCAAGTAAGAACTTAACCGAAAACAAGAATATTATATAATATATTGGTTCCAAAATTAGGAATTGGTGAAAGAATTAACCTGTGACCAGGTCTAATAATAATTTGTCTAAAACACTTACAGACTAAGTTAGCAAAGAAAAAGATATTTATTATATGCAAATACCCATGTAGATTATGGTTAGAATCTTTGCTTCCTTGAAGAAGTCTTGGCTCCAGCAGTTAAATGTATGCAAGGCTTATTTTCTTGTATAGCATGTACTGGACCCTGCTAGTCGCGCGTCGCTAGGCAACGTGCAGCGCTGGTTCGTGACAGTGTCGCAACAGCCGCGTGTGGTCGCCGTGACCGGGGTCGTCGCCCTTTGCAACGCGCCGCCCACTTACGACCCCAAGAAATACCAGGAACTGGCACCCAAAAAGGTATGTTAAGTCTACAAAACCAAATATCTTTTAACATTTTGCTTTAGCTTGGGTGAAAATTATAAATTTCCGGAGATGACAAAAAAGAGTACCTATAGATCACGCTTGCTCATATCCTAGTATTTTGATAGCTTAGTTCTCATGTAACAGGTATAGAGCATAATATAATATAGAGTTGTTTTCTATCAATAAAATTATTTTTAAAATAGGTACAGTTTCAGAGATGACATAACATAAACTCACAAAATTCATACTGTGTTTATAGTTTTCTTTAAGATTATTGAAATATCTGGAATGTGTTCTCACTGAACAGTAATGTCTTCAGCATAGAATTGGCTAAGCCACCAAAATAAATAATCAGTTTATTACAGAGGCTTCATTATAGATAAGTGTATAATTATTGATTGGTGATTAGACTGATTAGACGCCACAGGTTGTGGGTTGATTCCTGCCCAGGACAAACATTTCTGTCTGGGTGTAAATTTCTGTTTAGGTATATATTTAGAAAAAATAGGTATGTGTATAGCAGTTACCTGATTTCTATAGTACAAGTTCTGCTTAATTTGCGATCAGATGATCCTGTGTTATGAATATCCCAGATGTTTATTTGTTACTTTATTTATTTATGATTAAAAAATAATTATTGTCAAATCTGCAGGATGCTGGCAAGAAAGACAAAAAGGTGGAAAAGAAGGTGGAGAAAAAGGAGCCTGTTCTTGATGAAGATCTAGAAGAGAAGCCCAAGGAATCTAAGGACCCCTTTGACAGCATGCCTAAGGGGTTAGTATTATTATATTTAAGTTTTTACATGAACATAATGTACATTTGCCTTACAGTTGATGTAGGTGATCGATACACACGTATTTGTCGTCTGTCTGTGGGTGTGATTATTTCAAATAAAACGGCGACTTTTATCAATAGCTACTTATTTTTGTCATGTGTGTTGCAATATTTTCCTTTCAATGTTTTCAGTACATTCAACATGGATGACTTCAAACGTTGCTACTCCAATGAGTCTGAGGAGAAATCTATCCCATACTTCTGGGAGAAGTTCGACCCTGCCAACTACTCCATCTGGTATGCCGAGTACAAGTACCCCCAAGAGCTAGCTAAAGTCTTCATGAGCTGTAACCTTATCACAGGTGAAAACTATTTCTTTCGTTTTTTAGATCAGCCCGCCTCATTGATAGCATGATTAATTTAAGATATTGTTAAAACCGCACATACAGTAACCCACACATTGTGAGTGTATTATGTGCATGAGAATATATCAATGTAAATCACACTTGGTTTAATTTCAAAGTATGTAGATGAGAGAATTTTTTTTTTATACTAATTTGAATATTATAATACATATTTAATAATATATATTTGGCAATCAATTATTTTTTTTAATACAAGAATCCAAATTTTTCCATTTGAAAAGATAGAAACAAAACTGAAGCCATAACTTTTTAAAATGTTTGGTACTTAAAGTACCAAACTAAATACCATCCAATATTCATCATATTCCCTTTCTGACGTCAGAGATGACTCCCAACTTATGTGCCATCATAATGTGTACATCTGTTGTTTGTAGGTATGTTCCAGCGACTAGACAAGATGCGGAAGTGCGCGTTCGCGTCGGTATGTTTGTTCGGTACCGACAACGACTCCACCATCTCAGGAGTGTGGGTGTGGCGCGGCCAAGACCTCGCGTTCCCGCTGTCTCCGGACTGGCAGGTACAGTACTCCTCACTTTTGTTATTGCCTTATAATTAATTTAATATTAATAAAATATATAATTATTATTTGTGGTATTCTTAACTGCATTAAATAATACTAATACTTTGACTGTTGACAGATCGACTACGAGTCGTACGAGTGGAAGAAACTTGACGCCAAGAGCGAGGAGACCAAGAAACTAGTGAGCGACTACTTCTCATGGAGTGGTACTGACAAGGATGGCCGCAAGTTCAACCAGGGCAAGATCTTTAAATAAGCTACAATTATATAAGTCCAGATCGTCGAGTACTTGTATGCGGACTGTGAACTGCCACAGACTCGCCGCTCCCGCCACTGCACAGTACATACGACACCGGTATTCATAAGTGAAACAGCGAACAGTGTCTATTTATATTTAAAATATTCCATTTATTTAAACGCCTGTTCTATAGCCTGATGAAAGTCTTATTTCAATCATAAACCAGCGTGTAATTACAATAAAGTGTTTTTTTAATTTATATAAATGTTGTTTTTATATTTTTCGTTTAGTACCCCTTTTGAAGCGGTTGCAACCGAAGGGTGCCAACGGGAGCCTTTTACTAAGGCTCCACTGTCCATTCATCTAGTCACAGGGCTTTTGCTTTATTTGAATGGGTAGACACAATAAGCTTTCATATAGTGTGTACCACTATGGCCGCTGCAACAAATAAAATGGTTTAAGGTCAAATAGTCAACAAGATCTATAGCCACTTCGGCTACTTGTATTGATAATATATTAACTAATAGTAGTATACTGGGGAAATCGGTTATTAGTGGTGGTCGCTCGGATCATAAGGCTCAGTTAATAGAATTGCCATTTAAAAGACAAGTATTTAAAATAACGAAAGTAATTAGACCTACTACTGAGGCAAGATTAGATACCTTTAAAAATAATTTAGAACTGAAACTGTAATACAATATATCATAGCGATGAGCCCAATGTCTTGTATGAAGGTTTATTGTCTGGGATTTGCGATAATATTAATAGAGGCTGTCCTACTAAAATAGTGAAGATATACAATAAAATGGGATTTAGTGACTGGGCTACTAAAGGTATTCGTAAGAACAGGGATAGGTTGTATGAACTTTATCATTTAAAATATCTAACTGATAACGAGGAATTTCATAATTATGGTAGAAATTTTCCAAAAATTTTCAAGTTAGTGAGTAATAAAGCTAAATCTTACTTTATATGTAATAAAATAGGTAATGCGAATAATAAAATAAAGACAGTCTGGAATATTATTGATACGGAAACTGGTAAAATTAGAAATAATAATGAACAGCTAACTCTTAAAATTAATGATAAAATTTTAACAAATAATTTAGATGTAGCCTGTGCTTTTGAAAACTGCTTCACGAGTATACCTGGTAAAACTACTGAAAGCCTTAAATCATGTCCAATAGTAGCGGAATCTGTACTCAAGCAGCATATTCATAATATATTTCCAAGTTTTAAATTTGACCATATTAATGATCGCGATATCGTAAAAACTTTTAATTCGCTCAATATGAAAAGTACTGAAGATTTATGGGGCTTATCAGTAACAATCGTAAAATCAATAATAACAGTGATTGCACCTGTTTTGTCAAATATTTTTAATGAATGTATTGATCAGGGTTGTTTTCCTGATTTAATGAAATACAGTAAAATAGTACCTATTTTTAAGTCCGGTTGTAAGGAGAATCCTTCTGATTACAGACCAGTTTCCGTTCTACCAGCACTTCGTAAATTTTTTGAAAAACTACTGCTTAATCAAATGTTAGGTCACTTTACTAAGCATAAGGTATTGCATGGTCATCAGTTCGGTTTCACGAAGGGAAGATCTACATCTGATGCGGCAGCAACATTGCTGAGATACATTTATGGCGCATGGGAGGATTCACAGGATGCTATTGGCATTTTTTGTGATCTATCCAGGGCTTTCGATTACGTTGACCACCGTACACTACTTCTAAAACTTGACTACTACGAAATTCGTGGAACTGCTCATGATCTTGTTTTATCTTATTTATCAAATCGACAACGAAAGGTTGGGATTACTGATACAACATCAAAGGGCTCTTTAGTCGAAATGGGGTACCCCCCAGGGTTCAATTTTAGGTCCATTTTTGTTTTTAGTCTATATAAATGATTTGACATATGTTGTAAATGATCTCACAGATATTGTCTTGTTTGCTGATGATACATCATAAATTTTTAAAGTTGATAGAAAAGACAAAGATCTAACTAAAGTAAATCATACTATGTCAATTGCCTGCGGGTGGTTTGCTACAAATAATCTATTACTAAATTCAAAGAAAACTAAATTCTTAAGGTTTTCTTTACCGAATGTAGCACAAGTAGATAGCCAAATAATAATAGATGGGACCCATATTGATCTTGTCAATAAAACAGTATTTTTGGGTCTTACATTAGACAATAAATTGCAGTGGGGACTACAGGTTGATACTCTAGCTGCTAAATTAAGTTCGGCTACAGTCGCTGTTAGGAAAATTAAACAATTGACGAATGTTGAGACGGCCAAATTAGTTTATTTTGCATATTTTCATAGCCTCTTATCCTATGGTATTTTATTTTGGGGACCTGCAGCGGATATAGAATTAATATTTATTATACAAAAAAGAGTAATTCGTGCAATTTACAGTATGGGTCCCCGTGAATCATTAAGAGATTTATTTAGGGAAATAAATATAATGACATTACCTTCATTATATATTTATGAAAATATAATGTTTATACGAAGAAACATAGGAATGTTTGAGTCAAAATTGGATATCCATAATATTAATACAAGACAAAGGGAGAAGTTAGTTGTTCCATAATGAAATGAAAATATTTTTATTCAAATAGGCCTTTACAAGCACTTATGAATAGTCTGACTCTAATACCGGTTCGGAAGGTTGTTTTTTACTGAGAAGAGCCGGCAATAAACTCAGCAATTACTCTTTTAAAAAAAACTAACTTAGATTTATTACATAAAATTTTTTTAGTCTCACTGACAATACCTCTGTGTTATGGCAAAATTGCAGAATTATTTAACAATAATATAATATTATAAATATCTGATGAAAAAAAATACAAACAAACTAAAGCCGACCAGCCCCCACAAGCAGCACCTGTTCACAAGTATGACGCATGTGGCAGCCATCGCCCTCCTCGCCATATTGTAGGGAAGTGAGCGACCCGCCACACGACGCCGCCACAAGCAAAGGCATTAAAGCGAGCATGACTAACTGTAATATATGTGGGTTAACCTATATATTTCTTAATGTTAAAGTCGGTAGGTCGATAACTTTTGTTTTTGTTCCTGATTAAACTTGGTTCACGTAAGACGTATTTTATTGCGCTCCTATGCTCTCATATTCTGTTATAAGGATAGTATCCATATATTCTTCATTGGCGACGAGCTGGTTAATTACCTTCGTGTGTGGATGTGTTGAAAGTTATAAACTAAATTGTGTTTACCGGTAAAATGGCAGTTGGTAAAATAAGTGCGTTTGACCTTAGCAAGGACGACTGGAGTCTTTACATAGACAGATTAGAACAATATTTTATTGTGAACGACGTGAAACCGGCGATGCAAGTGGCTACGTTGATTACTGTGATTGGAAGTGATGCTTACGAACTGTTGGTTAATCTATGTACGCCTGACAAACCATCCACCAAGACCTTCAGTGACCTTGTCGACGTAATGAAAGGTCATTTACAACCAAAACCGAGTCTCTTGGCGGAACGGTTCAAATTTAGACGCAGGGGGCAGCAATGTGAGGAGACAGTTGCAGAATATGCAGCAGAATTGAAAAGATTTTCAATTAATTGTAGGTTTTCTGCGGCAAATTTAAAAGAAAACTTGCGGGACCAGTTTGTGTGCGGCTTGATGAGTGATTACATCAGACAAAGACTGTTTGCAGAAGATAATATATCCTTCGATGCAGCTTTCAAACTGGCAGTGACCATTGAAGCAGCCGAGGCGGACGCAGCTTTGGTAGAAGATCGTACCCGGGGACGAGGTGGCGATATACCTAAGGCGACATCGGCAGTGCATCAGGTGGTGTCAGCAGATAGACAGACTCAATCGAATACTCGCATAAAGAGGGAATCGATGGGGTCACATAGCGGCAACAGAGCGCGACGAGCCATGCCTACGACAACTTCGCATAATTCATTAGGCGGTGGCGCAAGGGTCACAAGCGGAGCGGGCAGCGGGAACCAACAGTATGGGAGAAATAATAAAGTTCACAATAAATACCCAGGTGAATGTGGTGTATGCGGCAATAATCATGCGGCAGAAACATGCAAATATAGGACATATGTATGCAGGGTTTGTACTCAAGAAGGGCATTTAAAAAGGATGTGCCCTAAACTGCGGGGTTTGACAACCATGTTCAACTTGTCAGAAACACTAATACCCGGCGAAAATACGAACAATTACAGTTTTGAAAGTGATGAGGTAAATAACTTCTCAATTATGTTGAATAATAATGTTGAAAAGTTTGGACCATACACTATCGATGTTTGTGTAAATGATAAAAGGTTAGTTATGGAAATAGATACAGGTAGTGCGATATCATGCATAAGCAAGGATTGTTACAATGAATTATTTTCTGATTGTATGATTCAAAGATGTAGTTTAATGTTGCGATACTATACGGGTGAAACTGTTATGCCGGTGGGTAAACTTAAGCCGTTTGTGAAGTATAAGGACAAGTCTAAATATCTCGATTTGTATGTTATTGAAAGTGGAAAGACGAGTCTTTTAGGTAGACAATGGTTAAGTGAATTAGGTATTGAAATACCCATTGTAACAATAAATAGTATGAGGAATTCGGATGTAAGATTTAGATTTGATGAATTTAGTTCCAGATACTCTGAGGTATTTTCGGATGGGCTTGGAAGATTCACCAATGGTACGGTTGGGTTCCGGCTGCGTGCGGACGCACGGCCGGTGTTTCTTCGCGCGCGCCCTTTGGCGTATGCGCTGCGCGAACCGGTGGAGCGAGCACTCGATCAGCTGGTAAGGGACGGAGTCATCTCGCCGGTAACCACTTCTGACTGGGCTACGCCTGTTGTACCGGTGATGAAAAAAGATGGTAGCATACGGGTATGTGGAGATTTTAAAGTTACCTTGAATAAATGCCTGGAGGTGGACCGTTTTCCTTTACCGAGAGTAGAAGATTTATTAACGAAATTACATGGGGGAAATAAATTTACAAAACTAGATTTATCTCAGGCGTACGCGCAACTTGAACTTGATGAATCAAAGAAGTATACGGTTATAAATACACATAAAGGCCTGTTTATGTACAATAGGTTAATTTACGGCTTAGCTTCGAGCCCCGGTATTTTTCAGAGGAAGTTGGAACAGCTTTTTGCTGATATGCCACGAGTAGGAGTATTTCTTGATGACGTCATAATAACAGGAACAGATGATCGTTCTCATTTAGCGACTCTTCATGAGGTTTTCGAAAGATTACAAAAATACGGTTTAAAAATTAAAAAAGAAAAATGTACCTTCTTTGCGGATTCAGTGACGTACTTAGGATTTATTATAAGTAAAAAGGGTGTACATACATGTCCTGAAAAGATAGAAGCCATTAAGAAAGTCAAAATACCCCAAAACGTCTCAGAGTTGCGTTCTTTTCTAGGGCTTGTCATGTATTATGCAAAGTTTGTACCTAACATAAGCAAAGTACTGGCGCCATTATACAATTTATTAAAAAAAGAAATAAAATTTGAATGGACTGAATTATGTACCTTAGCTTTTAATAGGATCAAAGAATTACTAATTTCTAGTGAAATTTTAGCACACTACTCGCCGGATTTACCCCTTGTGCTGACAACGGATGCCAGTAGTGTGGGTGTAGGGGCAGTTATTTCGCACATCACGCCTGAAGGGGAGAGGCCTATAGCGTACGCGTCGCGAGTCCTTAATTCAGCTGAAAAATCGTACTCACAGATAGAAAAGGAAGCTTTATCTATAATATATGGTGTCAGAAAATTTCATCAGTATCTGTATGGTAGACAATTTACGTTAAGAACAGATCATAAACCGTTAGTTGCAATTTTTGGAGACAAGAAGGGAATTCCAATAATGGCTGCCAGTAGGATGCAACGTTGGGCAGTCATATTGGCCGGGTATGACTATAAAATAGAGTATGTTCGTAGCAACGCGAATGCAGCCGATGCTCTGTCTAGGTTACCATTAGAGTGTAGGTCGCGTGAGACAGAAGAAAAGACGTACGTAAATTTTGTTCAAAAATTTTTACCGGTCACAAGAAAGATGATTTTAGAGCATATGAAGAAGGATGATATTTTAAATAAAGTAACATTATTTTTACAAACGGGTTGGCCTTCTTACTGTAAGGATGAAATGTTAAAACCTTATTTTATACGGCGAAATGAATTGTATTTAGATAGGGGTTGTGTCGTTTGGGGCTACCGATTAGTAATTCCGCATGCGTTAAAGAGTGTACTGTTAGAGGAGTTACATACTGGACACATGGGTATTGTTAAGATGAAGAGTATAGCTCGAAGTGTCGTGTGGTGGCCGGGCATCGACGGCGACGTGGAGCGCGTGTGCGGGGCGTGCGCGACGTGCGCGGCGGAAGGCAGTGCGCCTTCGCGAGCGCCGCCGCAGCCGTGGCCGTACATACCTGAACCATGGTCGCGACTTCATGTTGACTTCTTAGGACCCTTTCATGGTAAAAGCTTCTTGATTATTATAGACTCCACGACTAAATGGTTAGAAGTATTTCAAATGCAGAAAACTACGGCCGGTGCGGTGATTAAGGTACTACGAGAGACGTTCGCTCGTTTTGGATTGCCTAAGGAAGTAGTATCCGACAACGGCCCACCTTTTTCGAGTAGGGAATACGCAGATTTTATGAGCAATAATGGCATAAAAGTAACGTTTACTGCGATTTACCATCCGTCGTCTAACGGAGCGGCAGAGGGTGCGGTCAAGTTGTGTAAACGAGCCCTTAAAAAGTCTTTAAGGGACGGTTGCGATAGCGAAGCGGCTTTACAGACTTATTTGATGGCATATAGAAACGTAGCTCATAGTTCTACAGGCGTATCTCCAGCTATGCTATTACAACGCAGAAATTTACGCTCAAGGCTGGACCTGTTACGCGCTGATCGTCAGCTAGAAGATAGGGTTCAAGAAGTACAAGCCAAACAAAAATGTCAGGCAGGTGGGGTTTCGCGAGATTTTAGTGTAGGGGAGGATGTCTGGGTTCGTAATTATGCCGGAGGAAATAGGTGGCTTAGTGGTCAGGTTAAAGGTAAAGCAGGGTCGAGGATTCTCTTGGTTAATAGAAAAGACGGTCCACCATTAAAAAGGCACGTAGATCAAGTTAAAAGAAGATGGGCTACTTTTGATTGTCCACCACTGGTGCAAGAGGCGTCTCCCGATACGGTGGACGTGGAAATCGGTAGTAACTCTGCGCCCGAACCAGTAGAGGTTGTTCCCTCAGGGGAAGTAGTGCAGGGATTGACACAATCGTCGAATACATCAGATCGAGTAGATCACGTCCCAGGACCAAGGGTAACTTCCAAGCGTATTCGAAAGCCCGTTCAAAGATACCAAGATGTAGATTGATTACACTATGTTATTTTTTATATTATGCTATTTTTAATCTGTGTTATTTTATATGCTGTGTCTATGTTGTTATGATTATTGTGAGTTAAGGGTGAGGGTGTAATATATGTGGGTTAACCTATATATTTCTTAATGTTAAAGTCGGTAGGTCGATAACTTTTGTTTTTGTTCCTGATTAAACTTGGTTCACGTAAGACGTATTTTATTGCGCTCCTATGCTCTCATATTCTGTTATAAGGATAGTATCCATATATTCTTAAGTTTGATGCACATAAAATAAGAATTTATGAATTTTAGAATACACACAAAGTGTTATCACTGTGACCATAACATATTCAAAGTTATAGATAAATTTATGATGCATTCAAATAAAAAATAAATCATAACATACAACAATACATTTACAACCAGGCACTATTATCATTTAAATATTAATTTATGTTGTAATAAGCCTTTTTTACCAATACAGCTTTAATATGATCCTTAAATTTTTGCAAGGACAAATCTAAAGTCGATGCAGGGATTTTGTTATAGAAGCACGCACCTAGACCCAGAAATGAACCTTGTACTATTTGCAGTCGATAAGCAGAGGTCACGAGTTTATGCTTATTTCTAGTATTTATTGAGTGCATATCACATTTTTTAGCAAAATGACTAATGTTTCGATGGACAAATAATATGTTTGCATAAATGTACTGTGATGCAACTGTAAGTATTCCTATTTCTGCAAACTTATCTCTAAGGGAAGTTCGAGAACCCCAATTATACAGAGCTCGCACCGCCCGCTTTTGCAAAATAAATATAGTTTCTATATCAGCAGAATCGCACTATGAAAATAACTAACATATATTAATCGTGCTGTATCTACATCTGTTAGTTGTCTAATTTTTCTCACTGCGTAAGCTGCCGAACTGAGTTTTCCCGCAAGGGATGATATTTGGGTACCCCACTGAAGCTTTGAGTCAAAAATAATTCCTAAAAGTACTGTATATTCAACTAGATTGAGAGCTTCATTATTTATCATTAAATTACAGCCTACTTTTCTCACATTGGGTAACGCAAATTTAATACAGTCTTCCTTGCATTCAAAACTAGATTATTTACTGTAAACCAATATAATACCTGGGCCAATGCACCGTTTACATCGTCATAGTTTGATTTCAGTCTATCAACACTAAAAATCAGTGCGGTGTCATCAGCAAACAGTACAATTCCACAGGTATTTTTAACATAAAATGCAAGGTCATAAATGTAAATTAAAAATAAAAATGGACCTAGGATTGAGCCCTGCGGTACACCCATATGCACGGAAGAACCAGACGATTTGACCCTATTTACACCAGCACTTTGAATTCTCTTCCCAAGGTACGATTTCATCATGTCAAGTGCCATACCCTTTACCCCATAATGACGTAACTTACGGATTAGTGTGTCATGATCGACACAATCAAAAGCCTTAGATAAGTCACAGAAAACACCAATGACATTTTGTGACTTCTCCCAAGCTTTAAAAATATTTCTTAAAAGCGCCACGCCACCGTCAACCGTAGAACGACCTTTCGTAAAACCATACTGCTCACTATGTAAAAGTTTGTTTAAATTAAAGTGAGTAAGCAATTGGGATAAAATAATCTTTTCAAATACTTTACTAAGGGCTGGCAAAATGGAGACGGGCCGATAATTAGAGGGGTCACTAGGATCTCCAGTTTTGAATAGCGGTATTACTTTACTATATTTCATCAAATCCGGAAATTTACCTGAATCAACGCATCTATTGAAAATCAGAGCTAAATGGGGAGCGATAGTATCTACAATCTTCTGTAAGACCGTAACAGACATATCCCATAAATCGCCAGTGCGTTTAACTTTTAAAAGCTTTAAGTATGTCGTGAGGTGTTATATGCTTAAATTTAAAACACTCATCACATACAGATACATTGCTTTTCAAGATTAATTCCGCGTCTGTTGGTGAGGAATTTAAGGAGCTCGTTGTAGCTATAGGTATATCACTAAAGAAGTTATTAAATGCATGTGCTGTTTCACTATCTTCACTTATAACTTTATTATTAATGTTTAATTCAATACGTTTATTATGGTGTTTAGACTTTCCACTTTCAGAGTTAATAATGTTCCAAGTAGTTTTTACTTTATTGGTTGATTGATTTATTTTATTTTTTAAGTAAATAGATTTAGCAGAAGCAGACACTTTTTTAAAAAGTTTAGAGTAATTTTTTATTATATAGTATGAAATTTTGATTTTGATTATATTTTTTCATACCATACAGCTCATACAACATAGCTCTACTTTTATAAATCCCAAGGGTTGCCCAATCGTTAAACTTAATAAAATGTTTATTTTCACTAAAGGTTCTTGGCTTAAAATTATTATCATATTATTTTCTTATAAGATCGAATAGTTCATTATAAAGACTATCTGGTTCTTCATGTGACATATCAATGGAAACAATATTTCTACTTACAGCGTTTTTGAAACGGGTCATGCGACTTGAGGTAATAGGCCTACATGTTAAATTACGACGGCTAATGTATGTGTCATCTAATAAAACTACCTTTTGACCACAATGATCTGAAGTCAACTCACTGATTACAGATTTTTCAAGTACATCACAGCTGCAGAACACATTATCGAGGCAAGTGGCAGATGTTGCCGTGATTCTAGTTGGTTCACAGAATAAATTATTGAGATTAAATGATTTAAACAAATTAATTAATCTAACTGTTGTAGGCGAATCTACTAACAAATTTACATTAAAATCACCACATACTATTGTGGTCTTATTACAGGTTTGAGCTTTCTTAAGAGCATCTTCCACAACTAATTCAAACAAACTAAAGTCACCAAGAGGGGGACGGTACACGCAAACTATAACAAATGGTTCAAGTTCCACACATGACAGTGCGTTCGATAGATAAATCCACTATGTCTTTGCGATCCTTACATTTAATATTACTTGAAACTAAAATTAAGCTGCCACCGTGTATAGCTGATTTTCTAACAAACGCACTCAATAATTTAATATTAGGAATATTGAGCAATAGCTCATGGTTTTTATACCAGTGTTCAGTTACACAAAAAACATGTACATTATGATATTCCAGAAATAGTTCTATTTCTAATTCCTTGCCAGCTAGCCCTTGCATGTTCTGATGTACAATATTTAAATGATTGAGCCTAGCCTTTGTCGTTTCTGAAAACCCTCCCCAGGTACCTCGTTATCACCAATGACGATAGGCATAATATCCCCGATCAAGCTACTAGTAGCTTGGTTATAAAATGTAATATTACCGGCTAACAATGTAGCGATATGTCGCTTAAACTTAAGAGGCAGATAAAGAGTATCTTTTGTCAACTTAAAATTAGTTATAAAATTATTCATGTCAAAATAAAACATGGCGTCACTATGACGGTGAATTAAATTATAAAGTGTCATATTCAAATCATATATGTGCCTATTCTGTTCCTGAGTTAACAAATTGGAATAAGGAAAGGCACACAAAACAAATTTACATTTGAACTGGTTGTGTAAGTCAAGCAACCTATTAAAAGTATTTACAATAACTTTTTTTTCTAATGGTTAAACTATCTCCATGTAAAATAATAACCGTTGTATTATCGTTTAGCTCTTCTAAATTTATTTGGTTTATTAAGTGCTCATAGGAAGCCCCTGGGTAACATTTATTTGTAACACGTTCGATTGACACGTTATTTAGGATAGGCCCAAAATCTTTACCAATTTTGTCACTCATAACAATCGTTTGCCTTATGGGCTGTGATTTTAGCTTCTGATGTACAGTTTTATTCAAATATAGTTCTGGTTTTGAAGCAGAATTAGGCATTGTGCCCAAGCAGCTACAATGCTTATTTACTAACGAATCTAGACGCTCACTGTTATATTCACCTAACCTGATAATCTCGTCTGTCGCTAGGATGTGCTCGTTGATTTGTTTCTGAGCGTTACTATATTTTACATTAAGAGCTTCTAGGGAACACTTAAGATATTCAATTTCATCATGCAAATGTTGAGTATTACTATCATATAAGTCCCTACTCTTCTGATTATTAATATAAGACGTTTCTAACTGACCTTGTAAATTAATACGTTCCTTTTTTAATAACAAATTTAAGTTGCGTGTTATTTTATGTCTCTTCAAAAGTGTTTGTCTTTTTAACTTACTTTACACTTTAGACTAACTAAAGTAAACAAGTCATTTCTTGGTAATTGTGTTAGATTTTATAATAAGATACCCCTTTCAGTAACCAAAATGTCTGATCATAAATTAAAAAATTATATTAGGAAAGTTTTGAAAGAAAAAGCGTAAAGTATTACAAGGTAATTCATTATATTGAAGATGAAAATGTAGCTACTAGCTGCTCTCTGCACAGTGCACCTCTTATTTTCATGTTTAACTTGTGAAGGATTCGGGTCTCAAACTCAGAAAAGCTGCAGGATTTTGGAAATAATCATGGATGTATTACTAATTTACACAACTTGGTAACAAATCATATCATTACTCAAAGAGTGTTAACAAAAACAGTGCTCCCATCGACAAAAATGTACAACTCCCGCCAAAAGCAGTAAATGTTGTGTTGCCATTATACAAATTAAATGTCTTGATTATTTAATATCGATTACGATTATTGTAGTCGATATTAAATGTCTATACAATCTAATAAACTAAAATATATCTACTTATACTAAATAGCAGTTCTAAATCAATTTAATCACTGTACAGACTAAGCAATGCTTACAGCTCGGCCATCCTTAATTTAGTGAGTCCTCTCACGCCGACAAAAGAAAGAAGAAAAAAAAATAAGGAATTTCGCAATTCAATACAAATTGATAATTATGGTTTAAAATATTTTTTTGCGTACATAGGCTTATCGCTAATCAACAATTTTATATAATTCTTACAAAACTATATTTCAACACTTTGTTATTACGGTAATAATTGATCCTAATTTGTCTAAATAATCTGAGATGATGATCTGCGGGCATCAATACTTTAGCGCTGGCCCCTCAAAGCCCTATTCACAGCTCCCGTGAACAGTGTCTGCGATGATCTACGGCCATCTGCGCCTCAGCATTGACCGCTCATAGCCTAAGCTCAATCACAATCTCAATCACTTCACATCAATACTTATTAGGGAAAAAAAATAATATAATTATATGAGCACATGTAATATTAATTATAGTTATATAATTTCCGACAGTCAGATCATAATGAAATGAAATGAAATGAAATATTTTATTCAAATAGGCCTTCACAGGCACTTATGAATGGTCAGACTCTACCACCGGTTCGGAAGGTTGCTTTTACTGAGAAGAGCCGGCAATAAACTCAGCAATTACTCTTTTCAAAATAAGATTTTGTACATAAAGATGTCGTCTTGCTGGAGCGAGCGCTACACCCAAGCATTGTCGTCATTAAAATAATCATTTGTGTTGTAGAAAGCCTTTTGTACTAAAACAGTCTTAATTCTTTCCTTAAATTTTTGTAAAGGCAGATTTAAAATTTCAGTAGGGATTTTATTATAGATGCGTGCACTAAGTCCTAAAAATGAGCCTTGCACTTTTTGCAGTCTATATGCAGAAGTGACAAGTTTATCCTTATTTCTAGTATTGATGGAGTGCATATCACTCTTTTTGACATAAAGACTAATATTTTGATGTACAAATATTATGTTTGCATAAATATACTGCGATGCAACTGTGAGGATATCAATTTGTTTAAACTTTTCTCTGAGGGAAGCTCGAGAACTCAAATTATAAATGGCTCGAACAGCTCTTTTTTGCAATATAAAAATGGTTTCTATATCAGCAGCTTTACCCCAAAGCAAAATGCCGTAGGTCATAACACTATGAAAGTAGCTAAAATAAACTAATCTAGCCGTATCGACATCTGTAATCTGTCTGATTTTTCTAACTGCGTAAGCTGCTGAACTAAGTTTTCCCGCAAGACATGATATTTGTGTCCCCCATTGAAGTTTTGAGTCTAAAGTAATTCCTAAGAAAACTGTTGACTCAACAAGGCTAAGAGCTTCGTTGTCTAACATTATACTACAGCCTAGTTTTTTAACATTGGGTAATGCAAATTTAATACATTTACTTTTTCTTGCATTTAAAACAAGATTATTAACAGTAAACCAATTTAATACCTGGGCTAATGCACCGTTTACATCGTCATAATTGTATTTCAGTCTATCAACACCAAAAATCAGTGAGGTATCGTCAGCAAACAGTACAATTCCACAGGTATTTCTTACGTAAAATGGTAGGTCATTGATGTATACTAAAAATAGAAAAGGCCCTAGAATAGAGCCTTGGGGTACACCCATATGCACAGGAGAACCAGATGATTTAACTCCATTCACATTAACACTTTGATTTCTCTCACTAAGGTACGATTTCATTAAATTAAGTGCTGCACCCTTAACTCCATAATGGTCTAATTTACGCGTAAGTGTCTGATGGTCAACACAATCAAAAGCTTTAGATAAATCACAGAACACTCCAATAACATTCTGCGACTTTTCCCAAGCGTTGAAAATTTGTTTTAAGAGTGCTACCCCGGCATCAATAGTGGAGCGACCTTTAGTAAAACCGTACTGCTCACTGTGTAAAAGTTTATTTAAATTAAAGTGAGCAAGTAGTTGCGTTAAAATAATCTTTTCGAATACTTTGCTTAGGGCTGGCAAGATAGAAACGGGCCTATAATTGGTTGGATCACTAGGATCTCCGGCCTTGAACAAAGGTATAACTTTGCTATGTTTCATTAAATCCGGAAATTTACCAAAATCTACGCATCGGTTAAAAATTAGAGCTAAATGGGGAGCAATATTATCAATTATACCCTGCAAAACTGTTACTGATATACCCCATAAGTCGCCAGTCCGTTTAACTTTTAAACTTTTGAAAGTTTTGATGACATCGAAAGGTGTGATATGCCTAAACCTAAACAATTCATTGCACTCTGATACGTTAGTTTTTAACAACGACTCAGCATCTGCCGGTGAAGAATCCAAGGAGCTGGTTGTGGCTATAGGTATGTCACTAAAAAAATTATTAAAAGCAAGTGCAATTTGGTCATCTTCACAGATAATATTTCCGTTAATATTTAATTCAATGCGCTTATTATTGTTTTGAGTTTTACCTCTTTCTGAATTAATTATGTTCCAAGTAGTTTTTACTTTATTATTTGATTGGCTTATCTTATTTCTTAGATATATAGATTTTGCCGAAGTGCAAGCTTTTTTAAGCACTTTGGAATATTTTCTTACATAATCAATAAAATCGACATTTTGATTGTATTTCTTCATACCATACAACTCATACAACATAGCTCTACTTGTATAAATACCAACTGTTGCCCAGTCGTTAAACTTAATTTTATAATTTTCGTTGAAAGTCTTAAGTTTAAAAGCCTTATTAAATTCAATTTTTATAAATTCAAAGAGTTCAGTATAGAGACCACCCGGCTCGTCCTGTGCCATGCTAACAGAAACTATATTTTTATTAACGTTATCTTTAAATCGAGCGATACGATTCAAAGTGATGGGCCTACAAGTTATTTTAAGCGGCATATCATTCGATTCATTTACAAAAACTACCTTCTGGCCGCAATGATCAGAAGTTAATTCTGTAATAATTGATTTCTCAAGTGCATCACAGCTGCAAAACACATTATCGAGACAAGTGGCAGAAGTTCCCGTAATTCTGGTAGGCTCACAAAATAAATTACTAAGATTAAATGATTTAAATAAATTAATAAGTCTTATAGTTGTGGGAGAAGCTACTAATAAATTGACATTGAAATCGCCACATACTATAACATTCTTATTACAAGTTTGAGCTTTCTGTAAAGCATCTTCTACCACCATTTCAAATAAATTATAGTCACCTAAGGGGGGATGGTACACGCAAACTATAACAAAGCGCTCAAGCTCCACACAGGACAATTCTACAGTGCGCTCGATAGATAAGTCTACAATATCTTTTTACCTTTAATGTGATTTGAAACTAAAATTAAGCTACCACCGTGTATCGCTGTCTTTCTTACGAACGCACTTAACAATTTATAGTTAGGAATACTCATTAACAACTCAGAATTCTTCAACCAATGTTCGGTGACACATAATACATCAACATTATGGTATTCAACAAATAATTGTATTTCTAATTCTTTGCCAGCTAGGCCCTGAATATTCTGATGAACTATATTTAATTTATTGAGCTTAGCTTTTGTCCTAATATAAGAAAATCCCCCCCACCACTGGCATTATTATCAATAACACCAGTGTCAATAGTCCCAACTAAGCTACTTGTAGCTTGGTCATAAATGTGTATATTTCCTGCTAGCAATGTAGCGATCTGTTTCTTATACTTAATGGGCAGATACATAGTATCTTTTGTCAATTTAAAATTAAATGTAAAACTATTAATGTCAAAATAAAACATGGCGTCACTATGACGATGAATTAAATTATATAGTGTCATATTCATGTCATATATGTGCTTATTCTGTTCCTGAGACAACAAGTTAGAATAAGGAAAGGCACATAAAACAAATTGACAATTATATTGGCTGTGTAAGTCAAGCAACTTGTCGAAACTATTAATAATGCTCTTTTTCCGGACATTTAAACAATCTCCACAAAGTATGATAACAGTTGTATTATGATGAAGTTCCTGTGAATTAACATTTTTAATTAATTGCTCATAAGAAGCACCGGGATAACATTTGTTTACAACCTTTTCTTTTAATACGTTATTAATAAGAGGGCCGAAACCTTGACCAATTTTATCACTAATGACAATAGTTTGTTTTACCAAGTCCAGTGTTTGTAATGTTAGATTTGTCGATTTAGTGTTCAACTCTGTCTGTGAAGCAGAGCTAAAATTTGCGTTGGAACAGGTACAATGATTATTTACAAGAGAGTCAAGCCGTTCACTATTATATTCGCTTAATTTTATGAGTTCATCTGCCGCTGAAATATGCTCGTTAATTTGTAATTGAGCATTATAATACTGTTTATTAATAGCTTCTAAAGAGCTCTTCAAATTATTTATTTCTTCGAGAAGATGTTGCGTATCACTCTCGTACAAATCCCTACTTTGCTGAAGGCTAATATTGCATGTTTCTAATTTTTCGACTAAATTAAACCGTTCTTTTTTTAATAATATATTATTTTTGTGCGTCGACTTATATTTCTTTAAAAGTTTTTGTGATTTGTTTATGATTTTGTTGAACCTGATGTATTTTTTTAATTTATTCCGACTAGATTCGTCGTCAGAAGTCAAATCAATGGTCGAAAGAAGCTCATCAGAGTTAACATCTGAGTTACAGGCTAGTAATTCATCATAAAGGCTCTGAGTAGCGTCACTTTCCCGAGATTCTTTAACAGTCTCAAGCTGGACAATAGACTTATGAGCGTCATTTAAGCTGATCTCAAGTTCGGTGATGCGACCCAGAGCCCTCACATATGTATCGCTACACTGGCTAAATGAGTCCACTTCGGCCTGGAGCTGGTTACACCGATCGACGACATCTGCGTACTTCGTATTTAATTTCGCGAGATCTTGTTTAAGTTCCGTATTCTTTTTTAGAATTACTAGAATTTCCTCCTCACTTTCGTCCCGTTCCCTAATGAGCCGGGCGCAGAGCTCCTGAGACTTTTTTAGTTCCTGCAGAGCCAGCTTCAGCTTGTTTTCCGTGTCCTTGGCTGTTGCCTTGCGGGTCATCATTTTAGCTTGGAGTCAAGACGTAGCGAGCGTGAAAAAGATAAAATAATTATGGTTAATAATGTTTTAAAAACAAAATGAAAATAATATTAATTTTAGAAATAAATAGTTACAAGTTTAAAGTAGTAAAATAGTAAAGTAAAGTAATAAGAGTATAAAGTTCTAAGAAATGTGTAATTAATTGTTGTAATTATTAAACTATGAATATATATCTACTTGAAATTACTTAGTTATTGTCAATAAAATAAATATTTAGCACGGAAAAAGAAAAATATATAATTAACAAAAACAGAAAAAAGTAATAAAACTATAATTCCCTCAATAGCTGTGACTTGAACCGGCGTACGCTGGGCGTCCTTGTGTGTGGTACCGGCTCTTGTCCTACTGCGCCAAATAGTTGTATATTCAAGCGACGAAATAATAGTTCATATATCGATACTGACTTTTATTAATTAGAAAGGAGGTACGCGAGAAAATATTATTTGTAAGTCCAACCGTAACAATTATTATTCACTTTATTTTATAATCATTTAAATGTTTTTATTTAAAAATTATTTGTAATAGCACTTTATCATGAAGTCATTTAAAGCACTCGTTTATATAAGTAACACCGAGATTATTTCTTCGTTTTAATAAGTCACTGAATATAAAACGATTTCTCACTGGCACCGGGAATAAGTTCAAAAATATATGCACTTAACGATTTACGCTAACAAAACTAACATTTACACGTAATGTCCAGGTAATTCACAATAAAATTACAATGTTTTATTTATCTAATTACTATAACTTATTATATTATCTTAAATTTAATTACGGAGCCTATGTTGCTTGACTGACTGACAGCTGTCAATCCGTATCTATATCATTTCAGTTCTAGAATCTACTTAATTAGAATTTTCTTTATCACTTTCAGAATCATTAGTGCTACTACTGCTATCGCTAGCCTCACTTGCAATACTGTTAAACACGAGCCATGGGTGTATTTTATCCAATGCCACGATATTCTCATATTTCTTATTACCTTTTCGAGTTAAGGGTGTGTCTTCAATTAAAAACCTATCATTATCTAAAATCTTTACAATTCGATACGGGCCATTGAACTTGGGAAGTAATTTCCTTGACTTACCTAAATGTTCCTTATCATAAACCGTACGTTGTACCCTAACCAAATCTCCTATACTGTATTTTGTTCCTGGTTTTCTATGCTGATCAAATTTTTCTTTAGCGCTACGCTGATCATTTTCTATGCGGTCCTTAGTTTGTTCCCTCAGTCTATTCAAATCCTCACCAGTTATTCGGCCAGCGACATCGACCAAGACGTAATTCAATATGTTTTCAGTAGTATTAACTAACCTAAATCCAAATAGCAACTCGGAAGGACTCTTACCAGTAGTATTTAATCCTAACTGTATATCGCCTATATATTCATCCCACAGATTGTCACTTTTACCATGGCATTTTGTACCCAAAGCATCCAGGATCGTACGGTTGAATCGTTCAACTTGTCCGTTTGCTCTAGGGGTCGCCACAGCATTAAGTATATGCTTGACATTTAGATTATTAATAAAAGATTTAAACTTCGTACGAGTCAAACAAGTTCCACGATCAGTAATAAGACGGGACGGTGTGCCAAAGAAACTAAAATGTTCCTTAAGGACTCTGATTGTCGTGGTACTTTTAGTGTCTCTTACCGGTCTAATATTTATAAATTTCGTGAAAGAATCGATGATTGCTAAAATATACGTATTGCCTTTCCTAGATCGAACAAAAGGGCCTAAGTGATCCGCATGCAACGTGTGAAAAGGCACCTCAATTTTTGGGATGGGATGCAACATCCCTTCCTTACGACCCCCGGGAATCTTATGATGTGCACATTCCACGCAAGCCGATACGTACAGTTTTGTAAAGCGACGCATCTTGGGAAACCACAACACGCTCTGTAAACGACTTAGGGTTTTGTCGAAACCAAAATGTCCTACATCATCATGGTTAGTTTTAAAACATGCCATCTTACCGCGCGCGGAACTACCCATCGTACACCATTGTCTATAATCCTATATACTTACTCGCCTTTAAGTTGATAGTTTTTGTAATATCTACCCGTTTTGTTTCAGGATCCCGCAAAATTTCTTTGATTCTTTTTATTTCATCATCATTTCCCTGCACTGTAGAAATCCAGTCTTTTAATTCTACGTGTAAAACATCAAGAGCGTCACAGTCTTCATCACCAACTACCGGGTCAGTTACAGGAGCCCGACTGAGCGCATCTACATGCCCCATACGAGTCCCCGCTCGGTACTCGATCTCACAGTCGTACTCCTGCAACTGTATCCACCATCGGGAGATTTGTGGAATGAGGTCTCTTTTGGTTAGTGTGGTTCGCAATGCATTACAATCGGTTACAATTTTGAATTTAAGGCCCAAAAGATATACCCTAAATCGTTTCAGTGAAGCTATAACTGCTAAGGTTTCTAAGTCAAACGAATGTAGTTCCTGTTCGTCACTCGTAGTTTTTCGACTATAATAAGCTACAGGCCTAAGAGCTCCATCAACTTGAAAAACAACCTTCATATCGTTTCAGCAGGCACTTTAATTGGTCAACCTCCTTACCCGTCAAACATTTGTCTACTTTAATTGAGTCAGTCGAGCCATCATTATCGAAATCTAAAGTATTGACGTCCATAGGACGATTTACTCCATGAATACGTGTCAACAAGATACCCCTCGTCAAGAATAATGATTCACGAGACACATTCTGTATAAGTAAGGAACCTTGACCATTTAAAACCTGATAGTAGATAAAACTCGTGGTTAGGTTTACCCCGTAACGATCCATTAACGTAAATCGAACCCGTATATGAATCTGTACACGTCACTCTTAAGACACACGTTTCCATTGGATTAAACGTAATATTTGAATTTAGTGTAAGACAATATTTTTTTGTTACACTTCTCTCAAAAATAAGATTTTCACTTGTTTTGGTGATTACTATGTTAGGTTTTTCGGTAAATCGGTTTTGCGGTATGACCTATTAATACAGGATACTTGATAACATCATCATGTACCACAAATACTTCGACTTGTTCCTCGATGTCTTGTATTTCAATATTAACAGAAGCTACACCTAATGGGACTACGATACTGCTACCTATACCTCGCATAACTGGTAAATTTATCATTGCTATTCCACGTAATGCACAAACTCTGAGCATCACTGCAGCGTATTAAGGTACATTGACTACCAAGATCCACATATCCGGACAAAGAACGCCCATTAAGTTTTAAAAGTATTATATATTTACTATTACTAAAATGTTCCGCATCAACCCTCAAAACGTCCTTTTCCCTAGTCTTATCGGATTTATGTTCATTGTTCAAAGGTAGTCTCGAACATTTTATAGTTGTGTGTCCTAATTTATTGCATATCGTACATTTCAATATTTTCTTAGTGCATTTGAAGCTAAAATGACCTGGTTCATTACAGTTATAGCATACTGCGGCACCATTTGATTGAATTCTAGTCTTTGAATCGTTACTGGGATTTTTATTCGTATAACTACTATTATTTGTGAATGTACACTTATCGTTATGTATTGATTTTATCTTGTCTACATCTCGCGGCTGTTGTTTAATAGACTGAAAATACTCAAGCACTTGCTCTTGACATTTCGAAGCTTTAGCGCCTAATCTTAATGGTCTATCTTCAATACCGTAAAGTAAACAATCAACGGCTCGTTTACCTACAATTTCACATCTATTTAATAGTTAATCTTATCATAGTAATAAAGTTCTAATGATTCGTTATATTTTACTCGTTTAGACAACATTTCCGTCAACAGTTCGGCGTAGTCATCACTACTAGGAAAAGATTCTACCAGTTTATTTTTCCATTCGATCCAGGAGTAAGACATGGTAGGTAATACTTGATACCAGGTCTTTGCTACGCCAGATAATATAGGTAACGCATAGTGTATTACTTGATCATCACCCCATTTGTATAATTTCGAGCACTCATCAACCTTTCTGAGCCATGTATGAATAGTCTGTCCTTTAATCATTGGATCAAATTCTGGTATTACATTCCCGAGCATAGGAAATTTATTGCCTTATTGTCATTAGTGAATAGTCGCCCTCTATTCACTAATGACTTCAACAATTCTGACAATAGTTTTGAAGTATCACTATTATTAGAATGGCATACCTGTTTCGATGGAGAGTGCGAGGTCTCCCCATTACTAGAATTACCCGTGGAATTGTACCTCCATCTGCCGCGCCGTCCGGGCTGGTCGTCGCATTGACTCCGACTTCGACTGCTGCCGCGCTCGCGGAGACGGCTGCTCCGATGCTCGCGGGTATGGCTGCCTCGACGCTCTCGGAGACGGCGGCCCCGATGCTCACCGACACGGCTGCCTCGATGCTCACGAAGGCGGCTGCTCCGATGCTCGCGGGTTTGGCTGTCCCGCTCCTCACGAACACTCCGATGCTCACTGCCTCGGCGACGCTCGCGGGAACGACGTCGACTGGTTTCACTGCGAATACTCCCTTCCTCGTACTACGATCATTGGCACGGCGTCTTTTGTATTTTTCCATTCGTGACTCATGTTTATTGCTGTTACGTTTTCTTCTCTCTGATTGTGACTCGCTATTCATACGAAAAGGTGGTGTAGCGATACTCTCCATTATCGTAAATTTTGTATCTCTTACAAACGAAAGAAACAAAAATATGTATATATTCCCACTTTGCGGGTAGCAATAATCTAGTAGCCGATTTTCAAAAATATCCTGTGGGCTTGATCAATCCCACTTCTGAGTTGAAGGATTCGGGTCTCAAACTCAGAAAAACTGCAGGATTTTGGAAATAATCATGGATGTATTACTAATTTACACAACTTGGTAACAAATCATATCATTACTCAACGAGTGTTAACAAAAACAGTGCTCCCATCGACAAAAATGTACAACTCCCGCCAAAAGCAGTAAATGTTGTGTTGCCATTATACAAATTAAATGTCTTGATTATTTAATATCGATTACGATTATTGTAGTCGATATTAAATGTCTATACAATCTAATAAACTAAAATATATCTACTTATACTAAATAGCAGTTCTAAATCAATTTAATCACTGCTCAGACTGAGCAATGCTTACACTTGTAAGTAATATTGTTGTTTTCAATTTTGTAGTCTTGTTAATTCTTTTTTTTTGTTTTGTTTTTGAATGTTACCTATTTATTATATAAGTATTTTGTAATTGTTAAATATAAAATTGATATTATAAAATAGCCAAAAAAGTCAGAATTGATAAAATTTATTAAAAAAAATATTTAATAAAACATAAAAAAGAATGTAACCTTGCTGAGTTTCTTGCCGGATCTTCTCAGTTGAAGGCTGACTTCCAAACCGGTTGTAGCTTCAGTAACTTTAAATTTGACCTTCATAAGTGCCCTCCGAGGGCCTAAACTGAAACTGGTTTTGAATTTGAATTATCATAATCATAAATTATCTTAAGTTTTGTAAGTGAACGGAAACTTCTACCACTTGTTAGTCTGTTGCACTACGTAGGTACCTATGTCCTGCTCCTAGTACTCACTTTGGTAATATTTATTCACCCGCCAAGGCTACAATAAATAAAACAACAAATTGAAAGCAAAATTTCATTTTTTTCAAATTTCAGACTTCTGCCTAAACTGAAATTAGTTGTTTTTTTTTTAACATTATTTAATTTTATTAAGTACATACACTTCTTACATATTATTGCATTAATGAAATTAACTAGAGCCGCTAAAGTAAGTGTTGGCAGCGCAACGAGACGCCGGCGTAGGTACAAAGAAGTCGACAAGCGGTATCGTTCAGTTAAGCAGCTTATGACATCGAAAAGATTATAAGTGAAAACATCGAGATGCAGGTAAGTACACAATAGTATTAAATGCAACGTTTTGCGCGTGGAGGGATACATAGGTGTATACAAAGCGCAGTCCGCGACCCACGTCGCTACGTTCGTACCTAGTACCTACGTAGGTACTTGCTTGCACTAAAGGTACACTACTACACGTGGGTGGGGAACCACACTTAACATTGTTTTAGCGAAGATAATTTACAAGAATAAATACATTTTCATTTAATAACATATAAGCCGTCCTACTGTACCATACTGTATATTATTACAAAATTCACAGACGAAATCATTAATACAAGAAATGAACGTCATTAAATTAAGGAGCACGGTAGTGCCCCCGCCAGGTCCAGCAGGTGTCTCGTACTGTATTGTAAATGAAAAGTTTGCATTAAATCATTAGGGTACCTAAGTTAGTAAAGACAAAGAGCATCATAAAAGCTTGGAATAATCTTATCACGTATCCAGCAGGAGCTAGATGCATTTTGGTCCTCATTCAAAATTCGTTTAAGGCATTTCTCGCAAGAAAGCATCAAGCGTCTCGTCACTCAATTGATAGCCGACACCCAACCTCCAGCCTGTGGCTGTGGCTGTGGACCACAAGGTCCCATCCTAGCCGCAACGCGCTGAGTGTTGGCTTTGCTTATTAGTTTTATTCAATCATGTTTGATTGATTAAAATAGGTATATATTTTATACAATAGTAAAGTATACATCGAATAACGATAATAAGCATATTTCATTTCAGAATTTTTTTGCTCGGTATTACCAGTAGAATCGATATCCATGAGTTTGATATTGCCTTTTTGTTTCAAAGGAAATCCAAAGAGGATTTATTGTATAAAAATGTTATTTAACTCTTCATATTAAAACCGGAAAATGATCATATGACTGGTCAAATTGTTTATCATTGTGTCAGTCGGCATGGATCCTTGGATACGAGATGAGATCAGTCACATTACAGTTAGTCAATTTATGATATAAATACGAATGATACAGTGCGTTTACAAGCAAGTCACAAGTTTACTGATAATACTAATAATAAACAACATCGTACCTCTACGACTGGACGCGAGATTCGTCTGGTACGGACACACAGTAAGACGGAACCTCGCCGGACGCGTACTCGTGACTCGAAAATATCATACGCTACTATAATACATTACATTAAATACGAGATTGTTGCGTAAAAACCGCAATAGTCATCTCGAACAATTTAATAAACATCAAAAATGCAAAGGTCAACGGTGGCTAATAGGAGAGATATAAACGACGCTATAAATATATATCTAATGAACCAGGTAAATTTATATCTCAAAAATGATAACATCTCCTCAGAGTCAATAGAGAATATAATTTATAAAACATGAAGCGCGGGCGTCGTCGGCTTGTGTTGTATAGCGTACGCGTCGACCGGACTACTGTCGGACCCGGAGGCACGGCACGCGAGCGGCCGCCCATTGCGCTCGTCCGGTCAGTGCTGACACTGCTGACGCGTCGCCTCCTGTCACATCAACACGTTCACGTCGTTACACGCCCAGATGAAAAATACCACTGGAAATGGACTACCCGTACTACATTACCCTGTCCACGCGTTCATCGGGATCCAAGTCGAGGTCAGCAGTAAACGGGCGCGCGATGTGGACGCTTAGCTGTACGTGAGCCTCGTCATCGGCGCACTCTAACGATGACGTGCTGTCGAAGTGAATAGAGAAGAATATAGAAGAAGAAGATTATACCTATAACAACAAACAATAATCAATTTTATTTTTAAACAGTTAGGTTGAAATAATTATATAGCAGACCTGACTGTGAGCTGGTGGAGGTCGTTCTGCAGCAGAGGTAGCTGGTCATCGTGTCTTGCGTGCGCGTGGCATTCGCAGCGGCACTGGTCTGGATCAACGTAGCTAAAAACGACACCACCGGTACCCACACCTGTGCCTGGGCTCATGCCACCCTCCGCTCCTGCCGGCAGCGTCTGAATGCGCTTAGGTTGCTTGCGACGCTCTGGCACCTCCTCGAAATCAATCCACTCTGGTTTCGGGCGTGTCTCTGCTCCTATATAATAGTATTGTTATATTATTGTTGTAATGAAATAATTCACGAAAGAACGTCAACATGTATTCAATAAAAATATTAACCATCGCCTCCGCTTCTGGTGCGTTGACGCGAGATGCGATCTGGCAAAGTAGGTGCGGGTGACACGAGGGATGCGGTGCGCGCACGACGTGGCAAACGGATCCGCAGCTTGTCACCAAGCGGTGGTGCGGTTGCTGGTGGCGGCACAGGCGCACGCGGCACGCTGCCTGCTCCTGCAGCACGTGGTCGCTCGACGCCCGACACTCGCACGCCACCACGATCGCGAACTGGCACCATCGGTAGCGCTACGGATCGTTCTAGCGGTAGCGTCGTTGGCACATATGGCAGTTCTTCCTCAAAAGACTCCTGAACCACTAGGCCACGGCGCTCAACATCGTTGCCACTGCGAGCGGGCGCCGTTTCCGAGCTCGGCTCCGACTCAGAAGAGTCACGCGCCGCCACCTCCTGCGGTGAGGGAGCACTCGACCTATCGACTGCCTCCAGTCCGCTGCTGCTGGGACCGAATGGACTTTCGACCGCCTCGCCCGCAATGTGTGTATCGCGAAGTGACGATGGCCGAGCCTCGTCACCATCCACGAAACTAGGAAACGATCCAGATATCTCGCTGGTCACGCTTGGAGTTTTGGTAATACTGAACTGCGTGCTGAACACTTGCTCGCGGCTACCGACGTGTGTCGTGAATACGAGCCGCTCTTTTCGCCTACGGCGCCCATCATCGGGCGCAGGAGTGGGGTCTTGTAGAGTTTCAATATTCGCGATTGCAGGCTCGCCGAAGCAATCATTACCTGGCTCGATGTTCAGATTTGCCTCCACTTCGTCCGTGCTGACCTGGCCCACCGGTGATGGAGCTTCGACGTTCGATGGCTCCATTCGTTTTGATGAGGGAGTTGGCTCTATGATTACCGTCGTTGGGCCCGAGAATTCGCACTCAGCGGTCTTTTCTGTCGGAGATCGTAGAGGAATTATTATGCTCCCGTCGGGAAGAACGGTGCGCCGAATCGGTTTTGAGGTAGTTCGTGTGGTTGTTGATGAAGTTGAAGCAGTCTCGGGCACGATGCGTGGCTGTGGGGCAGAAGCGGGGCGGGGCGTGGTCTCCCGGGGCTGCGGGTGATCGATCGCAGTGACCTCTACCTCGACCTCACGTCGCGTGCCACTCGAACCGGGTCTTTCGTCGGGGGGCGTACGGAGCGGTATGTGAATGATTCCATTTTTTGCCTCTTCATAGTACTTGAGCCTTTCCCCGCGACGCAAGCGTTCGGGTGGTGGTTGTGCAGGTGCTGGGGTGAGTAGCCGCTGCGGTTGCACTACTGGCGAGCCTTCTCTTGAACTTGGAGACGGCGAAGTCGCACCGCGCTTAGGCGTACGGAATAGCGACAGCACTGAGCCCCGTATCTTTGTCGCTGAGGTGGGAGTGGCTGACCGGTCACGACTTTTACTGCGCGAACGACCCTCGGTGAGACTGCGCTTGCGCCGCAGTGCATCGGAGGGTGAGTCTGGAGAAGCGATGGTTTCGCGAGATTTGAACAGTGAGCAGAAAGAGGATTTTCGGGAGACAATAGGTCCCGACGGTGAAGGGGAGCGCCGTGCGGGACTGGGTGGCGGTGGGTCACATGCAGGGGCGGCGAGAGAGGTGGTAGCGGTAGGGGTGGAGGCAGGCCTGGCCGCGCGCTCCAGCGCTAGTGAGTCTGGCTTGCGAGCGCTTGCGCCACTGTTCGCGTTGATTGCCGTAAGCTCGGACTCCTCTTCGTTATCCTTAAAAAATAAAGTGACATATAGATATTAAGTTGTTAAAAAAAAGTGTTTATATAACGGGTACAATTACTACTCGAGAGAAGAAACAGGTCCTTTGATAAAAATAAATTAATATATCTTAGAGAAATGGGCTGTTTTTGCCAAACACAACATATTCAATGTCCATAATGACGAAACTTTTAGTAATGATCTAAACTACCTACCGATTTTTTTTTTATATAAAGTCATTACCTCGTATTCCTTTTCGGGCTTTAATCTTATGCGTATTATGTCTCTCGATCGGTTCTCAGTCTTGTAGACCTCTGGCTCGGATGGCTCTCGGCGCACTCTCGGCCTAGCACGCCTCTCTTCTACCCGTGCTCGATTTCTTTTCTCTTTTTGCCGTTTGTCATCGTCCGGTGAAGGATCAGCATGTGGAGGATCAGCAGGTGGAGGGTCAGCAGTTGAAGGTACGGGTAGTGAAGCAGGTGCAGGAGCCACCAAAGTTGGGGCGATGGCAGGAGACACGGGTGGCGTTACAGGAGGCTGCCGTGTGCCGGTGCTCTCGACGGTCACCTCAGTGCGCACCTCACGGTGATCACGGGCGTCCACCGGCGCTGATGAGTTCATTTTGGCAATTTCCAAGAGTCTTTCCTCAACAGCCGCAGCACATATCTCCGGGTCGGTCTCGATCGGTTTCGGACCGCAAAAGGAAGTTTCGAGCAGCATTCTGTGAGGCGAAGGTGAACGTGACACGCCAGAGACGACGGACAACCGTGACACGCGGCTCGCGTGGCTAAACCCGGACAACGCAGAGTGAGCAGAGCACTGCGAGCCGACACTCGAAAGCCGGCTCGTGCGGCCGGATACTGCTAGCAGTGCCGCCTCCGAGCCCTGGCTGTCTTTGCGAGAATGGCGGCGTGAGCTGGTAGATGGTGGGGGTGGTACCACGCTGGGCCTCATAGGCTCACCGGGCGCGCCCTCGAGAAATGCCAGCTCCTCGGTAGAGGATCGTAGGTCTAGTGCACCGTCCTCGCGGAAGCCGAGCTCGAGGCGGCCACGCGTGTCTTCGTTGCTGGCGGTGCCGGCGAACAGCGCTAGCTCCGGTGAGCTGTCACGGGAGTCGTGGTGGCTGGAGCTGGAGGCGCGCGAGATGTCGATGCGTGGTGCCGCTGGCGTATGGAGCCCCGCAGCTGGTGTTGAGTGCGAGCGAGCACGCTGCTCCGGCGGTGCTAAGCTGTCGCTCGCTGTCTGCGTGGTGGCCGCTGGGTCCTCTCGAATCTCCGGCAGTCGAAATGTTTGCTTTGACTCCGGACTCGACTATAAATTATGAACACCATTATTACTAAACAAGCCATATAAAAAAACAGTACGGCACATTTTAAAACGGTGCATGCTCCAAATATGTAGCACAAAGTATTTGCAGTTATCGCTTAAGAAATCAATGTCAAAACTATATTGAATATTACAAATTTGGTGCCTAGTTGTGTTATGTTTACAATTTGGTTCAATGTATAACCCGAATAAATTAATAATACTTAAAGTATACGTAGGCACTTATGTATTATTAAAAAAAGGTGTGCAGCAAAATATAGTTAGGTAAAGCTTAACTAGAAAGCGCCCGTCATGGCATAGGCAGTAAAGCGCGTTCGGAAGCTACAGAGAAAGAGAGAGAGTGTGAGATACATACTGGTGGTCTCACCTCGTCAGAGACGTCGTGGTCGAAAGAGGCGATGGGTGCGGGCCCGCGGCGCGGCTGGCGCACGGGCGCGCCGCCGGCGCCGGCGCTGGCCGCCATCCGCCGCCGCGCGCGCCCTCCCTCGAGCCGCTCCTGCGCTACTGCCGCCGCGCCGCCATCGTGCTCCGCCCGCCCTCTCCCGCCGCTGATGATGACGCGATCATCAGAACTGTATATTCGATAATACAAAACGATTCTGCTGTTCCAGTGTCATTTATTTTACTGGCATGTTCAGTAACTTAGACTTACGTTTACGGTCATACTACGGTGGTAGTATGTTATTAGCTTTGACCATCAGCGGTGCCCTTCTAGGGCCTAGACTTTATCTATGTGCTGATAAAGTCCCATGACCGATTTAATTAAGTTTAAGAATCTATGATCGGCTTAGTGCATAACTAATAAGCATACCTACTTATCGTCTCATTAAAATTAAAAGTTAATCGACATTTTTAAAACTGACAAGAGATTTAGTTTCTAGAGAAGATAGGTAGTGCGTTGACAGATATGTAGATAGTGCACTGCTAATTGATATGCATGCATGCATTCTAGTGAATGCAGTGATTTTTTGAAAAAGACACTAATAAAGCAGGCATACCTTGTTTTGGCGACTTGCAGAGGATTTTTATAAGTAAGGCACTAAGGAGTTTTCCCGATGAGTGGCGATGGTACGATGGTTTTACTACAGATACCTTTAGTCTTCAACCAACCACACTATCGCCCATACTATTTAACTTATTTTGACGTATGGACACTTGCTATTTATACCACTGTGTGACCGTTTATTTTGTAGTTGAAGTAGCATTAATGCCAAAAGTGATATGCCGGATCCAACTCGTGGCACAGTCGCGACTAATTTTGAAGGATGTCAGAGGCCATCGTGAAGGCAGATATGACGACGGGGTCGAGAGACGGGCGAGACGGCGGTGACAGGCGCGCTATACTCGGGCATGTTCAGCGCCTTCGCGGACACATCCTCGATGTGATCTGACCGAAGTTCGGAGCGGTACACGATGGCGACACGTACCTGAGGGTGCGGGGCTCATCGCGCTGCGCGCCGCGTCTTGTGAGCGCCGAGAGCCATCGACGTGCCCCGCCGCGCATGCGCGACGCTCACGCATGCGCGTCGAGCTTCGCCCTACTTCCTCATCTATACATGCAATGGGACGACCCGAGAAACGGAACACACGCGATATTCGTAGGTCTCCATGTCACTTAATCGTATTACCTTTTCGTGATCCTTCGACTTTTTGAGAGTTATTTCAATGTAGGGATATTTGAAACCTGAGCCATCACCTCGCGTCGGGCGACCCCTATTTTTAATAGGTCAACACGGTGGAGAATACGTTTACTGCGGAAATAACTTATGGGTATTCGGAACGCCGACGCCCGTTGGTTCACCGTTGTCGGAGTGACGGCGACGAGAACGTGCTCGGTTCGTCTCGTCGATGTCGCATGTATTCGAGCTGTCCTTAGTTAAATCGATTGCTATTCCCATTCGTTCAACTTAACACGCAACTGACTTTACTGTTGCTTAAACGATGAATTTTGATGAGTTCTATATTTCGCTTGTGAATACGCCTACCGAACTCGTCGATAAGTTCACAAACCCATAAACTATGTAGTTAAATAGATTTTTTGCGTCTTGTCTTTAGGTTAGTTGTGGCAGATTACTCGTAAAAATTGTTAGATTGTTTTGATTGTTCATCGATGTAGGAATCCATTATTGCAAGGCTAGTTTTTATGTAGGAGTTTATTATTGTAGGAGGACATAATTCATGAAAAATTACTTCATTCAATAGCTTGGGTCAATAACAATGTCAATGTGCAAAAAACATAAATTGGATTTATTTGCCAGTATTTGTTTCGGCGCCGCAAACGTTATTGTGATAATGACCCTATTGTACAAATATTAGTTGGTGTTGGAACAGTATCCATTTGATATTTGTTGTTGCGACTGAGAGGTATCTTGGCAGTATGGAGTGTGCCGCCGCCACTGTACCAAGTACCTATGGATTTGTAAAATATCTTATTAAAAGATATAAATTTGACCTAGAATCACATCCATCTCCTTTTTAATGGACCACGTTCAAATTCAGCCTACAAATATGGTAGTGTAGCTAATGGTTGGCAGTTAACAGTCTCTGAAAGTCAAACCGCAGTCATAAAGTCTTTAGCAGTCGATATCCAAGTTTACCAACAGTTTTTCATAATGAATTATCGTCTCGAGGAGTATAATTACAGTCTTTAAATGTAGCCCTCAGTTCTGAGTTCGTACGAGCAAGTACGTACTACTACCACAGTGTTTTGGTCAGAAATGTTAGGGAGCATGACACGTCGACCACGCAGTGGCAATCTCTCAGGTATTGCAAATGTCGAGAGGCAGCAATGACCACTCAACATCAGGGGGACCATCAGTCTGTTTGTCGACCCACTTGACATTAAAAAAAGCTCCACTGATGATCATATATCCGCAGAAACCAATAAAGTAACAGGAGTATCGTATCACGATGACTCTTGGCCGATGATGAAGAACATATGGTAGGCAGGGATAAATAAGTGTCACTTGTCACATCTTAATTTTATTTATTAACAACAAAACATAGGGTCCACTTGTACACTTGTACTAGGTACATAATAATATAATATGTCATCTCGAACAGCGCCTAAAACTCACTTTAGTTATATTACGGTACATTTAGATACCTACATATGCATCATAATATTATTGTATATGCATATAACATGAATAAGGTATATACGTAGCATTATTGAGTAGGTTAATAAATAAACACCGAGAAGATGGTTCAGCTTTATACAAATCTGTGCGGGAAGTCCGCTCCTCACCCACGATGATAATTATTTAATATTCTTATTTACTATTATTTGTATAATGTGTGCACTATCATTAATTTGATTGATAACTAGTGAACGAGTTCATGTACATGATAACTAACAAAGTGTAGGTAAACTCAGTAACGCGGCTCTACACGTGGCAATGTGTCCAACCGAGCTCTGTGGAGATAGCTCCAGCCCAGTTCTACCGACACTCGCTAAATAATACTATTTGTAAATCATTAATGCTAATGGAAAATAGTTCCTATTTTATTTATTGTTCAACGCATTTTACTCGCTAATATTTTTAAAGGCCAATCAAGCGTCGGTACATATAACTTAAGTTGCCGCACATTAATATCGAACTCATCGATGGAGCGGGGTTAGCTACGCGAACAAACGGAAGGTAATTTGTGCTGATAGTGATCACTAAATAGCTCAATTTACAACATGGAATATGCTATAGAATATTAATAATTTTCTACATTGTTCATATAACTTTATTGCTTACACTTCTAAATATACATGTCAACAGGTAACGGGGATAATATCACAAATGTCGCGGATAACTTGCGCATACATGCTACTGCACTGTGCACTCCGAGTCCAAGTCGATATACTCTGTTAGTGGTAACTGTATCGCAGTCACGAGAGTCCGCGGCGGCGAGGCGGCGCGGCGGCGCGGCGGCGCGGGCGACGAGCCGCGGGACGACGGTTCCGCGATCGATCCCTTGGTATACAGGGACACAGTTTTAGGACTAAGTATGGGACTAGCTCTGAAATCACTGAATAAATAACCCTGCATGGGTACTCACTACGGATTAACTAGAAAGCAGACGAGATTGAAGCTCTGTACTTTTCTTTGATAAATATATTACTACAATTAACTACTGCGACAGTGGGATTTCGTCCATAGCTACATTATCATTATATATATTTATACATATTTAATGTGATTAAATACTTGGAACATTTATTTACAGTGTTTTGGTATTTTACGGATACCTACTCATTGCCACAGAATATGTAGTAGTGCCTACAATGCAGATGAGCCGCTGTCCCCCAGATAATAGTTTCGCACCACGTTAACAACGCGTAACGTGTCGTCCACAAGGCGCTACAGCTACACCTACCGACACCCCGATTTCGTTCTATTATGTTCCTCCCTTGCTCAAAACTATTCAAACAATATTCACTCAACCTATATACAATACAAGCAAATAGCTATAATACTTCTGTGCCCGTATAAATACTCTACTAATTTTATAGATATGTAGAACACACACCATAATCATTTCGCAAATAATTTTTAATTCATTTGCGCCTCTTCAATTCGAAAAATGTAAGAGTAAGCTACCTCTTTAAATAAACCTAGCTGCCAATATACACGTAAGTATATATAGGTATATCTGTTCTGATATATCTTACAACCAACATATTCGCAACGTATTTTAATATTCAAACTATATTTATTTCTCCTATTTCCGCGTAGGTATCCGCGATGCCTGCATGTACCCGTAGGTGTAACATAAACAGACTAAGCCGCGACCAGCTGGCGCCCAAAACATTAGTCGGAGTCCGAGTCGGAGGAAGGCGGCTGCGGCACGGCGACGGCGGCGGCGGCGGCGGGCTCGGCGACGGCGGCGGGCGCGGCGGCGGCGGGGGTGGCGGCCACCGCGTACGCCGGCGCCGCGGACCCCGACGTGCGTTCGATGCCCACCCTGCACGACAACCACACCACTCAGCACCTTCTGCTCTGGTCAGGTCTGACCGCAGTAGGTAGGTAGGTAGGTAGCGATGTAGACTCACATGTACTCGTGCCTGGCGAGGTAGCGCACGTACTTCTCGGGCGGGTCGGAGTCACTGTGGTGGTTCTGCAGCGAGACGGAGCGCACGGTCATGTGGCTGACCTGCGTGGCGGGCATCGTGAACTCCACCAGCGCCCAGCGCGCCAGCGCCGCGGGCACCTGGTCGTACGACGTCAGCGCCATGCGGCACACCAGGTTGTGCGTCGTGTACGCGCCTGGACACACCACTTATTGTCAGACAGATATAGGGCTTGCCGCATTTTACAGTTTCTGTCATCGCGGTGCTCTAGTGAAAAGTTTGTATAGGTTTTTGGACGATACTGCACGAAAAGTAAAATGAGTGAGACCTTGTCCCTCCTTGGGCAGGCGCGGCATCCTCCACACGATGGCGCGGTGCTGGTGCTCGTACTTGGCCTGCCCCGAGGTGACCTCGATGAGCGACTCCTGCAGCGTGTCCACCGCGCCCAGGAACCGCTCGATGCCTTTGATTTTACCCGTACGCCTGTCGGTTCCGATAAACATATAATCGATATACATGTAGAAACATGCATGTCGCTTTTTTTTATATAAAACATTAAAAATTTTACCATTTTACAACATTTCGGGATTCGGCAACGATCGAAACGGTCGCCGACCTTTCAAAAATCTCTACACACCCTTCTTGCAGAACCCCATGCTTTAGGTTCTCCGTTGCTCTATTTTAAAGACGATAGTACATCGGTCGACCAAGACGCCAGATCACTGGCCCGAAAAACACAATATTGTTGTGTCGGCAAAAAGATAAGTATGTAGCTTAGTATCGTAATTAGTGACCTGTGCGCCGACTTGACGGATCCGTATCGGAAGTGCTTCTCGACACGGAACAGGTAGATCCAGCACTCGGGGATGGGGAAGCGCACGGCGACGTCCTCGCACGGCACCTGGCCCAGCTTGCGCGACGCGAAGCCCGGCACCAGCACGTCCGCGCGCAGCTCCACCTGCACGCAGTGGCCACGCAAGTGCACACGCACTTGTCATATTGTGTCGTTCCATTACTTGGAGTTATTATTGTGCTTTTACTGCGACATCATTTAATTTTTTGCGAGAACTGAGTATGCTTTTTCCGACTACCCAGAAAAAGCATAGGTACTCATACAATTAGAATCGCCTAGCAGGCTACCACCCTCGAGTTGAATATTAGTCGCCAGTTTCATGTTACGTCAGTTGCACACGACAGACGAGGAAACAGTTCAAAAGTATACACCTTACTTACATATATTCATAGATACAGATAGATAATTTTATTTTGTAATGGGTACAGGTGCTGTGATATAGAAACAATTTTTATTTTGCAAAAGTACTAGAACGAGTTATTAACAATTTAAGTTATCGATTTATACAAACATATTTGTTGTACTTCAAAATCATTCATGTATTATTCTTGTAAAATATTATGATATGCACGCTATCAATATACGAAATAAGCATAGACTTGCTACTTCTGCTTATAGACTTATAAACGTGCAATATCCATTCTTAAGACTAGGTCTACCTAGATCTACCTACACATCTTCTATAACAAATAAATAAATAACAACATCCTTGGTGAAATAAAAAATATTCTTCACAATTTTTTTTTTAAATGAATACTTTATAGTTAAATAGCTGTCCCCCGCGGCTTTACCCGCGTTCCCGTGGGATGTCACATGTATTATACATAAAAACCTTCCTCTTCACTCACTCTATCTATTTAAAAAACCCGCATCAAAATCCGTTGCGTAGTTTTAAAGATTAAGCATACATAGTATAGGGACAGAGAAAGCGACTTTGTTTTTTACTATGTAGTGATATCCTGGGACATTCTTTTCACGCGGCCATCTTATCTCAAAATAAGCAGAGTGTGTATCTACTATGGAAACCAGATAATTGATATAATTTTTTTCTCTAAATACATACTTACATATGTAATACTACTACGTAAGTATGTATGTATTTAGAATAATATATTCAAATGCATATATTATATCTACACCCAGACACAGAACAAACAGTCAACTGGCCAATTAATCATCTAACGTCATAGTTACCATGGTGATATTGTCCCAAAAGCGGAATCGGTCTACAGAGGAAAGGTATAAGACAACCCCAGTCACACTCACACCCACACCCACCTTATTCCCGGTAACGCACCACGCAGCCTTCAGCTGCAGCGGCAGCTCGCGGTTCTTGGGCGGCCGCACGCGGAATCGCATCAGTTCAATGTAGCACGCGTCGGGCGGCTTGAACCTGGGTCAAGCATGGCATAAGCTTCTTCGCTCGCAATTAAAAGAGTAGTGCCTTATGAAGAATGTGAGGCTGAGCAGTGAGAGTGCTGTTTATGTTTCCTTATTCACACATGATATCGTCAGGCATAGTTCAACATCGCTTAAATAGCAAGTACCATACCAGTTACATTTACTTTTAGATGGATATGGCTGATTTTGTAACTTACGAGGTATGTATTGAAATATCCCAAGACGTTCTTCACACATGGTTACCTGATCCCAAGTTAAGCAGAGTGTACTGCTTGTAGTATGGCTACCAGGTAACAGATATACTACATAGACTACTTTTTGTGTAACCGTAGTCTTGTCGTCTAGTAAGGTAGGTATGGTAACGTACTTGATAATCTGAGAGTCGTCGAACTGGTCGGGCTGCACGCAAGCGTGGAAGTGCGCGTCCTCGACGCGGATCCACTCCTCGGTGACGACGGGGATGATGTCGTGCCGCCCCACCACCTCCTTGCCCTGGCGCCGCAGGTCGTTCACCCCCAGTTCTACGTCCGGCATTCCTGAACATAGGACATTTACTCTATATCTATTTATACTTACTCATGCCTCTTGCCGAGGGATCGAACGTTTCCCAAGATAAAAAGACTGATAAGGACGTTTTTACTGCTAGAACGTAATGTTTCGGAACCACGTTGGAAGCATTTTGTGAAGAAAAAAACATACAGCAGGTAAATTAAGTCTCACCACTAAGAAAGCCCAGGAAGAACAGTCGCACGCGCGCGATCTGCTTTAGCACGGAGCCCTCCGCATCCTGCTCCACGTACAGTTCATCCACCGCCGTGATTTGTACCTGCAGATCATAACGATAGAATTACCACTATCCCCAGTCGTAGTGCGAGCAAGTCAGTGCCGCTATTGCCTCGTCGCGTTACCTCTTCCATCTTGTAGGTGAGTGCGCGGTCGCGGTGCGCCGGCAGCCGGAACAATGCCTCCTCCACGCAACACGAGAACTGCTTCACGTCCTCGTAGCTCAGGGAGCCCAGCTTGAACAGCTGGGACACCTGCACCATACTACGCGTTACCATGTACTCGTTCGTGTTTTGCAAATATTTTGCAAGTTTGTGAGACGGTATGTAAGAAGTGTGTGTGGAGTGAATGTGTGCAAGGATACCTGCGGCGCGTGTTCGACGGGCAGGCCGAGCTTGCGCAGGTCGCTGCCGAATTCCTTGACGCCCTGGTAGTCGCCCTGGATGGCGTACGCCGCGAACTGCGACAGCTTGTTCGTGATGCGCTCCGCTTTGCGCACCTGGCCCGGCCTGCCGAATTCCAGTGCCGCCATGCCGATCGTTTACACATTATCATTATTTTTACAATATATCATGCAGATAGTAGAACTATATTGACGAAGGGCCGTCGTTGTAAGTTATCCAAAATCAACTTAAAATTAAGATCCTAGACCGAGTATCATCCTCTTCGGTTCAAAGTTCTGATTATTAAATTGGTTTTGAAATAATGAATATTAGTAACCTGACACCGGGGCGCTCCTTGTAGAAGATGTACTGCAGCTTGACGGTGAAGATCTTGCCGAACTGGTCAAACTGCTGCGCGCCTACCTCGGACACCGAGTAGCACGCTTGCAGCGGCAGCTCCTGGAACGGCTCCTTGTCGCCCACCGCGTTGTACAGCTGCACCACAGGGTTGTCGCCCTGGTACGTCAAGCGCACGAATATCTTCTTCCAGAACCTGACGACGTGCACCGTATTTTAATATTCAAGTATGTACTAACGACATATCGGCTGTTGCATGCGAACAAATGCAAAATGTGCTTATGCACAAACGGTATGGTATATGGACCGGGCATAGGCCCACTAACCTCGTTTAGGACGCTCTCACACACACAGCAGGTCACAGAAACACATATACAAATGCAAGGTGTGAAGACTGTATTTCTGTATAATAATTGAGAATGAATAGAAAGTAGACCTCTGTCCTGTGATCTTCTTCTTGTTGGGCTGTCGCAGGTGCATCTCCCAGCCGGGCCCAGCGTACTTAGTGCGCGGGAAGTCTTCTAGCGGCACCGACACGTCGTCGTCGAACAGTGGCGTAGGTGGCGTCTCTGCGCCCGACCCCGACCTCGACCCTGACCGCGAACCGGCACCTGTACGACATCTACGTTTCACGATCACTCTAGCGTGATTAAGTTAGCAACCAAAGTGTGTACGAGATTAACAAAGGGGTTTTCTTTCCCAGACAAAATATACACAGTCAACGCATACGATTGTTATGTATCTCGCTACCTCTTACGACTCAACTACTTATATAAAAAGGCTGGACATACTAATATACGTGATAATTACGAATGCGACCGAGTACTACTCGACCACAGTTGAACCTCCCGTGGTCGTGTCGTGCGGTTTGTGTGTGGTGTGTATAAATACCGTGCATGGGCTCGGCTTGTGAGGTCGGCATCGAGAGCGGGAAGCCGCTCTTGTCGAAGGGGTTGAAGCGTGGCGAGTCAGGGGCGGGCGCGGGCGAGGGCGAGGGAGCGGGCGGGGCGCGCGGTGGCGGAGCCAGCACCGGCACCGCGGCCGTCGCCTCCTCGACGCGCGTCGCCCCCTCCTTTGGTCTGCATCAGACGATTTATTAAAACCTATTATTTTCATACCTACAATCACCGGAAAGTAATGCTAGGTCTGAAGTCTCGACTTAAGGTTACCAACTAGCTTCTGCCCGTGGCTTGACTCGCGTAGGCTACAAAATGTGGTACACAGAGATTGTTTTTTAAAGTCAGTAAATTTTTTATTTTATATTTGTATAGCTGTGCCCCGCGGTAAACATACCGTATCGCAACGCCCTCCCGCGCTTTTACTGCGTTTTCGCTTTTTCCTTTTGCTCGGTCCCTACGAGACGTAGCATAATGTTATGTAGCCTATAACAACCTTCCTCAAGAGTTGACAAATGCAAAAATAATGTTACCAATCAAGCAGACATACAAACAATTGGACAATAAATATAAAAGTGGTAGAAATCGATTCTGTTGGTTATCCATTAACACTATATAATATAACACTACTATAATGTTTCTCAAAATTTTCAATGTACATTAACGTCACTTCTACATATTGATTAGTAGACTAGTGTATGATTGATTCCAGAGTTATATAGATCCATGAAGTACCTGATGAATACGGAGAAGGTATCGTCGGCGGAGTCTCTGGAGCCTTGGTGTTCCAGGCGTGGTGTGGCAGCGGGTGGCGGTGGAGCACCCATACTTAGAAACGGGTCGAAAGCCTCGGCTTCGAAGCCATTGCCTGCTGGTTCCGGGCCCCCGTCCTCTCCCCACGCACCTGTTGTATGTATGCGTTGTAGGGCTTGGGGGATCAGTAAACATTTGCCCAATTTTTTTTTACATGTTTAAAGCTATGTGTAACTGTAATTAAAACATGACTCATAACGAGGAGCTATCGCTACTTCGTTAGTCATTGGGAGCCACTGGTTGTAAGCAACTAACGGCCAAAATTAATATACGATCCCGATCTAAAATTGCAAGATTGAAATAGAATTTTGACATTACGTGTATTAAAGTTATTGTCAAAAGGTTCATCAATCCATCGATTTTCGATCGGGATTGCATATTAATTTTCGCCGTTAGACAGTTCCGGTCGCTGTAAATCTCTACAGGGTAGTCCTATTTTATTCAGTAGGCATAATATGATGGATAGAATACGATTTTCCCTTATTAGTGGTTGCCTACTTTATTTGCGTTAAGTTGTGCGACGGTTAGTCAGGCAGTTAATATTTTTGATGTACAAAAAAGATAGAACTGATACACTCACCTGTGTTGACGTGATTCGCAGAGGTAGAGTCGAATTTTGCTGAGAAAGCATCAAAAGCATCTTGAGATTCAGGAAATGCATCTTGCATCATCGCATCCGGCGCTGTGCCCCAGTCTAGGTCTCCACAAGATGAGTTTCGATTGTCTTCAAAGATATTCTTTTGCTCCATGCCAAACACATCTGCCTGGTTGCCTCCGAACGAATCCGTCGCAGCCGAACCAAAAATGTTCTGTTGCGCCGTGTCGGTAACACCAGTCACAGCCGTATCGATCTTTTGTGTTGTCTCAAACATATCACTACTCGGAGCCATAAATGAATCATCCGGTTTTACCCCAAAAATGTCAATAGAGGGGTCGCTAAAAGTATTGTCTAGTCTTTCGACTACATCGAATGGGTTTCTTTCAGCGTCGCTCGAGCGATGGGTTTGGAGATTGTCATTGACAACATCTGCAAACGGTGAGGTATTCGATGGTGCCGATAATACCTCGGATGGCGGTTCCGAGCAGTCCATTGGGGCTTCCAAGTCCGGTGTATTTGTAGAAGAGAAAATCGGCTCAATAGGCTGATTTTTTATATCTGTTGATTTGACCACATAAGAGGACGATGTCGGTGTCTCCGTATTATTCACTTGTGGTTGTCCCTCATTATAACGATCAACAGGGATATCTTCATTAATGTCATCGCTCAAAAAATCGATTTGCTTCTCTTCTATTTTGGGTGCAGAGTACAAACTCATAATCGCTTCTTTTGTTGGCTTTATCAACATTGGAGCCGGTGCATCAAACAGATTAATGTCATCTTGGGGTTGTGGTGGTGGTGGTCGTGGTTGTACCAAAGGCGGTGGTGCGGGGCGAGGTGGGGGTGGGCGAGGCACCGGTGGAGGGCGTGCAGGGGGAGGACGCGCTGGCTTGTTACGGTTGATGTCAAAGCTATCTGCAGGTGCAGGTGCGGGTTCGGCCTTCTCTGACGGTTCGGGCTCGGGATCCGCCTCTAACTCTGACTCTGGTTCGGGAGTGGGGCTTGGCGAGTGGATATCGCGCACCGATACCGGGCTAGGCGTACGCGTCGGTGGAATGCGATCCAGCAGGTGGCTACTGGTGAATTCCATTTGTCCTGTAACGCTTAAAATTAGATTTTGCGTTTCAGTCGGTAAAGGCCGAGTAAGCGGTTGTGTTTCTTGTACTTCATTTTCGCTTGGATTAAAGTCATGATCGATTGTCGTAGAAATAAGGTCGAGCTCAGTAGGTTTCATAAGCCGATCATTTTCCGAAGGATGACTTCCAAATAAATCGATAGTCGAGTTTACGTCGGTACTGTATTCATCGAAATGTTTGGCTCCGATTCCTGTTGGCTCGGTGCTTCCGAATATATCATCTGGAACGGTGTCACCAATAGGAGGCTCGTAACTGCTTCCAAAGTCAGAAAAAGGATTGCTTGCAGCGAAGGGATTATCGCCTGTGAAATCCGTCGGTTCTGGATCAGTCATCATGAATGGATTGAGTACTTCTGCAGACGCAGGTGCGGCCGGTTCGTTCATACTCAAAAAGGGATTGTAAGCCATTTTGAGTTTGATATTTAGTTCCTTAATGTAAAAACTCAGACTCTAGTAGCTTAAGCTCTGTTCTTCCAGGATTCAAATCACTCGCAAAAGAAGTATCAAAAGGATCTAAATCTTCTTGCACAAATCTGGTTATGTCTGACGGTTCGGGAGTAAGGGCTTTTATTTGAAAGATATCATCTGATGGATCCAGCAAATCTGGTTCTCCTTCAGTTTGAAAGTTATCCGAATCCTCACACGAAAATTCTTTTGCCAATAATTTTAACTCAGTTTTACTAGGAGCAATATTACTGGCGAATGAAGTGTCAAATGGATCGGACTCCGAGTGTTCAACTGGATTTATTGGACCTGAAGGTGTAAGTACTTTTGTTTTAATGTCACTTGGAGCTGTGTGAAGAAGATCAGTGGTTTTCAAATTAACTTTGACGTTCGCTGATTGTGGATATTCCGAGTGACGTCTCTTTACGCTATAACTTGTTTTCTGTGCTAATTCTTCGTCCGAACGCGTCCGAGTTAAAGAATCAGGGATGGTATCGGTTGCTTCTGCTTCCTCGTTTATATCTTCTGTTATTGAAACTTCACGCGTGTAATATGGCGTAAGTGGTTTAGCACTTTTAGTTTTTATGTCTAATTCAAGGCTCTCGTTACTGTCGACGTTGAAAACCACGCTTTTACTGTAGGCTAGATTTTCGGGACGAGATGGTCGTCTTTCTGTTTTCTTTGGTTCGTCTGCTCGAGGATCGAAATCTGGATCACTTGGGACTCTATATATAGGCGATGGACTTGTTCCAATAAGTTCCTGTTCCAAAAGTTTTAATTCAACTTTTCCTGGTGCTACGATTTTATCAACGATAGTCGTATCAAATGGGTCTATTTCACTGTTGTTTATATCGACTGGGTCCAAAGGAGAGTCTCCCAACTGCGTTAAATCGGTGGTGCTCCCACCTAATAAATCGCGAGATATATGAACGTCTTCTTTTTCAATAATATCATCAGATGTAATCGACTCCCTCAATCCAGATGGGTCTGTTAGATGGATACGTACAGATGATTTTCGCCTGTTGTTAAATTTTTGCTGAAATTCTTCAGCTCGTGGGTCAAAATCGTCGTCGTCTTCTAAGATAACAGCCTCTTTTTTTACCTCTTGTAGTTGATTTGATAGGACTATACTATCAGCAAAACTCGTATCAAACGGATCGTCTTGGTCGATGTAGGGATCTATAACATCGATCTGATCTTCGACAATGCCTTCTGCAAAGACTGATTCGTTTTTATCAGCTTCAAAAGCGGACCAAGATTCTTGAACTACAGGTTCTAACTTTATCTCGATTTCTTCTAGTTTTGTAACTTCCGCAGACACTTCTAAAGATTCAGCAGCTAATAAAGTGAATTCATCAATTTCATCTTCTTCAGAAGGTTGTAGGTCATTACTCGTAGACAAATATTCGTCACCGCTTGTCTTATTCTGTTGAATTAACGAAGTGTGAAGCGATACACTTAGGTCAATAGGCGTCGTAATAGGGATATCAGCGTCGATATCTAAAATACTCTTTTCAACCGGTGCACTTACAGCTACTATTTTTGCAGGGGACTGTTCCCTTTCTGTAGTTTCAAGTAATAAATCACCCGGTATGACTCTTTTAGGTCTCTTGGTTGTAACTGTTACGTTATCTATTCGACCGGTGAGAACTTCAACCGCAATTCCGATGTCTAATGCTTTCTTACCTTTGGTCGCTTTAGTTTCCTGACCTTTAATCAAAGCATCCACATGTGAGGTGTCAAAAATATCATCGTCTTGATAATCCTCCGGTGAGTCAGGAACGTACGCTAGCTTGACTTCCCCGCGCTCAACAGCGTCCACATATGAAGTGTCAAATATATCGTCTTGCTCCTCCTCTTCGGACTCCTCGTCGGTGACTCCGATATCACTCCTGTCACCGTCTTCTTCAGCAGCTGCTGCCGCAGCCGCCGCAGCCGCTGCTTGGGCTAGCTGAGGGAAATCCGCTTCTGTGACTTCAACAACCGGTCTGTGCGGTGTAGGTCTAGGCGGAGGCTGGACCTGTTTGGGACCGGCTGGAATCCGCTGGAAAAATGAAGTAGATTTAATGCGATCGAGGTCTCCTTGAGTTTTTTTAAGCACTGAATCGATTCCAGTCGTCAAATCTTTGAATTTGGACCACTCTTCATTTTCTTTGACTGATCCCTCTCCTCCAACTTCTGTGTTTTGCTGCTGATGCTCTCTTCTATATTTTTCTAATTCCTCTTCAGTAAATAGCTCCTCTTCGCCTTTACGCTTAGACTTTTTCCCTTTTTTCTTCTTTTTAAGACCTTTAGGTAGTTTTAGCATTATATGTGCTTCTGGATAATTCGCTGTGTTGCTGAAAAAGAACGAATTATAACCAATTAGATTAAGAATCATGTAAACTAGAGGATTAGAGATAATAATCGCTAAATATTATATTATCTTTGTGAATAATCAATAATGTTGTAAAACATAGTTGTAGAAAACACCATGCCCTATCTAATAATAAAAAGATCACATTCAAACCAGATTTTCTTTAATGCACATATTACACAATCTATTTGACTATGACACGCCTGCGATTTCCAAAATTTTATCGGTGTAGTTTGGTTGAAGATTAATATGAGGTTTGATAAAAGTAGAATGTCGTCTGAAATACCATAAATAATGCGTTATAAATGCATAGACTGTAAATAAAATGGCTTTTAAAAAAAGGCCATGGCTTCAATTTCCATAGACAGTCTCTAAAATGGAGTTTATCTCGTATTGATCGAACCGCCTTCGTTCGTCACTTCCTTTGTGACACTTCGGATCCGAATCAGAAGATGAAATTATCGACCCAAATCCAACTAACATAGAACCGAGACAAAATTTTAAAGCACTGTGATAGATACTGCAATCAGACAGAATTCCTACTCTACAATACATGCAATGAAGATTAGATGGTGTGGGTAGGTATTACTGCTATAAAAATGGTATCGTGAAGGCTTTATGGTAAATTGATTGCGATCTGATTACGAGTCGAACACGAAGACAACCGTCAGGTGATGTGAGCACGAGCGAGATGTGATGCAGCGAGCGACGGTGGTGAGTTATGGATCGGGCGAGGCCGAGTGAGGGCGCGGCGGCACAGACACAGCGGCTAGCTACGGAAACCTACCGGGCCGACTCCAGCCGCCCGCGCCTTTACTTACAGCTAAGGCATACCACTACCGCGCTACGGACAAAGGGTCTCTATACCTTCATCGCAACACATTGACAGAGACGCGGCGGACTCGGAACGCGGGCTCGAGCGAAGTCGCTGCGCTCGAGGGCGCCTGCTGGCAGGCACTGGCGCTGTTCGCTCGCTGGGGTGAGCTGGGGGACCGAGGCAGACGAGCGGCGCGGCGCGGCGCCGCGGCGCGGTATCGATCCGCGCTGTGGTTGCGCGCGCACCACGCCTACGTGTTGCAAAGTTCAAGTGTCACTGCTCACTGCTCACCTATTAGCACTCAATTTGTATAGCTGGGATACACTTACTACCCGATTGAAAATAGGGAGATAGTTCTATGCTCGTCTTTGAGTTATGTAATGATCATTAAGCGAGATGTGCATTTAAGAACCTTGCACGAATCGATTAAATTTAAACAAATTGTTTTTGTTTTTTAGCATCGTTCCAGAATTCCGCATATATTACGCAGCACATTTAAATTAAATCACCAAGCTACTGTGTGCAGGCACGATTCGGTTAAGACTTTTTAACTCAAAAGATGTATCTACGTACAGAAATAGTATTGTGTAGTAAGAGTAGGAAGAGATAGGCAGAGGTCTCAGTTATTAGGCTCAGATTCCACTGAAGATACTTTTATATTATGTTATGTCCTAACATGATAGGTACATGATGAGGGTTGTCGCCGTCGCTGGGGTACAATAGACAATATATTAATAATATTAAATGTATTCTTTGTTATGATTATGTACATATTTAAAAATATCTAAAATATTAAAATAATATTGCCATCAAAATACTAATATGTGAAAAGATGTGGTGATCAAAATTTTGCAGTTCTTTTTTAAACTCCGCACTAGAAGGAAAGAGAGAGTCATACGTTTGCTATCCTTATCAGGTCAAAAGACTTTACATTATCTGATTTATTATTGGTGGTTTTGTTTTGAAGTTTACCAATAACTACAACGGTTTTTATACTGTGAGTTCCATAAACAATAAATCTCGAAGGCATGGGCAAATTACAATTATCGTTAGATATCGTCGATAATTTTAATCGTGATATATCGATATTTGATATTTATTTTAGAGTATCGAATTCGTATCAATTTCGATATATTTTTTAACGCAACTTTTTGTTTAATGTTACTAGATACTCCTTGCAAACTCTTCGCGCATCGTTATCTTTCAAAAATTCCGCCACAATCTTTATTGTGCAATATAACAGTAAGACTAATGGCTGCGTGCACGAAAATACTAATCCTATTAAACCATCAGTGTGTCAGACGTATATGATCCTGAAGTTGACAGACAATCAACAGTTTTTGACTTTTTTCAACAAATCATATAATTTCACATATTATATAATTCAAAACTCGACAAACTAAAAACATTTTAAAAACCTATTTTACAGTGGAAAACTCGAAAGGGCGTACGTGTGGGTCCACTACCAGACAAAGACCTGTGTGTGTTAGTAACTAGATATAGCGCACATAATCTTACCTTAAATGATTGAGCGTTATTTTTTTTTTCTAATAATATTTATGCATGTTGTTTTTGAAAATAAATAGTTTGAAATTTAAATTATAATTTTTAAAACCTAAAAATATACCTATGAAGAATTAAAAAAACTATAAGTACAATATTAAATTATTTCATCGGCAGTTTTCGTATGAATAATCAGGCGTTTTTGTTACTTGCCCATCCCTAGGCTATCTTTCTTTTTTTAAAAAATATTGACATTATTTTATCCAGCAGAAAGGCTCTAAATCGTTCTAAAACCTGTATAACTTTAACTAAGTACATATTGAACATTTGGTGTACGTGAACTACTATAAAATACCTACTATAAAAATGTTTGTTCTTTTAAAGTATTATGAAGTCTATTGCTTTGTTGCGCTATGAATGTCACTTGACACAATTGACAGTGACAGTAAAATTCTATCAGTACCTATTGTTTGCTAAGCTGTACGACAGTCCATGGAAGACGTTCTTCTATTCACTGGCTACATCAGTCACTTTTTTCAGTGATTTAATAACAAGAAAATAAATCCCGAATAGTGGTATTATGGGTGTAAAAGATATCAATGGCCTTCAAGTTTATTGAAATTAAAAAATACATTGCATAGATTAGTTATATTAAAAATAATAATCTTATATCTAAAAGTTAGGTATATGCTTTTTATTCAAATTTCATAAAAAGGTTCTCATGTACCTTATTTATATACCTACGACCTACGTGGTCTTCTGGGATATTAGAATGCTTTTCGTTGTTGGAGCTAAAGTGGGACTACACGTTTCAGAACTCCTGTTTTTTTTACTGTCAAATATTATAAATTTTATTACATCAATTATTTCGGTAGTGGTATTGCTGTAACTTGTCGTATCTAGCCGATAAAACAACACTTAATATTAAAACACAGGAAATAGTTTATAATACAAAGGTGGAAAATGGAACGTTAAAAAAAACAAGTAACGATTGTAGCGCTATTTATTCCCCTAGTGGCAGACAAAAGGTACTTATTTGTCAAAATAGGTTATAATACGGCTACATTAAAGATTACACGTCTGCTTCGGTAGTTTATCGATTGTCTCTTTCTTACGCATCAGCATACACATATGTTAGAACCGTTCATGACACGTCTAGACACAAGCAACGTCATGCTTTGCATTTCTACAGTATTCCGCGAGGCTACGTACCTACGTCGTAACGTCGGTCGTTTACGTGCTTGTTTTCTGAAAGGAAAAACCGTCTAAATCCTTTAATTATTGCGATCTCAATAAAAAAAATGTTTTGTACGAGTGCGGGCGGTGCGATCCAGTCTAGGTGAAACACGCGCGGCGGCAGACAACAAAACGTGGTTCTGGCTCGTGGCTCGCATCGCAGCGGGCAGCGGTAGTTTGTTATCAAACAGCGGGGCGAGGACACGGCGCGACGACGGCGACCATGGCAGAGGCACCGCCTGGGAACATCGTGAAGGAAGGGTGGTTGCAGAAGCGCGGTGAACACATCCGCAACTGGCGCGACCGCTATTTTATCTTGTTCGACAACGGTGACCTGGTGGGCTTCAAGGCGCAGCCGGAGCGCAACAACTACCGTGACCCGCTCAACAAGTTCACAGTGCGCGACTGCCAGATCATGGCCGTGGACAAGCCGCGCCCCTACACCTTCACCATCCGTGGCCTGCAGTGGACCACAGTCATCGAACGCAACTTCTCAGTCGAGAACGAGAAGGAACGGTCAGTCCTTTACAACCTCACCTCTCCTCTGCTCTGCTATGAATGCCTCACTCACCCTGCATGTTGAAATTCTTTACAATTTTCTATATTTCTCACTTTGTTTTGAATAATGAGGCTAATCCTACTCCACTCTATTGACTTACCCATCGACTAAATAGTTATTTTGAGTCTATTTGTTGTGTTACTGGTTGATGTAAAATAGTAGTTTTGACCACATTGTACCAGCAGATGTTTTTCTGGTGGTGACTCGATATTAGTCCATCCGAAGGCAGTGCTTATCCTGAGCCTGAATATGCGGGCTATAATGTATTGTGGCAAGTCTAAGTATGTACTCTTCTGTTCTACAAAGAATTGTCTCTGTTTCTTAATTTATAACATAATATTTACTACTTACCCATATATCTTTTTTCAAATATTTTCCACCTTAAACTATAAATAACCAATAGGTTATCTTTGAAATGAACAGTGATAGTGTAGGACTAAAGGAATACCTAATTGAATATAATTAAATTTTTATTGTATCTCTTTGATTTGAGTCCTAAACACAAGAGATTGTTCAAGTGAAGGGGTATGAGACCCATTAGCAGGAAGTATCTCGTCACCTCATATACTAATTGATTAATACTTGGTTGGATTCATACCTTAGAAGTAGTACTACAGTATTATTTGTAAATCAATACATATATTATTAATGCAAAAGTTTGTGTTTTTGTATGTTCTACATTTGCACATATAATTTTATTAAATTTCATTGAGATATGGCTTGAATCAAAGCTGTTGATGGAATTCTGATTAATTGTCAGTGGTAAACAAGCAGCATGCAATCTGTTTGGGTCATAATAACAATATTGTTTCATTTGAAATGAATAACCATCATTATTATAACATGTAATTATTATCTTAGTCAGCCACAAGACACCATATAAACATTTATTTGTTCATTTTAGCTATGAGGAAATACCTAATTATTTATTGTCATTTTTGGACTAGTATACCTAAAATTGTATATTATAATATTCCAGAACACCATGAAATCTATTATGTTATGCCCATTATAATATGCCAAGTAGCTATTATCAGTAATATGTGCTTTATATATTTATAGTGAAATGTGGGCTTCAGTAATCTAATCTCAATAAGGCTTTGTTAATTTTTATTTGAATTAGGCCAACAAACAGGTGGATGGTCCAACTGATGAGAAGTGGTCACTGCTGCCTATGGGTTTTTGCAACACCAGTTGATATATGAAGATGTCGAGTCTTATGTGCCTGTCATTTTACTGCCCCCCTTACCTACCTATCCAAAACAGGGTTATACAAGGGCACTGCTGCTTCATGGTGGAAATGGGTATTGTGGTAGTACAGCCCCGGATGGACTGTCACCAGGAGCTCTACTTCCAAAATAAATATATTGCGAAGGTGAAATCTATTAAAAAAAAATTTGGGAGTTGGTATGAGATCATCATCATCAGCCACACCACTGAGCTTGATCTTCAGCTCTTTGTTTCCAACCGCTGCCAGCCAGATTGCGTATGAGATGGTTGTCTACAATTATTGTTTAGATTAGGGGTATGGAACCATTTATTTAATATTTACAATATCCATTGTATATACAAAAACAGGTTTTCATCTATATTCTTTAATATGATAGATACAGATTTTTCAGGTCTACCAATCAGAGATAGTTAAGGCCTATTTGAAAAAATATACTTATTTATTTTTCAGTTTATTCACAAATATATATGTTGTTGTTGCACTTCTGATTTTAGATTTTACTTTAGATATTCTTTCTGACAACTTTCTTTTTGAAGATTCGGTTCATCAGCATAACCATTTCAATTGCAAAAGTACTAAATAATTGATAATTTTTAGGGTTCCATCTCAAATGGCGGAAACAGAACCTTTATATAGTGGTGGTGATGTTGTTGCAGGGAGGAATGGGTGGCGGCGATTCGGTTCGTGTCTTCACAGCTAAGCGCGGCGGGGGCGGGGGCGGGGGCGGGGGCGGCGGCGGCGGCGGCGGGCGCGGCCGCCGCGCTGGACGCCGACGACACGGACATCGCGCAGCTCGGCACCAGCTTCCGCGACCCGCGGCGTATCGTGAGTGCACCACCCTGCCGCGTGCCGCGTGCCGCGAGCCTCATGCCGGCTGTCCTTACACACCTCCTGGCACCTCAAACACTTAACCATTTTAATAAGATTTTGGTTGGGTGCTCTATTCGGGTCTGGATAGTGCTTTTAGAACATTTTACTCTCACGGAAGAACCAAGAACGGGTAGAGTAAAGTTTAGTAAAAAGATGAGCCATTCATAATTGTTTATAACATAGGTGCGGTCCAATTCCTCAATTTCCTAAAAATAATGCAGTTTCAAACTCATTTAGGAACTTTACCTTGCGGTTTCATTTTTAATTCATGAGGGCCCTCTAAAAGTATTTTGAAATAAAGTATCATCTCTGGCCCGCCGGGGCGCTCTTGCCCCATACGACTGTATTGGCACAGCTACGCCACTGATAGTTCCGTACATGTGTCCTTCAGTTATTCCTTATTTGCAGCGCAATCTCATTGCAATGTTATTCCGATAGACACATCGTCATCATTACGGGTTAGTCGCATCGGATTGGAAAAGGTCGAATTAATATTAATGACCAATATGTCATAAAAAAGTATTTGGCGCTTTAGTAAATGTCACCTCAATTCCTCATCCTACTCTAATAGTTATCATTATGTAAATATCCACATATTTTATTTTTAAATATGAAATACTATGTCGTAAACCTAAAATGCTATAACAATCAGGTTGTCTTTTGAATATCAATCGATCTTCGAGGCTCGTTTTGTACGATATACCTACCTATCGACTGTTTCTTATAAGGTTTTAATTTTGTGTATTACTTTACAATTTATTATTATGTAACGGGCCAGTCGTCTCGGTGGTCAGGTGCCCCGACTGGCACGCCACAGGTCGGGGGTTCGTCTGCGTGAACATGGGTGTAATAGCGCTCCGTAGAAGTAAATGACGTTAGTTATAGGATATAGGCAGGGTCGCGGCGGGCGCGGTCGTGCTGCAGGTATCTACTCAGTCCCGACGCGGCGCGCTCGCATTTGGTGAACAGGAAAACTGCACGCGTGACTCACGCGCCTTCTCGGAACCGTACCGCGACAACAACAAGCCCGCCCGACGCGGCTACTAGGCTTACCACTATCACACGGAACACATTTTTGATGCTCCCACATACTTACAATATACATAGCACTGTCAAGGTGACGATTCAAAAATACTCGAACACTTCTCGCCTCACTCCACACTCGATGAGTCATTGGGGTCTGAAGAGAGACGACATTGCTTTTGTGTAAACAAATTACTGCCGATTTTGATGCAATCTTTTAGCAGTCCAGTCACTGTCAACGAGGAGCGTGCGTTCGCGTAGTACCTATTCAGTCGTAACAAAACATACAAATGTGTAGTAATTTTATGTCGGTGTTTTTGTTTACTTTATTCTCGCCTGGAATGGTTCGGTTGACATCGATTCAGTGAGAACTATCGATATAATCAGTTTTTGTCCAAACTATTAAAAAACCTAAGCTAACTATAAAACACACTCTCGGACAAATCAATAAATGCGTTTTTTATATCTTTTATTAGACTAGGCCAGCTTTTTCCAACCTGGGGTCCAAGAGCGAGTCCCAAGCTTCGGTGAAACGTGAAAAATACTATATTCTATCGCATGGCATTCATGGTACATACATACATGACGAATATGTGGGTGTTTTTTTTTATTCCTTGTTGGCCGACAAATAAGCAGATGGGCTACCTGATGATAAATGGTCACCGCACTATGGAAATTTGCAACACCAAGGGCATTACCAATGCGTCACCGGGTCCCTTACCTTTCTAACCGAAACACAGTAAGTCAGGTGTGGCCAACTTTTGTGCACATAAGATCTACTTTTTATTTTAAAATTGTGTCGCGATCGACCCATTTTGAGAAGCGCAGGTAATGAACAATATGCGCACGGGACATGCAACGGCTGCGAATGTCTCCCCACTCGAACCATGAGCTGCGTACATGTTCATTCCAGTTAATTCCTGTATCAAGTACTAGAAACATTTGGCATTGAATGCGTCCCATCATGGAACTTGCGAGTGATCGACCAAAATTGGTCGCGCGATCGACCGGTCGATCGCGATCGACTTGTTTGCCACTCCTGCAGTAAGTGATACATGTGCACTTAGGGTTGCCAGATGTCCGGTATTTAAGCGTACAGTCCGGTATTTTCGGGGCCTGTCCGGTAAAAAATAAATGGTCATACCGGACAGAACAATGTCCGGTATTTTGAGGAAAGTCGGTAAAGTGGTCACAAGCGCCTACAAAAGTAGGCATGTAATCACCTGGCAACCCTATGTGCACTACTGCTTCACGGCGGAAATGGCTAATTATCATTTAATAACTTACAAAAATTTATTACTTTTCAAGGGGACCCGTGATGATCTTCGTCGATTTTCTAGTGGTCCCGTTGAAATAGATTGGGAAAAGCTGGACTAAAAAGTTTCAGCTTCCGATAGCTTTTACACCCTTTCGCGTGGCCGGGGCGGGGGCTGCGGGGCGGGGGCCGCGAGGCGGAGGGCGGGGGCCCACGCTGTATGCAGCGCGCACTCGGCTGCGCATCCGACTTTACATTCATTTTACTCATTCGCATAATGTGCTAAATAGCTTGCCTAAATTTTGATATCCTCTTTTCGGATCCTTTGTGTTTGATAAATTGCTTCTATTATGGCTCGTTACCGGTCCCGTGGCCGGCCGCTCATGCAAATGTTTGTTTCGCTCGCCAGGCGCAAGACGCGCACCGCCTGTGGAGTTCCAATCGTAGTATTTATATCTCTCTTTGTCTATTTACGAAAAATTATAAGGATCTGAAATGAATTAAACTTGGTGAAATTAGGCTTATTGCCTAATTTTATAATTTAACTTGCTGTTCATGTTTCACCCCCGTTCCCGAGAGATCTCATGTTTCCCGGGATTAAAACGTAAATAAAAGTAACGTAAAATTAAAATGTATTATGTCTTTTTATTATTGAAATATTTTTAAACCAATTGTGTAACTCTCTCGGATTCAGTGTTGAAGCCTATTTCTTAATAGTTTGATCATTAGGCGCGCGAGCAGTGTGGGGCGGCAGTGCTGGCACCGTCAATGTTGTACACAATTTACTGCAACTACAATTCCGAGAGCATTACACTATCACCCTGTTGATGTCTAGTTTCGGAGATTACATGCTACATCCAGAACTAACAAGCTATGCATCTTTATAATATATATATACATACTAGCTGTCCCCTGCGGTTTTACCCGCGTTCCCGAGGGATGTCACATTATCCCGTGATTAAAAGTATGCTATTTGTTATTCCTGGATATGCCAAGTTTCATCCAAATCTGTCCGGATTTTTTTGCGTCAAAGTGTAACAAACATTGGCAATTATAATATTAGTAGGATATATACATAGTATAGACTAGCTGTCCCCCGCGGTTTCATCTGTGTTCCCGAGGGACGCTACATGGGGATAAAGATAACCTATATGTATATATTTCAAGGCATGCTCTATCTATGTATCAAGGTTCATCCGAATTCGTTTAGTAGTTTTTGCGTGAATGAAACCACCTCCATACACCCTTCCTCAACAACGTCCGCGTTTATAATATTGGTATCCTACCAATATTATAAACGGATGGATAGGATAATAGGAGTTAAATAACATTATTTATTATAGTGGTATTAGGTTGGTCCGATAGGCGAGGCGATGAGTCGTTGTTTGTATCGGTCGGCGCGGGTTGCCGCATCGGACATTCCATGTTTGTGCATACATGTTTTGTTTTTGTGTACAATATGTGTCGTGTCAGCGGCCAGCGGCCAGCGGTCGCGGCGCGCCCGCCGAGTGCCGAGTGCAAAGTGCACACACCCCCTCTCTTTCTCAAGCGCGACTGCTGGTACAACACCCCGCAACATCTGTACTAGGACGATGTACCCGACATCAAGCATCTATAAATAAATAATAATATATTTGCATGTGACGCTACAGGAAGTCACACACTAGTTGCTGTTTATTTCAATTCCGTCGCTGACACGACATGTGAACAATGGGCGCGTACCTACAACCTGACCGATGATCTGATCCTAGAATTAGTGTGTACTAGGCTGCTGATGGAAGGCGCCGTGTCCGTCCGGGCTTGCGTTATTGATGCACCGTATATGGTTGTGGTTGGAGAACTAAAAAACAAGTTCGTCATGCAATAACAAGCTCGGCTGACATCGCGTATAAGCGTATGTTTCTTATCTCTCGGCTCACCCACAAATATGTGATTCAACCCTTTATTATTGTAAACACCGAGTTCGCTTATCGTTTATTTATTGTTTAGAAATGAAGACCAAAATCTAAATACAAAAATGTGTAGGTATTTTAATGAAAATCAATATTTTTCTTTCAAATATTCACATGCACTTATGGACTCTCACACAGGTTCGGAAGGTTGCTTATTGCATCACGAAAGTTATACGAGCTATAGTTTCAAAAGCCGATTAAATGTGGCTACATTTCAAAAAATTATTTTGCTCATAGTTGGGTCGAAATAGAGCCATATGAAGGTACTCCCTCGGCCCGTAGCTTGTTTTGTATTTATATCATTAGTGTGGATTTTAGTTTGATACTTAAACCTTAACACCGACTGGTATACATTAAGAGCCATTTGAGGCTTTGTTGGTGTCTGGAGGCCTGTGCAGTACCTAAGCTAGTTGCACCATCTCTTGTGACCAGACATAATATTGTATAGGTATCTATGTTTTTAAATGTTATTATTGAATGAAAACTTAACGCTCACAAACATACTCGTATATCTAAGATATATACAGGGTTATTGGTAATGCGACGTATTCCCGATGGGAGGTGATAGGGGTGACTATTTGCGATAATTTTATTTATTACCCATATGCATCATGTAGAAGTGAACCATTTTTGAGTTATCATGTTGTTTACCTTTTTTTGAAATAAGTCAAAAATGCAACATCAAAAAAAGTATCAATTTAATCTATTTCTTTTCTTCTGATTTATTGACTGGTTATTTAGCAATATGGAAACAATAATTATCGGCCCAAATCTTAAAATGCGAAATGTAAAACGATATTATTTAAAACATTTTTTTCCACTAATAATCCTTAAAATCAGAAAATCTTTCTGAAACTTGGCTTGCAGATTATTTTAAAAACATAACCGTTTTCTTACGTCTTCAACAATGCATATTTCAAAGAAACGGAAAAAAAAAGATCATAAAGGAAGCGGGCGGGAATTCGTATTCGAACTAAACTTTAAGTCTTAGTAGTTTCATTTTTAAATTGAATTGAAATATGGAAGAGCAATTTCAAAATGAACAGCTTATGTTTCAAAATGACACAAATGAAGAATTCGCCGATATTGTGTTTTGTTACGGCTTTTGCAACGGTAACTGTGAAGCTGCTCGTCAAGATTATCCGCGTCGGTTTCCTAATCGCCGGTTACCCCATGTATCAGTTTTAACAAAGAAAACACAGTTTTTTTGGTTCAAAATTAGCTTTATTCATCAACGTAATCTCCATCAAGAGCAACGCAATCATTCCAGCACCGCTCTAACATTTCAATACCACTTTTGTAGAACGATTTATCTTTTGCCTCAAAATAGGCCTCAGTTTCAGCAATAACCTCTTCATTCGTGAAAAATTTCTTACCGGCGAGCATTTTTTTCAGGTCTCCGAACAGCCAGTAGTCGCTGGGAGCCAAATACGGTGGATGTGGGAGCAATTCGAAGCTCAATTCATGTAGTTTTGCCATTGTTTTGATTGACTTGTGACACGGTGCGTTGTCATAATGAAACAAAAAAATTTATTTGCCATATGCGGTCGTTTCTTTGCAATTTCGGCCTTCAAACGCTCCAATAACGCTATATAATATTCACTGTTAATGGTATTTACATGCATCATCGGTGTCTCTACGACCACGTTTGAAGACAGCAAAGTAACGTTTTATTGTTGTTTCTGATGGAGCGGAGTCCCCATAACACTTTTCAAGCCATTGCTTCGCTTGAAGGGTATTTTTTCCCATCAAGAAGCAGTGTAAAATTAAAACACGAAATTGTTTTTGAAAATAACAAAAGTAGCGTCACTCTTAGCACAATAACTCACAAACTAATGAATAGAATATCATGAAATTGTAACAGCTGTCTTTTGAAGGTTAGTATTAACTGGAAAAAAGAAACTGCAATAAAACTAGCGCCATCTATGTGTTAGGCCCGTGACTTTTCAGCCCATGTAATATGGTATGCTGTACACAATCCATCTCGAAACACATCAACATCCACGATTGATGAAATTACATTAAATTAACTTAATTACTCTAATAATAAATGATTTTTATGTAGACATTGGAGAAGTTCGAGTTCGTGAAGGTGCTGGGCAAGGGCACGTTCGGCAAGGTGGTGCTGAGCCGCGAGAAGGGCACCGGCAAGCTGTACGCCATGAAGATTCTCAAGAAGAACATCATCATACAGAAGGACGAGGTCGCACACACCATCACCGAGAACCACGTGCTCAAGAACACCATGCATCCCTTCCTCACGGTACCGCTAGCTCAGTATTCTCTTATCACCGTCGTCACGTTCCGTGACATCCTCTCCCACCGGGATTCCTCTCGATGTTCTCCTCTCTATCTCGTTCAATAACAGATCTGCTCATAGTCAACTAGCACATAGATAAAACTGAAAAATATGTGCATTTCATACGAGGTCAAAGCGAAACCTTCAGAACACTACCCTACCTATCTCAATCTCTCGCAGGCTAAATCTTATAGATGTATATGTTCGTCTCCTTAATATCGCTGCTCGCCCTACGAGTTTGAAATCAAAAGCTACCGGCGCAAGCTGGGTCCTCGAGCACTCGGTGTCGGGGGTGTAGAGCGCGAGACTAGCGGGGCACTAGCGGGGCACTAGCGGGGCACTAGCGGGGCACTAGCGGGGCACTAACGGCGGCCGCGGCGGCCTGGCGCAGGCGCTGCGCTACTCGTTCCAGACGTCGGACCGCGTGTGCTTCGTGATGGAGTACGCCAACGGCGGCGAGCTGTTCTTCCACTTGTCCCGCGAGCGCTCGTTCTCCGAGGAGCGGACGCGCTTCTACGGCGCCGAGATCGTGTCCGCGCTGGGCTACCTGCACGCCGAGGGCATCATCTACCGCGACCTCAAGCTGGAGAACCTGCTGCTCGACAAGGACGGCCACATCAAGATCGCGGACTTCGGCCTGTGCAAGGTATACCCGCCCACTCCCTGATCGTTATGTACGAACGTTGCAGTCCTAAGATTTTGTAGACGCACCCGTTTACTTTTCCTTCCATCGAGTGTTCGAGAATATGGATCTGTTGGCTGCAACGTAAAAATAGTCGAGTGTTCCCGCAGGCCACATTTTTGGCGTCCGAGTCGTCTCGGGAGGTCCCCGCCTTAGTCAGACCCCGGGAGATTACCGAAGCAAATAATACTATTCATATGCAATAAACGAGCACACGCTCCACCTGATGGTGAGTGGTCACCGGCGTCCATGGATATTTGCAACACTAGGGGCATCGCAAATCCGTTGTCGACCCTGAGTGATGAAGTTATTATTATATTTCTAATCGAAATACAGTAATAATATGGACTACTGCTTCACGGCGGCAACGGTGGTAGTACTTCCCCGGGCGAACTCTGCACTGAGAGCTTTACTACTCCAAGGCTTTATTATTAGGCGTGTACCTTTTTGTTTCATCTGAATACATACTTTATTCATACCCAGCGTGGATGTAAAACTTCTGTTATAATTAATATAATATGTAATACTAATACATGTCGTGTGTGTGTGTGTGTGTGTGTGTCAGGTGAACATCACGTACGGACGCACCACGAAGACGTTCTGCGGCACCCCGGAGTACCTGGCGCCCGAGGTGCTCGAGGACACCGACTACGGGCCCGCCGTCGACTGGTAGCTACTCGCCTCTCTATACCCTAACCCTCACACTCGCTCACAGAAACGTGGCCTCGGTGGTCCCTCCGGGTCTCGCCGGGGCCCGAAAATTTGTCGGCTTCTAGGATTCGACGCAAATTCGTTAACTCGCAAAATAACGGTTCCGCCTCGGTACAGTACACATAGCATGCGGGGTGGCTACAGGTGGGGCACGGGCGTGGTGCTGTACGAGATGGCGTGCGGGCGCCTGCCGTTCTACAACCGCGACCACGAGGTGCTGTTCTCGCTGATCCTGAGCGAGGAGGTGCGCTTCCCGCGCGCGCTGTCGGCCGCGTGCCGCGCGCTGCTGGCCGCGCTGCTCACCAAGGAGCCCGCCAGCCGCCTGGGCGCCGGGCCCGACGACGCGCACGAGATCATGAACCACCCCTTCTTCGCCTCCATCAACTGGGCCGACCTGGTCGCCAAGAAGGTAATGTCGCCGAACCGCTGCCGAGCGACGCACCGACGACGACTCCACTCGCTTCCGTCTCGGTTGCAGATCGCGCCGCCGTTCAAGCCGCAGGTGGAGTCCGAGACGGACACGCGCTACTTCGACTCCGAGTTCACCGGCGAGTCCGTCGAGCTCACGCCGCCCGACGCCGACGCCGCCGCCGGCCTGCAGCGCATTCAGGAGGAGCACTTCCCGCAGTTCTCCTACCAGGTGCCTATACACCCCCACCCTACCCCGCCCCCCGCCCGCTGTACCCACGTGTGTGTGTCACGCTGCTCTGCGTTGTTGCAGGACATCTGCTCGTCGGCGCACTCGGCGCTCTCGCACCTGTCGCACCACTCGGCGCACGCCGACAAGCGACACTAGCCGGCCCCCCCACCACCACCACCACCACCACCACCACCACCACCACCACCACCACCTCGCCCGGCGTCACCGCGGCCGGTAGACACTCCAGTATCTTCACTATGTATTCATACGAGACGTTGCGGCCACTTTTTTGGTGGCTAGCGTCCCGGTGCGGAGGACTCGCGTCCCGGCGGGGCCGGGCCGGGACCGCGTCGGGGCCGGCCTGGGCCCGGTGCAGGTGCACCGTGCCGATATGTCGACACTGAATCATGCGCACGGAACGAGCGGCCGATTTAATGGTCGAGTGCGATGCGTTCAAGGTAACGATACCTGTGGCGACGACTGTAACTGATCTTACTTTAATTTACAACGTTTGGATGTAAATTTTTAAGTACTTATTTATTTTTCTTTACAAATTAACTGTAATTAAATAAATTTTAATCGTCTTAAGCGTAAATGAAATGTATCGGTTATCAGTGTGTCGACGGCGCGGGGCCGCTCGGATGGTTGCTTTGGACGCGCGGCGCGGCCCGTGAGCTCGCCGCTCGCCGGCCGTCCGTCGCCGCTCATGTATTTCCTTTTGTATATATTAAAGTTAGGATTGAAGATATTCAGTATTTTATTCTTCCACCAACAACCCCACCCCACTCCCTCTCCCCGGGTAGTAATAAAACGAAGGTTGTGCGATCATCTCGATATATTTCGGTGGAGACGGATCCGCCTCGGGTGAATAAACTTTAAAAACGTCAACAGTCGACAACTATAATAGTAGTAAATAAATAGGAGGTCGGACGGTGCCGGTGCCGTGTCGTCGCCGCCTCGTCGCCGCCTCGGCGACGCGACGAGGCGCCGACGACGACGACGACGACGTGACGAGACGTGCCGTGTGAGATATGTAGAACTGAAGCGCGACACTGCGCTTCCGATAAACTATCGAGTGAGCGAGGACACAGTAGTCGCGGTGTCGTCGCTCAGACGCCGCAAGGTACAATCGAGCTCTTAGCGATATAAATACTACAAAAGCGTAAAAAATTATATATACCGCACAGAGTTATGCGACTCCATGTTAATACTTTTTGTGTATTGTTATTAAACTCGATAGAATTTAACTAGACTGTACATAAGCGAGATATGACGAAACGAACTCCGGCAGCGAGGAGCGCGCCGACTGCCGAGCTACGTTCGGGAACAGAGCGTCGCATAACTCGGCTCGCCGTCGCGTCGCGTCGGGAGACATCGCAATCATATAAAAATATCGTCGTTCGTCACACGTTTAGGCGATGAGGCGAAACGAACTGTGAAAAAGTATTGCTTGTCAAACGTGAAATATCAATAGTCAATCGCTTACGACTAATATTATATAATAATTTATACGATCTAGTTCGATATCACTTAAAAACGACGGGCGTCGATCGGCCGCGGGGGGCGCCCGCCGCTCTCGTCTAGTCGCCTAGTCGGGGGCCGCGTCGGGCGCCGCCGCGCGCTACACGAACTCTCGTCGCCGAGCCGCCGCCCCTCCCCCGCCCCCGCCCCCGCCCCCACCCCCACTCCCACCAGTGGGGCTGGGCGGCGTGGAGCCGGGCGACGTCGGGGTGGGGGCGGGCGGTGCCGCACCCTTGCCGCGAGCCTGCAACATACGACATAATCGATAAGTTTGTTTTTCAATTTATATACCTAGTAGAGGAAACAGCTGTAATATGAAGCCGAGTACCAGACCTTAGTCATCCGCACCGCGTACCTTGGGGCGTCGTTTGCGGGCGGCCTCGGGGGCCGGTGCGGGGCCGGGGACGGGCGGGGCGGCGGGGGCGGGCGGTGCGGTGAGCGCCAGCTGGGGGGCCGCTGCGGGGGCCGGGGGGTCCGCGCCCAGCCGCGCCGCCAGGAGCGTCAGCAGCTCCTCCACGCGGCCCAGCTGACGGTGCGATCAGACACATACAGGACCATCCACCTTGTACATCGTCTCGCACAGTGGACTGACTGTATACTTAATTGTGTAACTCTCTTATTTGTATATTGGAGTCGATTTCATAATAATTAAATACAACATAAAAATAATAAATCAAAACTATTTCTTCAGTTTAGGCCCGCGATAGGTACTTATGAAGGTCAAATTTAAAGTTACTGAAGCTACTACCGGTTCGGAAGTCAACCTTCAACTGAGAAGAACCAATTTTTTTCTATTAATAATTTTTTAAATAAATTTTATCTATTCGGACCTTTTGGCTATTTTATTATATATCTATTTTATATATTTTTATATTTAATAATTACAAAATGATTAATATACGTAACATTCATAAACAAAATAGAAAATAACAATAATTACAACCTAAAAAAACTAGAAAACTAGAGGTGCTCTGTGCAGAGAGTAGCTATTTCCATACATTTTCAAAACATTCATAATATAAATTTTGAATTTATGATCAGACATTTTGGTTACTAAAAGCGGTATTCTATTATAAAATCGAACACAATCACCAAATTCAAATTCATTTATTTGCTGACTTATGTGTACAGTGAGGTGTTATAATAATAATTATTTGATCGACATAAGTCTACTTAGGTTGGCGTGCAAAATACATTAGTAATCTAAACAAAATAATCAATACAAAATAATTAAAACAAAATAAATCAAAACTAGAATAATCAATACAAAATAATCCAAACAAAATGTCATAATTATCATCGAACCAACGATATTTAAGATGTCAATCAATATATTAGGTTGTGGAAAAAGTCTTTTCGCATTATGATTGTATGAACTTGTAATAAAATCTTTTTGGCTATACTATTTGTATCTGGCTGGTTTTGGTATCATTGAAAGTTTAAATTTTAAAGAACATAATTCCAAATTCAAATTAGGAAAATGTGTGATTTGCATTTGTTTTTCGTACCGCCAAGATGAGTGAATCTAATGAAGAAATTCGATTCATTTTAAAATTTTACTACAAAAAAGGTAAAAATGCAACGCAAGCCGCAAAAAAAAATTGCGATGTTTATGAACCTAGTGCAGTGTCTGTGAGAGTAGCACAAATTTGGTTTAAGCGTTTTCAATCCGGAAATTTTGATGTCAAAGATGCACGTCGCTCTGGTCGCCCCATTACGGATAAAATGGATGCCATTTTTGAAAAAGTGGAGCAAGATCGGCATATCAGTAGTTACGACGTAGCTGAAGAACTGGGAATTGACCACAAAACAGTTTTGGCGCATTTGAAAAAAACTGGGTACACAAAAAAGCTAGATATTTGGGTACCTCACGAGTTCACTGAAAGAAACCTAATGAACCGTGTACTCATTTGTGATTCTTTATTCCGACGTCATGAAACCGAACCATTTTTGAAGAAGCTAATAACTGGTGATGAAAAGTGGATCACGTACGACAAGAAGCTATAATATAGACATAAGTAAAGCTTTCGATAAGGTCGACCATGCCTTACTATTACATAAACTCAGCAATATCGGTATTCATGGGAGGCTACTGGAATGGTTTTCGTCTAATTTAAATACCAGATCCCAAAAAATTGTAGTTTGTGGGCATCAATCCAGGTGCTTCAGGGTAACTTCAGGTGTTCCCCAAGGATCACACTTGGGGCCCATTTTATTTTTAGTTTTCATAAATTATTTGACGGCGGTCATAAAACACTTAAAATTCTCCTTATTTGCAGATGACCTAAAGATCTATAAAACTATCCACAACTCTTCTGATTCTCAATCTCTTCAAGACGATCTTAATAGCATATCGGTTTGGTGTTCCAAAAATAAACTGCTATTAAATTTAGACAAATGTAAGCGTATCAAATTCACAAAAAAGAGAATGCCCCTGATTACATCTTACTTCATAAGCTCCACTATCTTGGATGAAGTGGATTCCATAAGAGACCTTGGAATTATCCTGGATAGTAAACTTTCTTTTATTCAACACTTTGATTTTATAGTAACCAAATCATATAAATTATTGGGATTTCTTTGGCGAAATTGCAGGATTTTTAAAAACATTTTCGCCTTTAAATTTTACTTTCTTTGTCTTAGTTCGGAGCACTTTGGAATACTGCTCTAGTATCTGGAACCCTTACTACAAAAACCACATCAACAGGATTGACAGAATTCAAAAGAGATTCATGTTTTTCCTTACAGTCCATCAAAGAAAACAGCTTGAATTACCATCGTACGAGGCTAGATTAAAACACTTTAATATGATATCTCTGCAGGACCGCCGCTGGGATTGTAAGGGGACTGGTCGACTGCCCTCAGTTACTTGCCGAAATCTATTTTACCGTCCCTCGTCCAAATTTTAGAATAATTAACTTTAAGCCTTTCACAGTGAATAGGTCTAGAACCAATGTTGGAGTAAATAGTATTTTTACGAGACTTTGTAACGAGCACAATAGACTTTACAAGACGCATAAAACAGACATATTATCTTGTTCTTGTACAAATTATAAAACATTTCTTTTAAGTTAAAAGTTTGTTATTACTAAGTCGTTTACTTACCTTTTGTTCCCGCACTGCACTAATTTTTTTTACACAAATTAGTTTTAATAGCATGCTGTGTTTGCCTTTAATTGTATTTGCACTATGATCGTGCTTATTTCAATTGTGATTTTTCCTATAAGACAGTGTGTAATATACGTTGGTAAACCGAAAAAAAAAAAAAAAACGTGCGAAAAAGGTCGTGGTCAAAGGCCGGTCAGGCTTCACAGACTGTGGCGAAACCCGGGTTAACTCGCAACAAGGTGATGCTATGTGTGTGGTGGGATTGGAAGGGCATTATTCATTATGAGCTGTTACCACCAGGCAGGACCATCGATTCTGAACTCTACTGCGAACAACTGATGAGATTAAAGCAAGAAGTTGAGAGAAAGCGGCCGGAATTAATCAACAGAAGGGGTGAGGTTTTTCACCATGATAACGCTAAACCTCACACATCTTTAGCCACTGAGCAAAAATTAAGAGAGTTTGGCTGGGAGGTATTATTGCATCCACCGTATAGTCCTGACCTTGCACCTTCAGATTTCCACCTGTTTCGGTCTCTTCAGAATTCTTTAGGCAGTGTCAGGTTAACATCACGAGAGGACTGTCAAAACCACTTGTCGCAGTATTTTGATCAGAAGTCCCACAATTTCTATAGCAATGGGATCATGTCCCTACCTACAAGATGGCAAAAAGTTATCGAACAAAATGGTACCTACATACTTTAGTTAAATGTAAATAAACTATATTAAAAATGTTTTGAATTTTGTTAAAAAATGCGAAGGAACTTTTTCTCCAACCTATTAGATGGGGGTGGAAGTACCTTGTGCTGGAGTCGTTGCACCTCTGTGCGCACGTCGCGCCGGAGCTCGGCCAGCGCCGCGTCGTGCGGGGACGGGGCGGGGGCCGGGGCGGGGGCCACGGTCGAGGCCGGGGTGGGGGGCAGCTCCTCCTCGATGGTGTCCTGCCGCCCGCTGACCCCGAGCGCGCTCGCCGATCGACCCTTCGCGAACGACGCCTGAGGTATCGGTAATCGTATTGAAGTAAGTAGTGGAGCAGGAGAAGTAATTCCGCACGACTGTGATTGTGTGATCAACACCTACATACCCGTTTCCGAAGTGCATCTGTATAACTGTGTTCTTTTGGTTACAAAGTTAAGGGGCCGGTGTAACTAAGGGACATGAGACTCAACAACTTCATCGGCAACGCCCCTGATACTGGAAACGTCTGAACCTAGGTAAAACTAATAAATGTCGTCGACGGCGGTCGATGATACCTTGAGCGAGAGTGCGGAGAGCGCTGGAGGCGCGGGCGAGGGCGCGGCGGCGGGCTCGGGGGCGGGCCGCTCGCGCGTGCTGAGGCTGCGCGCCCTGAGGCCGCGACCTACGGCCTCGCCGGCGCCCCCGCCGCCCCCGTGGCCCGCGTCCAGCGACCCGCCCGCCAGCAGCCGACCCCACTTGCCGCGCGCGCCGGCCACCCCGGCGGCGAGGGAGGCGGTGGGCGCGGGCGCCGGGGCGGGCTCCCCGCGCTCGGGGTCGGGAGGAGCGGGCACCCCCGCCGCGGCGGGGGCCGGAGAGCGCGCGGGGGCAGGTGTGGGCGCGGCGGCGACACTCCGCTCGCGTCGGAAGCGGGAGAAGATCTTCCTCACGAGGTGGTCCTGCGCCTGCTCCAGCTGGGGCTCGCGTTTACGCCGCTCCATCAGCTCACGTTCTCTCCGCACGTCCGCCACCTGCGGCAGGAGGGCGGTCAGCGCGGGGCGGGGTATGGGGAGCCGGGGCGGGGCGGGGGCGACCCCGGGCGGGCGGTGCTCACCTTGCGGAAGATTAGGCGGTGGCGCAGGTTGTAGGTGAGCGTGAGGTTGCGCGCGAAGCTGTTGGCGAAGGCCTGGTAGAAGTCGAGCACCTCGAGCAGGCGGTCCCGTTTGATGGTGTGTAGGTCGCAGTAGGTGAGCGCGCGCACGTTAGCGGCGGACTGGCCCACCGCACTATCCTTCCAGAACGAGTCGCCGAACACGTCACCCTTACCTGCACAGATCGTCGTGTTAAGGAGCATTCGAGAGAAGATAACGAACGACGTAAAATTTGTTAGCGGGTCGGGCACCTAGTATGGCGACGACCTCGTCGTCCTGTATGACCTCGAGGCTGCCGGTGACGATGAAGCACAGCGAGTCGATAGACTCGCCGGTGTGGTAGAGCAGGTCCCCGGGCGCCGAGTGCGACATGTGGAAATGCATGGCCAACGCGCGCAGGCAGCCGTCCGACGCCAGCCGGAACGCCGGGTGCTCGTTGAACACCTTGCGGTTGAGGTGCACGCAGATGTCCGCCTTCATGTCCTTGGGGCAGTAGTTCAGCACCTGCGCGGCAACGGGGGTCAGTTCCGCACTCACGCTCACACCCTACATGCGGCCTACGACGATACCTTGTCGGTGTCGAGCCCCTTGGTCATGGCCCAAGTGGAGACGACGTAGTCCATGACGCGCTCGCTCAGCGCCTTAGGCACCTCGTGTAGCTTCATGAACTCGCGCACATTGTTGAGCATATCGTGGTACTTGGCCGTCGCCGACGTCATCTGCTGGATGATGGTCGTCACGTGGCCGAATATCGTGGCGTACAGGAGGGCTGCGGACATCGCGCGAGCGCTACTCGGTCAACGATCGTTCATGTCGAACGAGTCACATACATGGTACAACAATACAGCACCGCCTTTAAAATTATATCTAGGCGTGTGATCATAGTACAGGAGCCCGTGGGAGATCGACCTTCACCCATCTGATAACCAGATCAGACCTTAGATATTTATTTTTTTCAATACTTTTGATTTAAAAACACGCCTATGACTGCTTGCCTATCGAAAAGTGTTTAATTTTAAATGAATATAATAATACATTAATATAGCACGTGTCGTCACAAAATATTTTTCTGCAATAAATAAGATTGTTCCTGTCAGTCCCATGTATGGAAGCATGCTCACTGTTCTATCACACGGACTTCAGACGATCTACTTTCTCTCTCGCCCAATTTTAAAACTTTAAAGCATTGCAATAATATTCTATGAACGGTTTATTGCAGACAAACCTATACTGTTATTTTTGTAATTATATTGTCTTTCTTCTGATACCAATTTTTATTGGTTCTATCGGTGAAGATATCTAAATTTACTTACCTGTTCACACCTACTTAGCTGATAGCTATGAACAGAAATCAGTAGGCAAGCATATCATCTATGTTAAAAACTATCTGTTGAAACTACATTTGTTTGGTTATCATGAGAGAGTTTTTTTATATTAAAAATAGCCATGAACACATTTCGATAGGCAAGTTAAAATAGGCGTGTTTATAACTCAAAAATATTTCATAAAACATAGGTCTCATCTGGTTATCAGATGGGTGAAGGTCGATCTCCCACGAGCTCTTAGACTTTCACTGTACTCGATAAATATAGCGGCAAAGTAGTTATTTTGAAGTCGGTTAGATACAATGCACATAAGTTCAACGATCAAACAGCACAGGTGCTCGCTAGCACAGCTTATCTACATTGAGAGGGCGAGGTGCCACGTCCCTGAGCAGGGCCGGTGCCGGGGCCGGGGCCGGGGCAGGGGCCGGGACCGGGGCCGGTACGTGGCGCCTCGCCGCGATCACACAGGTGACGTGACGCACCGCGACGCTTCGTGGGCCTGCACGGGGTCGGGAGCGGGGTAAGGAGTGGAGAATGAGCCACACGGTGACCACTAGCCACACACAGTTGACACACCACACATACAAATACATGACATTACAAGAGATGACGCAAGCGTGCCATATAAGTATTATTTATTGAACAACAAAAAAAAAACCTAGTCCCAGAACGTCCGTCATAATATATACCTACTCCTTATTTTATCATGGCACAGCTTACTGAATATGAGCTGCGACGGTAGCGCACTGTTCGGGGAGGTGAAGACGTGACGGTCAGCTCGCGACATCTGTTGTAATCTGAACTTATTGCCAGTGTGGTACTGGCTACAGTGCGTTCGATCTAGGGACTCTCCGACAAGGATATTGATATTAGGAAGGCAAGGACGAGGAAGGGGAAGCCCGGCCACCGGCGCAGCAGGGCCGGGGGGCGCTCGGGCTGTGCCGGGGGCCGGGCTAGCTCGTGCTCCGGCTAATAAGAGAAGAATTCCGGCACCTGCCACGATCATCATGCAGATGGTGAAGATCTTCTCGTTATCGGTCTCGGCGGCGACGTTGCCGAAGCCCACGGAGGTCATGCAGGTCATGGTGAAGTAGAGCGCCGTCACGTACATGGTCTTGCGCGAGGGTCCGTTGACGAGCTCGGGCCCGTCGGACTCGTTGGACCACACGTAGGAGTAGGGGCTCTGCGTGACGTTAGCCAGCTTCCATAACCACGAATACTGTAGGCCCGAGTCGGCGTCCGAGCGGCCGATGGAGTACCACACGCACGCCAGCCAGTGCGCCACCAGCATGTAGAAGCACAGCAGCAGGATCAGCATCGCCGCGCCGTACTCCAGGTACCGGTCCAGCTTGCGCACCACGCGCCCGAGCCGCAGCAGCCGCACCACCTTCAGCGCGCTGAACAGGCTCCCGATACCCTGTACCCGACCGCAACCACAACAACACGTCAGCGCCTCTCGCTCGCTCGCTACCTCACTAGCTCCCTCGCTCACTCGCTACTGCACAATACTCACGTCCTCGTCGTGGTCGAACGCGTTGAACACGTCGTAGGGCAGGCACGACAGGAGGTCGATGATGAACCACGACTTGAAGTAGTTTTTGCGTATGACCTTGGGGTCGCTGACCACTTCGCCGCCAGGGCCCACGAACGTGGTGTGGAAGTTGAGCACGATGTCGATGAAGAACACGACGTCCACGATGGAGTCGATGACCAGCAGCGACACGTCCTCGCTGGTCTTGTTCTTGAAGGCGACGTTGTACGGCACCATGATGGCGGTGTAGAAGGTGAGGCACAGGATTATCCAGTCCCAGATGGCCTTGAAGGCGCAGTAGTGCAGCAGGATGTGCGGCGGCGTCTTGGGCGCCTCCTGCCGGTACTGCGGCAGCACGTCCCCCGACAGCGACATCACCTGCGCACAACACGACTGCACCTCCTGTCACACCTCGCCCGCCCTACCCCCGGTGGGGGGCGACGGTTGGTGGACAGTTATTTTTTACATTTAGATAACAATTTAGGGAAATAAAATTAATCAATAACCTCTGTCGGCACTTTTCTCTCCTCGCGTCTCAGATCACTCACGCTTTCTTAAATATTGGTGTAAAGGTAGCTAATCATACCATCCATGAGGTGACTATTGTGATGTGAAAATCATCTAGCAGCCGGCCAGCCGGGATCTGAACACCGCAGTGGGCGCAGTGGCCTGTATAGTGTGGGGGTGTGTGCGTGTGTGCAGCGGGGATGGTACCGTACTGACATGCGCCAGGTGGCTCTGGCGCTGCGGCTCCTTGAGCGCCGGCAGCGCGGACACCAGCACCGACCGCGACCTCGTCACGCTGCGCGCCAGCTTCGCGAACTTAGACAACCCTACACAACACGACAACACACATACACAACATAACATACAACATCCTATTTATTACATAAACGCCCAAGTATCAAACTCGAGTTGACATAATAAACAAAATTATAAAGACACACAACAACAGAAAGTGAATTATAGCTTTACTGATAAATGTGTTATAATCGACACATTTGATGTTCACAATGCAATGGATGCAATGGTATTAGCCTTAATCCTGATATGATAAGATGCGGACATATATGTATAATAGGATATGGTATGGTGTCGCACCTCCCTTGGGGTCGTCGGCATCGATGGGCTGCTTGAGCGCGGTGATGTCGCGGAAGGTGAGCAGGAACAGCACCACCAGCTCGCGCTCGTTGCGGATCGGCGCCACGTGCACGAGCAGCCACAGCGGCGTACCTGCGCGGCCGTCAGACAACAACTCATTTAAATTTTTAGCTACATAATAGCGCAACAATAGTTTTGAAGAGATTATAGCTCCGTGACGAATGCCGTGTCGGGGGTCGTGGGTTCGAATTCTATAATAAGCTTGAGCATAATTCTAAACCTAAACCTTAACCTTATTTTCAAAACCAAAAATGTTAAATTTAATAGAATTTACTTCAGAATCTGCAGGGGTACGCGCAGTTAAAAACACAGGCCAGTAAGAGCATTGCATAAATTAAGAGCTTGTAGGTACAAGCTCTGCTAAGTCTGCAGCTGGGATCAGGTGGCACTGGTGGCAGCGTATAGAGAATCAACAGATAACACTTAAAATTTATGATAAAATTTGGTTAAATGAATTAGAGATAGCCTTTGCTTTTAAAAACTTATCCAGTAAGATTATACTAGAGAGCATGCAAGGTTTTCTTCCCTGAATATTAAAGTACTGTAAATTTATGGGGCTTACCATATATGTAGTTACTTATTTTAGATACCTACCAATTTTTGCAAATTAACACAGGAAAGAAAATCTACATATATCTATAGGTAAGTATATAAAAATGTTTACTACACATTTCTACCGACTGCGATGAAACTTTGGTGGGTTGTTCTACTAACCCTGCGGCACCACCGCCTACCAGATACAAAAAAGGTCTCCCAGCAACCCATGCCGGGAACACCCTGTATATAATCCCCTTTATTCTATGATGCATACATCTATGATATAACTGAGAATATCATTAACTCTAATCACCTTTATATGCGGATGACAAAAAAACTTCACTCGTATACAGGCTGATTGTGAACTGTTACTGCTCTCTGTTTATATTTGAACGTAACAGGATGACAATTAGCAATAGTAAATGCCAATGGATTAGATATTTTACGTGTAAAAAGAAACTGATCAAATAGACATATCACTTCAGTAGTACGGAAATTGAAAGTTTACACCTCGTTCGGGATCTCGGCGTACATCTAGTCGAAAATATGCTTCTGGCCAACCACATTGACATATCGTAATATTGGATTTGTACACTGTACATGTCATCCCTTTAAAGACACTCGTAGTGTAATCATTGTTTAGCGTGTTATGTTCGCAGTGTTCTCGAATACGTAAGTCCCATCCCACCAAAAACATTAATGTATAAAAGGAGAACCAAGTTCAATACAAAAATTATGCTTGGCTGTGGGCTTCACCGCAAAAAGAATGAAGATGTAAATGAGTGCCAAGTTCTATGCAAAATGCTAATATCTATTTACCTACTACCGATTACTACAACCTACTTTAAGATCTCACATTTTTAAATAACTGCTGGCGCGAATCAGCGCCGCTAAGAGCATACTTTGGTTAAAATGCGAACATTTTAAATCGTGTAGCGCTCGTGAGCCGCGCGGGCATCGGGCGGCGCGGCGCGGGCCCGAACGGGAACCTCGCTTGCCCCCGGGTACAAGTGCAAGGCGCGAGCGAGTTCAACCAGCATTCTTAATTAGTCAATACATACATATATCGGTAACAATAAGACATCACTATTGCCTTGACCTTGGTATACATACACATTGGACTTTCTTTTAAGGTACAAAGAGTTCGAACTAATAAATTTATACCTTGAAATATTATTTTTTATTTTCAAAAGAAATCAGAGAAACGAACCTTGGGCACTGATCTTTGTTATTTTAGTGGACTATAAAATCACTACCATGCAGGTATAAACCAACCGACCCGCAAAATTTTAACCAAATCGCTACCGGTCATAATTTTGTACCATTCGTCAGAGCGTGACGCTGATTGGCTGGGGCGACGATGGACCGCGTCGCTACAACATATAGGAATATGGATTGATTCCCCCGAGATGGTACAATACAATACACTTAGCGATCCTAAACACCGCACCAGGATTACATGTCTTTTCACAATACCTTTTCATTCGACTAATTACGCTCAAAATGCTGTCATTACAAGATTAGTCAAAACACAATTCTTCGACATTGATACTTTCAACATGAATAAACATTCGTTTGAGAAGAAAGTCAAATCCAAAAAAAAATCTCATACAGCCTTACATACACACACACCCTTACACACACCCTCACACACACCCTCACACACACCCTCACACACACAATAATAAAAATAAAATAAATAAATATATACTTATAAAGCATATTGTTGATATTACTGTAATTTTTTCGTTTTTTTTTAAATATTTAGACTTTTTTCTTTTTTTCTTTACATTTTGTATGCTGTTTGCTTCAAACGAGTGTTATGTATGATGTTGTTATAATTCTATAATATTTTAGTACGTGGATAGCTGTAAGTGGTCTGTTATTTATATGCTCAAACCATGTTTTTTTTTTTTTTTTTTTTGTCCAACATCTGCATGGCAATCTGTTGTACTTAACAATAAGCCACTGTTTTGGCTGATATTTTTATCTGGTTGAGGCTTTTAGCTTGGAGAGACACTTCTCAGATGAGTGTCCCATTCCATCCTGACAAATCTGTCCTGAAGAGTTGGTATACTATGTCTCTTTAGTCTTCGATATTGGAGACCTTGGTCTCCACTAAGTCTGACAGCAAGCTCATTTCTGTGTTTTGATAGTCTTTTCTGGTAGGCGTCGCTATATTTTGCTATCTCCTGTTTGACAGTTGGTAGTTTTATATCAAGGTATATGATCTTGTTACTGATGTATTGGGGGATGTTAAAGATAGCCCTCAACGTTTTTGTTTGAAATCTTTCCAATATCTCTATGTTACTGTTGCTGGCTGTTCCCCAGAGTTGTATGCCATAGGTCCATATTGGTTTCAAGATGGCTTTCTATACTAACAACTTGCTATGTCTGCTCATTTGTGAGTGGCGTCCGATTAGCCAGTACATATTACGCAGTTTTAAATCTAATTGCTTCCTCTTTGTCCAAATGTGTTTTTGCCATGTCAGCCCTCTGTCCAAGTGCATGCCCAAGTATTTTGCATTATCGTTTAACGGGATTTTCTCATTATTAAGTGTAACTGGTGGACATGTGTCTCTCCTGAGAGTGAAAGTTACGTGTGTTGACTTACTTTGATTTGCGTGTATTCGCCATGTTTTAAGCCAGTCCTTCTCAAACCATGTATCATATTTTTTTTTGTTGAAGACTGATGCTATACCAAGTATAGAAAATAAATAAATAATAAAAGTAAATATTTCAAATAAACATCTAGAACAAAATTATCCGAACAATCATCGTACCTATATTATGGGTACGATTTTTTATTTAAAAGTAAAACAGAAAGTGGCACAAGCTACTTGACGCCTGCCGGATGTGTGAATGTTTGCAGAGAGGTGGAAATGCGGGGATCGGCTTGGTTGGCACGACTTCCTGAACACCGGGGTTATAAAAATTAAATAGGTAGGTATTGCTGCAACAGCTCGGACCGGACGTCGGAAACATTTGCTATCATAACAGCCTGATGCGGCGCCCAATTGCTGTCACGCTGCAGGTAATTATTAACTGCACATGTTTTGTAACGGTGCCAACGATCAATATCGTTAATTTATTAATATAGTTACCCTCCGGCACTGGCCGGTGCTGGCAAGTGGCGAGACAGACATATCAGTGGTGCCCCTGTCTAATATAGCGTAATGGCCACGATAGAGGTATGCCCAGCGTGGCAGTGTGGGTATCACACACAAGCAACTGATAAATTATTATTTGACGCGTAAGTAGGTACCTTACCTACCCACATGTTATTGATTTTGTCCACTCTTACGTAACAGTATTACAGAACATATTAAAATTTCAGATTTATTAGGTTGTTTTTTTTTTTTTATGCCACTTAGGCCGACAAACAAGCAGACGGTCCACCTGATGGTAAGTGGTCACCGCCGCCTATGAACATTTGCAACACTAGGAGCATCGCCAATGCGTTGTCGACCCTGAGACGTGAAGTTGTTAAGTCTCATGTGCCTGTAATTTCACCGGCCCCCTTACCTTTCTAACCGAAACACAGTAATACAATTGCATTACTGCTTCACGGCGGAAATGGGTAAGGTGGTAGTACTTCCCCGGACGAACTCTGCACTAAGAGCTCTACTACTACTAATGCTGTTATTTAAAAATGTGAGATCTTAAAGTAGGTTAGATTGACTTGGCCAGTTTTTATCAGAATTACAAATATATATATTTGTTGAATAACTTTATAAAATGACTGAGGTAATGAAAACTGGCCAAGTCAAATCTCAATAGTCAAATATATACGAGTATACATATTATATATCGGTGTTATTACAAGCTTTTTGTATGGGGACACTTATTTTTTGACTTAACTTTATTTTTATATTTCTGTTATATAGCAAATATAATAATACATATATTGGGATAGTTTCAAATATCTGCTTATAACGGTTCCAACGATACAATAAAAAATTATATTTTTGTATGGTCACACACCCTCCCCCCCTATTTTTTGTTTTAGTTTTATTTAGTTTCATGTGTTACGTTAAAGAGGTGTTGAGTTATAGAAGGGTCAAAAGTGGCACCAAGTGGTTCGTGTAATGTTACACTCGGCGGTGGCTAGCCAGTTCCTTTGCTTGAACTTGGCTTGACACGCTGCCGCGTGTCTAGGTTAAAGTAGTAACTTTAAACTTGACCTTCATAAGTGTCTTCCGAGGGCCTAAACTGAATAAATGGTTTTGAATTTGAATTGAAAGAACCTATAGTAGATGTACCCATGTCTAGAGAAGTATGTTTGTTTAACTAAATTTACAAAACATTCTGATTACTGTGCGCGAAGTATCTAGAAAAAATATTAACTATTCAGGTAATCTCGAATAAACTGCCAGCTTCATTTTTAATCAGAAAAATTGCCGTGAATGTCCCCCCTCGGGCCGCGGTAGCCACCTACAATCTACAGGCACTACACGAGGAGGTGCAAGATCGTTCCTCCTATTATTTACTCATGGCATGCCCCGGCCAGGGCTCGGTAACGGCGTAGGGGTGCTTTTGTAATTATACCTACCAATAGTTACTTTTCATTCGTGGCTTAAATTGTGTACCTTTTACGGCTATCTCAGAAGAAACCTATTGTTTTTGTTAAAACTTTGTAATTTTTTTGGACTCGAAAATATTTCATAGAACGCGGCTGATCGAAGACTCATAATAGGTTAAACAGAAAACATCGTATTGTTGCTCAGTTGTTAATGGACTAACATTAATTACCAATTTTTCTACCCGCCCAGCGCGAGCCTCCTAACGCGAAACATAATGAAAGTTTTTAGACTTATTTTTCAATATCACTATATATCTATAAAAGTCCGTAGAACATGGGATGTGGAGAGTTCAAATCGGATTTATGACTAATTTTGGCTCGGATTGAGTATGTCCTATGCATTCCTTTCAAAGATACGAATGCCTATTTGAAAACTTGGTAGCAGGAAAATGCGTGCGCGGGAATACTATACCTATGTTAATAGTATTCGTAAAATGTGATGACAAAATAGAGGCCGTTCGATTGTGTAGATAAATAATCGGTTCGACACCCGATCAGCTCTGAATAACACCGATTGTAAGAAACATGCTGGTCGGCAGCTGTTACTCTTTCCAAAGACTTTAATATAAAATGAATAACATCAAGGCGAGGGTACAACACAGTGTAAACATGAATTTCTCTGAGAGGTCACAGTGTGCGAGTCGGTGGGAGCACGTGGGAGGACGGGTGGGGGCGGCGGACGCTGGCGGGGTGGGGCAGGGGGTTGGCAGGAGCTCGGTACGCGGCAACACGCTGTTGAATATGATGAAATTAACAGTTGCACCATATAACATTTCTCTAACTGTAAGGTTACGGAGGTCGAATCATTCCCAAAAAAAAAAATTGTGGAGTAAAATGTCGAAATTTCTGCGAGTTGTTCTCTTTTTATGTTTTGTGTTTCGTGACTTAATACCTATACGTATAATGTATTACGATATGTCCATTAAAACGTAAAACAAAAAGATTGTGAACAACAAATTAGTTCAACTCCAAAATTAAATTATGCAGTTTAATAAGTAAATACAAGGGGAAAAATTAGTACGATATTGTGACTATTTCAATTATTAACGACAAAGTTTAAAGACAATTCAATTTCAATCAATAAAGTGGGTATATGAAACAGTATTATTTTTTTTACTTTTTTTTTTGTTGTCAAAATCACTACATTATAACTATAAGTAATATATCAACAAAAGGGATAAACAAGTTATAAGTATTCTAGCTTTTTTTCAGTTTAACAAAAAAAAATGCTCTTTAATTTCTGAGCTACAAAGATACAGATCATGTTGATGAATTTTATCACGTAGGTCCCTACCCACCTATGTTCGTTTTTAATTATCAAAGGGAAAAAATGAAGGTAGTGTGTTAATGGTAATTGAGCGCAGCCCGCTGGCCGATGTAACAAATGAAATAATGTTCCGCTGGGACCGCGCACCCGCCGCCTCACGAGCTCGCGACCAGCGGCATCCCGCTCCGCGGACGGCGAACAACCCACCAATCAACGGCACCGACATACCTATAGACTGTAGGTAAGTGTTCTACTGCACACCCCACACACCACATGGTACCCAGCTTGTAGGGTTTCGTACCTAAACTATAGTCAACGGGTCCCTATTTCTCCGCGCGCTCGCCCTTGCCATCTGTCAGTGCAAAATTCTTACAGAATCTCCACTTACAGTGGATAACATAAAAATTATAAAAAAATTATAGTTTAAAAAAACTAAAAATCTCGGTTTTATAGAAATGTCGGTTACAAACATACAAACAAACACACAAGCGAAGCTTATGGGATATATATATACATGATATACTTAATACTGAAAAGCGACTATTTGGTATAAGCCTTCTGGTATAGGCCTACTCACGGTTCTTCTTGTAGAGAAGTATCTCGAACTGGTCGGCGAGGTGGTGGTCTAGCGCGCGGTCGACGCGCTCCACGGCCTCCTTCTCGGTGAGCTCGCCGTACATCCAGGTACAGCGGCACGACTTCTGCATCACCTCGGCGCGATTGTAGCCACTCATCTTGCAGAACGTCTCGTTGCAGTACACGATGGGGTAGTCCACGATCTGCGCGTTCGCCAGCAGGAAGCTGCTGTCTGCTGCAGATAACGAACTCGGTGAGATGCGGTACTCGGCACGGCGAGGCTGAGGGCGAGGGCGAGGGGATACTGACGCTGCGAGGAGGAGCGCCGGATGATGTTCTCGAGGAAGGTGTTCTGCGGGGCGACGAGCCCCCGGCGGCCGCCCGGCATGCCGCCGCCGGCACGCGCTAGCGGCGCCCTCCCCCTCGTCCGCTGCCGCTGCTGCTGTCGACGCCACTGCCGATGCCGAGCCCGCGCTGCTCACGCGCCATGCTCGCTCACCTCGCCGCCGACCTCCCCTCCCTGCAACACACGACACGACACGTCACGTCTGCTCTAATGCTGCTCATTGGCGCGATGTGGAAGTTAAAGTAGACGCTGAAGTAGAAGCGGCACAACATTGGTACCAGATAATTATGTATATCAAATAATGTCCCTAAATACGTGACATAATAATACGTAAGTAATTAGTAGATGCATAACCTGCTGGACCAACTACAGTCAAAACTTCTTTTATCAAGTCATATTTCTACAATATGTTTTACTCTGATCACGTAGACCTCTTATTCACAATCTGGCAAAGCTTCTTTAAAACATTTGTACATATTGTTTCACTAGCGACCTTCTTGGTCGTCTACAGAATAACACCCTTGTTGATATCGTTCTCCTGAACGATGAACGCGTGTACCTACCACTTCGTCTCCCCTGGTGTGTCAATAAACTAAAACTGCACCAACTCATCCGAAAATATAAACCAGACCAAGCTTCTTTTGTCCTTCGGAGGTCTCAATGGGCTGTGTGGTCGATGATCGGCGAGACTCGACCGAAACGTAATGTAGTAACTCGGTGTTCCATGAGAAGTGTGGGGGCATTTGTTGGCCTATAGTCTCATGTCAGCTTCTCGAAGTCGTCACGGCATTTAATTCAAACTCAAATTTATTGAAACCCATTTCAGAGCTGAAGAGCCGTAGCCGTAAGTTTAGTACAGTGTTATCATCTCGAGTGGTAGTATCTTGGACCGCTGTTTTAATAAATTTAATAATTACTTGATTTTGTAGGCTTAATTAGTAAAAAGCAAATCAGTAACCAAAACACAACCTTAACAAATATTTATTTACGACGATTTTTTTTATTTATAGTAAGTATAGCTCTATGAAGATATTATATTTTACGGTATGATTGTTACCCGAGTGTCTCAAGTCTGATTCTCAAATTAACAACGTGTTATATCGGTGTTTATACGATTATGATAATACTTTTTTTTTATTAAGTAGGTACAGTTCCTAGTTCATTTTATTATGATTTGCCATCGAATATGATGATATAACGTCAACGGGGAATATTTATTAGGTACTTCAAAATACACAAAGTTATTGATACTTAAATATTTAAGTTCATTAAGTATTTAATTAGATATTTTTGTAGTCGGTGCCAGAGAAGGTATTAAAAAAACAAAGTAGTGAGTTTATCGGATAACTATTTACTGAATCTTTTTTCACGACTGAAAAATTGTCAATAACTTCCGAAATTAACCATACAAAAAATAATTGGATATAACCAAACACCGTACAGATATATCTAAGTATATCACGTTCTCGTTATGAGTATCTTGTCCATGAGTTAACTCCAATTTAATTAGTAGATTTGTAAGCGTGCCCTGGCTGGCACCAACTCCAGAAATAACTAATTAGGTAGTGTCATTATATAAGTAGGACCAATAATTTTGTATATTTTCATGAAGTAATATTTATTTCTATAAGGTACCTAACTATCTACCTTATAAATAAATCTTGATCGATTCGATGAAACTTTTAGGAAATCTTCAGATTGACCTAGCGAATAATCCTGTGGTGTTTGAAAGCGATCGGATCCACAGAGCATGTTTTTTCATCAATGGCAATTCTGCTGTTCACTATGGACAGATGACGTTGTTAGGAGTAACTTGGGCTAATTTTTATCCCGGGAAAATGTAACATTACTTGAGGGCGCGGATGACACCGCAGGGGACTGCTGCTCTTAGATAAAACTTTTTATTTTCATTTGTATTAAGTACGAGGTTTGTAAGTCGGTTGTGTTTTAGGTTTTTAATACGCATTACTTAATTTATTTTCACATACTTTTAATCCTTACCTCCGAGCGATCTGTCTCTACAACTTTACGATATAAAACGTATTTTAATTAAATATATTACTTATTTATGTATGTAAGTAAGTTGTCCATTTCAAATATGCAAAACGGTACCATCGAACTGATCTGATGACGCTGCCGGGATGTAGGGATTGGAGCTCCCTGATAGCTTATGCCGCTTACGGTAGCACAGTCGAGCTTGGACTCGTTTGTTTATTGTCTTGAGTACATTCCATTACATATTATGATAACCAGGGTAGAACTGTCCTTTAAACATGCGGCCTACTTCAGTACCTACCTAGAGCTTTTAAAATGTAAAAGTAGGTATGTATTTTTTTATTTCGAAAAGGTCTATATCACGACGGGTCTATATTTGTATAGATTCGTCCCTAGAACTTATCTAACTACACTTACGAGAAGGTATTCTGAACCTAGAATATTATATACTCTTCTAAGTATAGTATAGGTCACATATTGACATATGTCACTTATTTTTATTTGGTACATTTGTTCACGTTATTATGAAGTTATTTGATTGTTAAAATACAGAAAATAAATGCGAGTCTGTGCCTGAGTAGCAATGCACCGAAAATCGATTGTACCGCATATTTTTGCCCGGTATAAACTATGTAGACACCTACCGCCTAATTAGGTGTTGCGCTAATTAATTTACGTCAAAGATTAGGCCTCGGCCCGCGCTGCGCCATCGCGCCGAGGCCTGCGGGCCGCCGTTGCCGTCCCGCGACTCCCGCGGGCCGGGCTGCGGCTACATAATGCGGCTTGCATTATTAGTACAAGTTATTCGATGCCTACTTTGCTTAAGTACCCACACCCTTGTTTTCAAAAAATTCAAAATTCAAAACCATTTATTCAGTTTAGGCCTTTGGAGGGCACTTATGAAGGTCAAATTTAAAGTTACTGAAGCTACTAGCTTGTTCGTAGGTACCTAATGTATATTTTGGATTATTTGTTTCCCCTTCGTTATTTTGTTTTTATTTGCTATAATCACGTACTACGAATATAACTAAAATAGGTCAGTAATTCTGAAGCACGCCGATGTATTCGCATCGACCGGACGGGTCACTCTTAGGTAACTATTGCAAAATTAGGTGACTTCGGGCCCGTAGATGTTTTTGACGCCTTACGATAGGCAGGTATTATATAAGTAGGAGTACCAAGCACAGCGAGGTGGAGAGGATCGGATCGATAATGTTTACGTGTCTCAGGGTGAACAATCGGCCGTGGTGCGACGACGTCAGTACCAGGTCGCAGGCGATGGTCGCTACTGCACTGTGCCTATACCTACTGTAGCAGAGCCATAGGCACTGTGGCTGTGCTGGTGCTGCTAAGCGGACAAAGCGGTATCGAGCCGTCGCCACTCCGGACGACCGGCTGTCGCGGCGTGTAGGTGATCCGGTTGCACGTCACTCACACACACCACACCTAATCACACTCAGCGCTCACTTATCATATCCAAACAGCAGTACCGAAATGCACGATACGCCCGATCGAACGAGAGCCGAATAAAAAGAAACTGTTTAGAAATCTTTATCTGGTAATAAGTAGTAAAAAGATTCAGCTCTTCACAGTAGGTAGGTTCAATTATATAAACGGGGGATCGAAACGTACACTATTATCATCTATTAAGGTGCAACGAACCCACCTAGACCCTCTGTCGCACATCCTCGTCGCAGCGGCGGCGATTAGAGTAGGGATCTAGCGAAGAAGTTAATGACAACAGCCAAGTAAAAGATTCCAATCGGATCTGGCGAAGACGAAGCTCGAATCTGTTGCACAAAGTCTCAGTTCAGATACGTGTCGTAACGTGCGAGCGCGAGTCAAAGCGGGGACCGTGGCAGGAGCAGGTCGCAGGTCGTAGGCTGCAGGGCGCGAGGCCGCGGGTGTATACTGGCGAGTGGCGAGGGTGCGGGCGGAGTGCGCGACGCGACTGCAGCGCGGCGGTGTCGGCGAGGGCGGCGGGGCGGGTCGGCGGGGGCGGGGGCGGGGCGGGGGCCGGGGGCCGGGGGCCGGGGGCAACGCGCGCACGGGACTCGAGCGGGCATGCGCGCGGAGCCACCACCGATCCGTGACACACATTCGACAACGAATCACTGCTCGCTCGCTCGCTTTTATTCGGTCACCATGAGATCGGTCGCTGGACATCGGTCATGATAAAAAAAATCAATGCCTTCCTTCTGTTCCGTACTAAAATTGCCACGTAATAGGAATCGATTTTTTAATATCTACCTACTTGATCTGTTTCCTTGTTTTTTACCTTCTCGACACCTGGTTTTAGCGGCAAAATTTGCTATGTGGGCCTACGAGTACCCAGGTAACTAATGCATAACTTGTGATGACCCATGACAGAATTCGCGATGGTATTCGTACTATCGTCCCCGAGACTGATCTCGGTCGAAATGCTCCGTTGAACCGTTCCCGTAAGTGCTAATAGGCACGAATGTCGTGTCAACCTGTGGTGTCGAGTTACTGCTCACCATAATGTTGATGTCGTAGCCCGATCTTAGAATTGAATAAGTACTTCATGATGTTACCGACCATCTCATGACGAACATACCCGCTGCCCACATCGTGACGTGGTCTGGTCAGATCGCTGAATTTTACGATATGAAAGCTAAACTCACGACTTCAAACTTAGTGATGATGTCGTAAAATAGTTACATTATCAACCGTCAGAGGCGCTGATATTGTTTATTTTCGTGATGCATCATGGCGGCGGCCAATGTTCTGATCAAAAAGCTAATAACAAGGTGCAAATTGAAGACAAAAATGAAGTGGTCAGTTCCAATATCGGCCCACGACATTGATATATTCAGCAGTAAAGCTCTGTGGTAAAATACTGAGCATTGCTTTTCTGTCCATTGTCTGTTCTCGGACAACAAAAGAGTGTCGGTACCTACTGAGATACCATATGAATTGTGTTATATGTATGTTTTGTTATTTGAAGAGAATTTTTTGGTTACTATTTGTACGTGGCTAATAAATCACATGTCACTATCTGGTTTGATGGACATTCAAACTTCTACACTATGACCCTTTATACAATTTTTGACATGACAATGTCTTATAATTCGATGGAGCCGGCTGCACGCACGAAAAACATGACTCATGCGGCGTTACCTCGCTCTGAGGCGTTAATTGCGGCGATATAGGTAACGATTCTTTCGATATTAAATATATGTTCAGTGATATATTGTCGAATATTCGAGCTTTCATCATTAAAATAAATATCGGTCCGCTAGTGTAGCGATTGTAGGTTATGCTATAATTAACAAAACTATAACAATAAGTTAACAGAACTATTTCACGATGAGTAAAAAATCAATTGCTTTACTATTCGATCGAAATAATTATCGAGCGTAGCTATGATTTCAAAAAATTAAAACAGCGTACAAATAAATGTAAAATGATCAATTCAATTGTGATTTCCATTCACCTCCTTCTCTATATCCATACAAAATATCTATCAAACAAATAAAATTAAAATTTTCTTTTGAAAAATGAAACCATTTCATCAGTATTTTCTTATGACGTTGTCACGTTCAACTATCATCAGTAAACCGACTTTAGGTACAGACAACCGATTTTTTTATTAATGTTCTTTTTTAGGTAAGTACTTCGCTCTCTCAACGTTGACCCTTGATAGATGGTTGAAAGACTATATTTGGGGTGATTTATAAGTACTATTTCTTCAAGTTTAATGTGAACATTTGTTAGATACAAACAGGTCTTGAATATTATTAAAAAATTTTTCGTCACAAAAAGTTGCTAATCCGCATTTCTAAGCCCTCTCATAAGAAGTTTCACTTTAAAAACTATCTGATAGTTACTATAAATAGGTACGCCGGGCGCGGCAAACAGTCGGCACATCGATGGCGGGTTTGAATTAAACAAGTTTGAAACAATTGATATACGTGGAGTACTCATTTTTAATATAAAAATACAAATTTTAGAAAAGTATTTTATTCTTTTGCTTTGAAATATTTTAATAATTTACGAATATAAACAAATCACAGGCGTGGGACGACTTCGTAGCTCGAGATGTGGCGCCTGGTGGTGCTGATGTCGGAGCTGGAGCTAGTGTCGGTGCTACTGCCGGCGCTACTGGCGGTGCTACTGCCGGCGCTGCTGGCGGTGCTACTGCCGGCGCTGCTGGCGGTGCTACTGCCGGCGCTGCTGGCGGTGCTACTGCCGGCGCTGCTGGCGGTGCTACTGCCGGCGCTGCTGGCGGTGCTACTGCCGGCGCTGCTGGCGGTGCTACTGCCGGCGCTGCTGGCGGTGCTACTGGCGGTGCTACTGCCGGCTCCACTGGCGGTGCTAGTGTCGGTGCTGGCGCGGCAGCATGCGCAGGTTGCGGCGCACCATGACGGGTCTCGGGGCGGCGCCGCGCTTGGCCACGATCACCCGCGTGTACTTCACCTCCGCCGGGCCCGCCACCTGCAACACTAGCCGCGTCACCCACCCGCACTCCTCTCCACTCGCGTCCCGCCGGGGACGGGGCCGCTACTCACCCGCGAGTTGCCGCTCGTCACGGTCACGCTGACGGGGCCCTCCGGCAGGGCCGGCTCGCCGGCGTCGTCCGCGAACACGATGGGTAGCTGCATGATGTCGGCGGCGTGCAGCGCGGCCGTCGAGGGGGACGGGGCCGGGACCGGCACCGGCGCCGGGGCCGGGGCCGGGGCCGGGGCCGGGGCCGGCGGGGACGCGGCGCGGCGCGGCATCACCAGCGCCAGCGGCGTGCTGCCCGACACGCGGGACACGATGCGGCCCTCTACACGCGACGAGGAACATTCTTTTTATTCATCCGTACTTCATATACGAGTAGATCCGGTCGTACTCACGTGCTCCTGGCCGATCGCGGCACAGAAACGAGGAAGCATGTATAATAATCGGCTCCTCACCTACTAATTCGATGGCTCGATGAGATCTGCAAAGAGGACCGGGCATCAGTCACCGTCGCGCGTGGAGGCCCGGGGTCCGGGGCTCGGGTGCGCGAAACGAAAGGCACTCACCCGAAGACGGGCGGGGCGGCGGAGAGCGGCGGGAGCTCGTCGTCCGGCGCGCCCCCCTCCCACTCGTCGGCCCCCGCGGCCGCGCGCTCGGCCACCTCGCTCGCCCAGCGCCACACCTCCTCCTGCGACGCGACACACATTAGAGCGCGTGACGGGTGGGGCGCGACGCGTGGCGCGTGGCGCGTGACGCGTGACGCGTGACACTCACCGCGACGGCGGCGTCGAGCGCGTGCTGCGAGATGCGGTGGCGGCGCGCGTGGTGCGCGGGCAGGCGCAGCGCGTCGTCGGCGCCCAGCACCTCGAGCAGGCGGCGCGGGGCCGCGGCGGGGCCGGGCGCGGGGCCGGGGCCGGGGCCGGGCGCGGCGGCCTCGCGCGCGGCGCCGCCCCAGCAGCAGGCCTGCGCCGAGCCCGCGACCAGCAGCACGGGCAGGCGCGCGCGCAGCAGGGCCTCCCAGCGCGCGCCCTCGGCCGTGAGCAGCGGCGGCGCCAGCAGCGCCAGCCCCGCCACGCGGCCGCCCGCGCCGGCGCCGCCCGCCAGCGCCACGGCCAGCGCCGCGCCGCAGCCGCAGCCGCCGACCAGCACCGGCCGCCGCCTGCGGGCCCGCGGGTGTGAGATGGCGGCGGCGCGACCATAGGCCGACCGACGCGATAAAATTATAGACCAGAGTCGCTCGGTACCTCGGAGCGAGCGGCCCGAGTGAATCCGACGGTCTTGAATCGATAATCTTAAGTGAGGAGGCCTCGCAGTATCTATTTATTTATTCTTTATGCACTAAAGCACCGGGGCGAACATAATGCCTTAGACATTTTCATTTTTTTTAAACTTATACAAAATTACAATATTACATATACCTACATGCTATATAAATAAGAAGAATAAATACGAAGAAGATTCTGCTAGCTTGTCGGGCCTAGCCGGGTCAGGTGCTTTTTAAGTTTCATTTTTAATGTATAACGACTGTTTACAATCCTGATTTCCTGCGGAAGCGCATTCCGTAGGATTAAAGATTGGATGAAGAATGAACGATGTAGAAAATCAGAAGAATGAATTGGACTGAAGATCGGAGATTTTTCTCATGGTTTGAAGAGGTATATTGTAAATAGGAGGATAGATAAGTGGGAGAAAAGAGAAAGGAGTACAGAGTGGTCAGGGCTCACAACTCTCGACGCTGTCTGGCTCCTGAAACATGATCATACTTGCGAAGATCGAAAGCGAATCGAATGCAATTATTGAGAGATCGGTCAAGCATATTGAGGAGATCTGCATTCAGGTCATAGTAGCACATATCACCATAGTCAATAATAGGGACTATCAAGATCTGTACAAGCATTACCTTCGCGCTTTTGGCTGACACTTTTGACTCGCGCACGCCAGTTGAGACGCCAGTTGAAGGTATTGTCGAGGAGCAAACCAAGATCATTAACCTTCGAAGTGAATGGTATGACAGTGCCTTTGAATTTAAGGAGTGGTAACGTGGTGCTATCCACTCTGCTGACCATACATGGGCTGGCCACAATTATTGCTTGGCACTTAGTGGGGTTCACTGTCACACCGAACCTATCCGACCAGTCCTTCACCACCACCAGATCTTGGTTTACCTTGTCGATGATTTCAGACAAAGTGTCTACAGTCCCCTGTCGATATAGCTGTAGGTCATCCGCATACAGATGATACGCGCACTGAATTTCAGGTGTTAGAAAATTTATGAAGAGAGAAAATAGAAGAGGAGAAAGAATACCGCCTTGAGGGACACCAGTAGCAAGGTTATTCCAGTTCGATGAAGATTCATCGGTTCGGACACACTGCTGACGCCACCGTAAGTAGGAAGAAGACCATTCTACCTCCATTGACGAGACCATAAGAAAGGAGAGGATGGACGACAGGATCACATGACGGTATTAAAAGCATTGGAAGAGTCGATTAGAACAAGAGTTAATTTTATGTCTTCCATGCTTGTTCTAATATTGCCAGTCACTTTAAGGAGGGCGGACATCGTGCTGTGCCTGGTCTGAAACCCGACTGGAGAGGGCTAATAAAGCCTTATTGGTATAAAATGAGCAATCTGCTTACGAACGCAGGCCTCCAGCACCTCGGATAGGACGGAAGAATGGAAGTGGGGCGGAAGTGACTGGGGGGTATCGTCGTTAGATTTAAGAAGAACTCGATCGAGATTAGCGGAGTGACCTACTCGTTCCGAACGTTTATGTTTAAGCTCATCACGAGGGGGTACGAGGGGGCACTCACCCGGCGTCGGCCAGCGCGTCCAGCAGCGCGGTCCGGGCGGCGGCGGCCGCGGCGGCGCACCAGGCCTCCGGGGCCGCGGGGCCCGGCGCGGGGCCCGGCGCGGGGCCCGGCGCGGGGCCCGGCGCCGCGGGGCCCGCCTCGCGCACGTGCAGCAGCGCGCCCAGGCGCCGCACCCAGCGCGAGCCGGGCTCGCTTGCGCCGCACACCCACACCAGCCACGGGCTCGAGTCGGCGCCCACGCGAGGCCCTGCGCACCACGGAACCGACGTTAGATATGCGGCCGGATGGAACTCGCGACGCGACGAGAGAGCGCGACCGACCGACTAGGGCGAGCGGGTCCTCGCGCGGCGCCGGCAGGTGGCCCGCCAGCAGTCGCTCCGCCAGCCGCGGCGCCGCCAGCCGTAGCTCGCCCACCGCGTCCTCGTACAGCTGCCGCAGCGGGCGCGGCAGGTACGCCAGCAGCGCCGCGTGCAGCCACGCCGCCGGCCGCTGCGGGCCCGCGCCGCCGCCCGCGGCCCACAGCGGGGCCAGCGCGGCCCGCAGCCGCCGCGCGCCGGCCCGCGCGCGCTGGCGCCGGCCGCCGGGCCCGCCCGCCAGCCGCGCCAGCCGCGCCAGCCGCATCGCCTGCAGCGTGTCCGCCGCGCGCCGCGCCAGCCGCGCGTGCACCGCGCTCGGCGCCAGCGCCACCACGCGGCCCTCCCACTCGTCGTCGTCCTCCCCCTCGTGGTCCTCCTCGTCGTCGTCGTCGTCGTCGTCGTCGTCGGGGGGCGGGGGCGCGAGCGGCGGGTCGAGGCGCTCCACGTCGAGCGCGTCGCCGTCGTCGGGGGAGCGCGGCGCGAGCAGCACGCGCACGCGCACGCGCGACGCCAGCTGCGCGGCGACCGCGTCGGGGCGCGCGTACGAGTGCTCCAGCCACACGCCGTCGCGCGGGTCCTGCGGGCAGGGGCCGGGGTCGAGGTCAGGGTCAGGGGCCGGGCCGGGGCCGGGGCCGGGCCGGGGCCGGGGCCGGGGCCGGGGTGCGGCCAGAGCGAGGGCTGGTATACTCACGCGGGCGCCGGTGGCCGCGTGCACGGAGGCGACGAGCCGCTCGTGTAGCGCGGCCGCGCGCTCGCTTTCCTCCACCCTCATCTACGAAACGAATGACGTCATTTTTACTATATAATTAATTTAAAGCTGTCCCCCGCGGTATTACCCGCGTTCCCGAGGGATATCACATTTTCCCGGGATAGAAAGTAGCCTATATGCTATTCCAGGGTATGCTCCATCTGTGAGCCGAGCTTCAACCATATCCGTTTAGTAGTTTTTGCGTGAAAGAGTAACCAACGTACTCACATACAAATCTTTCCTTTTTATCATATTAGTATAGATGGTTTCCATGCCGTCATTGCATATTTTTTGTTCTGGTATAAACGAAGGAATAAAACTATACGATAGGTAATAAACAAATTACAAGCCTATATGGAAACTAGGCTGTGGTACTGTTCAAGACCCATATTTTATTGGTTCACTAAATCTATAAATTGCTAAACAATAAAATCCAATGTCCAGATATTCTCACTACCATATTGTTCCAAATGCCTTGGTCAATTTCATGTTGCATAAACAAAAACATTCTTCATTTCTGTGTCTAAGGCCAATGTTGGTCAAAATGCACCTGCACGACGTATATACGTTCTTACGATGATCTGTGCAGGACTTATCCGCAGTAGCATTTGGATATCTTTTTTGACAGATTTTATTTATTTAAAAGCAAGGTTCAGCATCCTTCTCGTGTTTAAAATTGTCAATGACAGGGTTTAAACTGTGAGTCCTATTTTGGTTGTATTTAATTAGTTGAAGTTTTTGTTGTGTTTATTTCATTTTTGTGTGGTTTGTGATCCCAATTCCACAAAAAAAAAATGTTATCCTACCCACACTCAATAATTATCCATAAAAGCTGTGTATCTGTTATTAATGTATAATCAAGATGTTATAACCTTATGTATATATTCTTATAACTCTCTTCTTGGACACAAAACAACCTTCCGAACTGGTATTAGAATCAGACTATTCATAGGTGACTGTAAAAGGCCTATTTGAAGAAAAATATTTATATATTCATCCATTCACATTTATAAAACTCCTGACTTAAAAGAGGTAAGTAACCAAAGACAATTTGTCAGGCGCTGCTAGTCCCTGCCCTGAAATAAACTTAAATATTGCAATTTTAAAGTAATTGTTTGCTATCATAAATCAATATATTGTTTTGTGGATGAATCTTTAACATTTTTAGAAGCAGTAAGTACAGGCACTTAAGTCTAAACTAATTCACATCTTAGGGTCCACAGCAAATCCCCAAGGCTCTGGTACTGCATGCAAATGTTCATTGGTGGTTGAGACTACATACCATTGGGTGAGCCGTCTCCCTGTCTAACCTGTAGGCTGATAGGATACTTAGCATAACATTTTGATAAAAGTTCCAAAATGAATAACAAATAATTATAGCAACTGATTTCATTCATGTCATAGTCATATATATGTTTTTAATTTATCAATACTTCTTATACCCTATCATAACTTTTTCTAGTAGATGTATGGCATCCTAGCTGTTTGTACTAATGTACATTTATAAAACTGCTTTGTAAAATAATACTTGTATAGACATTTACATCCAACAAAGACCCACACAATAATTTATCTTAAATTTATTTAAGTTATCATAATTTTCACTCTCTAAGTATAATTTATTTTAGGTTTTCCTCATTATCCTTGAAGATACAGCAACATGATTGGTTTGTGCGCAATATTAGTAGCCACAGCTCGTAACTACTACCATCAAATGTGTGCAGGGTTGTGATAGTTGATGAACTGTTATACATAAAGTTACCTCAAATGCATTCAATCACATCAATAAGGTGACATGAACGGGAACCGGAGGGATGTGCCTTTCATCTCCAATCTGTACATAATTTCATAAATGTGAGGTTATATGCAGCCACTCACGTCGTGCACCAAGTCGGCGCTAAGCCGGCGGCACGCGTTGCTGGTCGCCATCACCATGTCTCCTAGCGCCTAATCTCTTTGCCGGGAGAACAGGCCACAGCGGTGAACCCTCGGTCAGACGATGTATCGACGTACCCTCTATTGCTGAGGTAGCGTTCCACAGCGCAATCACTGCACTGTAGTATTGTAATTGCTAGTTATAAATAGTTTATATACATTGAGAATTATCAACAATAAGAACTTATTTTTATAGATAAATAGCAGAATCCACAGTTAGAACGTTTTGAAAGTCTATATATAGTATAGGCGCAACACCACCAAAACATAAATATTCAACTTTTTTTCTAGTACACACACTGATAGTTGATACCTATCAAGTTATTTTGACTTAAACGTCAAACTGGTTTTTTTTTTCCCCTTTTGTTCTTGAGGTCAGGCTATAGTCTTTCGACCATACTGCCTTGTCATACGTATTTACGTCAAACTGTGTCTACTCTGGTTTTTTTTTTTTTTTTTGAAAGGACGAAGGTGTTAGCCTCAGATTGCTCTGACACCCTTACGCGGACAATATCGGTGAGCGCTTAGGGCTCTCAACCGAAATACAAAATTTTAAGCAACAGCGCACTGAGGGTGCCCCCTGTGGGGCTCGAACCTCGGGCTCAGGGCGTTGCGTGGGGGGCCTTTTTAAATCAAAGACTTTACTTTATCTGATTATTGGTGGTTCTTTATTTCATAACAATAATAAAACTCTACAATGAACATATTAAGGAGAGCGCGGTTTCTTACGTCCACGCCGGCGAGGACGGTAGCGAGGCTGATGGCCTTGTGTGTGTGATGGATGATCGCGAGCTGCAGATTCGGCTGCAGCTGTCTGAGCTTTTGTTATGTCATCGTCAGACTCGGCGAGGGCGTGCCTCGGTCTGCGAATGCGACTAATGCGGGACGGAGTGTAGGACGCGGCCTGCACTATAAGGGGGATTTTTGTGGTTTAGTGCCCGATCGAAATGGCGGCGACAAGCCCTTTTGATAAATTGCCTGATGGTCGGCAAACCTAAGTCCATGTGGAGATTGAGATTACGCATATACCACGGGGCACCCGTGGCTCTGCGCATGAACTTATTTTGGAGGACTTGGAATCTCTGGATCCGCTTGGGGTCGACGTGTGCAAAAGTTACACACGCGTACGTCATTATGGGGCGTATACACGCGGTATACAGTCTGATTTTGCTTTTGAGGGCCAATTTAGACCTAGCATTAATGAGGAAGTGGAGGCTGCCTAACACGAACGCGGCGCGGTTACGCACCGTGCTAATGTGAGGACCGAAGGAAAGTCTATCATCCAAGGTGACACCTAAATATTTGGCTTGCCTCTCCCAAGGGATAGGCGCGCCGAACATGGTGATGGGTGACGCGGGAAAGGGTCGGTAAGATTCGCGGAAGGCTCTATAAAACAGGATAGCCTGACTTTTGAGGGGATTGATTTCGATTCTCCATTTGCGGAACCACTCGCCTAAGGCGTTGGCTGCGCATTGGAGTGTCTACTCTGGCTGGTCCATAGAACATTTATACTCACGAGAAGAATGACAAGCGCATACATAAAATATGGGACAGAAATTTTGCCATCTAGTGGCAGCCCACAAAAACTTGACTGACATGTATACTAGCCGGGAAATTGAAATCTTAGAAATTAGGTATATATACCTACATATATGTACAGTTATAGTATACAATAAGTATAATAATATATATATTATTGAAATATAGTAAAGAACTGGTGGAATTAAAAAAATGGTATCAGTTTCACAAATTTATTTCTGCAATATGTAGTTTACAAATGTTATACAAAATAATCTCTCAATAAACGCACAAGCATCTGCGGAAGGTGAAGAACCACTCTTGATGCACTTTCTTAAGTTTTCCTTTATCCGATTCATCATCTTATACGATCAAAAGTCACTGTCTCACTAAAGATTCACTATCTCAAAACTTGATTCCACATACACAATGCAACAGGATGCTCGACTCAACGTTATATTTATTATTTATTCGCTTGTTTTTTTTTTATGTTAATTTAATCAAACAAGAAAAAACGACCCAGTCTCGTCTCGGCACTCGAACGACGTGACCGTGTACATAATTATATTTATTTATTTTTGTTATTGTCGCGAGCGTTGACGATCGGCGGCAAGTGCCGCTATCGGTTTTACCCACGGCCCACGGCCACCGGCCGCCGGTCGCAGGTAGAAAATATGGACGAGACGTTTATTGAACATGAAGGCAAAAATACAAACACTTTAAGTAAATCGATCTCGTTAAGCGAGCATGATATGATTACAGAGCTATTATATGAGAAACAGTATCAATTGGATGAGTTACAGGACAATGAGAAGGACGAACAGATGCAGAGACCCACTAAAAGAGACAGAGAAGATGAAAACGGAGAATGGAAGTTAATTCAAAATAAAGAAAAGAAATATAAAACGGGGATTGAAGGTGGCAATATTCAAATTTATATATCATCCAACGAAAGAATGCCGAAACAGTTCACCTTGGCGAGATTGTTTAAAAATGAGGGAATTGCTAATATCGAAAAGGTAAGGTATATTAACCCATTTAAGATCCGAGTAGATATGGCATGTGATAACAATGTAGAAAGGTTGGAAAAATGCAAGGATTTCAACGATAGAGGATGGAGAATCCAAAGGGCTATGGAAGTTAATCTATGCTACGGGGTTATCAGAGACATAGATTTAGATATAGAAGAGGAGGCGATTGCTGATAGTATATCATGCCCAGAACCTGGAATACTTGTATCTGCCAACAGACTTATGTGTCGAAATCCTGATGGTGTGGGGTGGAAGCCTAGTGAATCAATCCGTCTATGCTTTAAGGGTTCATTTCGTCCAGCTTACGTATATATACACCGATTACGAATCAAGGTCGATCCTTACGTCTACACAGTGACGCAATGCTCTCGCTGTTGGAAGCTTGGTCATACGTTCAAAAGATGTTCCTCAACTAAAGTCGTATGCCCGAAGTGTAGTAATAACCACACCAACTGTGACACTTCTTTATATAAATGCATCAATTGTGGTGGACAACACATGGCGTTATTTCGATCCTGTCCAGCTTATCAAAAGGAGAGGCGGCTTAGGGAACTAATGGCTGAATTCAATTGCACTTACCGCCGGGCCTTGACCCTTTATATTTCACCGACATCATCTCAGCATAATGAAGAAAATACACAACCCCAACGGAAAAGTAAACCTTCCGGAAAGTCATACGCAGAAGCTGCATCAACTACCCTTGCTCAAGAGCCTTATTTTGAAGTGGTAAAGACTAAACCGACCGTAAACAAGGATAGTATCAAAAAATCTACCCTGAGCACTCCTAAAAAGCAGAGACAGTCTCAGGCGGACGACCCTTTCGCATTTGAACACATACATCACTTTAACGTTGACCCACCAGACTCTCCAGATCCGAAAGAAGAAGACGAGAAAAAGAAGAAAGATGTGACATTTAGCGAACTGTTACGACGGCTGAGAGAAATTTTATTTCTAAGAAAAGATTCGTTTCAAATAAAAATGCAAAGTATAATTAAGATCTGTATAGAATGGGTGATTCTAGTTGTAGTTGAAAACATTTCAAACTGGCCTATATTGAAGCCACTAGTAGATTTTTTTATTCGTTATAATGGCTAGATATCCTAATTTCATTAAGCTTAATATTATACAATGGAATGCACAAAGCCTTCGTCCTAAGTTATTATCATTAGAACAAATACTTTCCCGCGAGAAGATCCACATTGCTGCACTCAATGAGACCTGGTTGGAACCCGACAGTGATTTAAAGGTAAACGGCTACAATATTTTTCGAAAAGATAGATATGATTCTTATGGGGGTGTGGCGATATTGGTACATAAATCCGTTAAAGCGAGCTTGTATAAAGTGAACAATGTTAATACTGGCATAGAAATCATAATGATTCAAATTCATAACTGTGAGTACATTAAATATTTTGCATCTATATACTGTGCACCTTCTGTGCGTACTAGCCGCGCAAACTGGGATAAAATATTTGATATTGTACCAAGAAAAGCCGTCATAGCCGGGGATTTTAATGGACACCACGTGAACTGGTCTCACAAAACAGACGTAAGAGGTGCTCAAATTCATGACGCCCTTTTAGAAAGTAACTTTATGTATTTAAATGACAAAGTCTATCCAACACGTATAAAAATAGTAAATAATATGTTACAGCAGTCCTCTCCGGATCTGACATTAATTTCATCTGACGTTGCTATGAGGTTTGACTGGAGCACTCTTAATGAAACTTTAGGTAGTGATCATTTAATTATTAAAGCTACGACACTTTTACATAAAAACTCAGATTATTTAGAAACCAAGCGCAATTTTAAAAAAGCTGATTGGATTTCATACACGGAACTACTGGATACCCTTTTTTCTGACTTTAATTTATACGACGGAGATAGCCCTCAAATCATATATAACAATTTCATAAAGTGTATAAATATTGCTGCAGACCGGTTTATACCATTGTTAAGAATTAATCGCAATCCTAATGATAAATTTATACCAAAACCGTATTGGAACCCCTCTTTGTCAAAGATAATAGCTGAGCGTCGCCTAGCGCTTGCTCTATTGCGACGGAACCCCACACCGCATAACTTATCAAAATTACAAGAGAAAATTCGCGAGGCTCAAAGGTTGATTCGTCAAGCACGAGATAACTCGTGGCATGACTTCTGTGACTCTCTTAACGGTTCTGTAACTCAAAGCGAAATGTGGCGTCGGCTAAAGTGGTTAAAAGGCTATAAAGCTCCTTACGCTCATGTCAATAAGGAATTGGTAAAGCAATTACTTTGTAATTTAACACCAGACTACGTCATGCCTAATGATCCGCAGTTCCCAAACATCAAAACTAGTTTAGATACGCCAATTACTATCCAAGAATTAAACGGTTGTATGCGCCATAAAGACACATCCCCAGGAAGCGACCAAATATCGTACTCAATGCTATGCCATCTTCCCTGTAATGGAAAAACCATTCTATTGATACTATTCAATACAATTTATACATCTAGTTATGTCCCCGTACAATGGCGAGATATTTCGATAATGCCGATACCTAAGCCTGGTCGCGACCCTCAATCACCTGGATACCTTCGTCCTATATCTATGATATCCTGCCTGTGTAAAACATTTCACAGCATTTTATTAAAACGATTAGAGTGGTATATTGAGAGGAATAACTTTTTATCATCGGATACTACTGGCTTTAGGCGATGTCGATCAACATTAGATAATCTTACAAAATTAGTTTCCAGGATACAATCTAGCTTTTCCCACAATCAAGCGACCGTAGCTGCCTTCATAGATATAGATAACGCTTACAATAACGTCGACATCAAGAGTTTGATACACGTAATGCAAAGCATAGGAATCAGTGCATTTATATGTAGGTATTTATGGAATTTTTTAAAAGAGAGGCATATGGCTGTTCTGATAGATTCAAATAGATACCGAAGAAGTACGTGTCGGGGTCTAGCGCAAGGCGATCCTTTGTCTCCCCTGCTTTTTAATCTAGCAACCATTTCAATATGTAAAAGTATAAAAAATGTTTTCACCTCTCAGTATGCCGACGATTTTGTGCTTTACACAAATTGTATTAATTTAGATGATGGCAGAAACCAATTGCAATCGGCCTTAAACAAATTAGTCGAGTTACTCATATCAATCGGATTAGAAATCTCTCCTACAAAAAGTAAGATATGCATTTTTAAAAGAGGCTTTCGCAAGGTGTTCATTGATATATCAATTAATGGGGTTTCAGTACAAGTCGTTGATCGTGTCAAATATTTAGGGTTATGGTTAGATAGATCACTTCGATGGTACAAGCATATTAATGAATTAAAGGAGAAATGCTTAAAAATATTAAATATCTTTAAGGCTCTGTCTGGTTCCGGTTGGGGTGTCCATCCGACTATTCTAAGACGTATATACATAGCTATGATTCGTAGTAGGCTAGATTATGCAAGCCCATTGTATGGAAACAGCTGTATAAGTAATGTCGGCAAATTAGATAGAATTCAAAATCAATGTATGCGGGTTATCGGAGGATTCATTAAAAGTACTACTATACATGTAATGGAATCCGAACTACAGCTACAACCACTAAGAATTCGGAGATATTACCTCGCTAGCAAATTCTGGTTGAAAAATAAATCGTTCTCAGATAACAACATAATAACAGTTTTAGAAAACTTGAGCTCACTTTGTCCAGGTATGTATTGGAGACGTAAAAATATTCCATTATTAATTTTAGTACACGATTACCTAAAATGTAAACCCATTCATTCCAGTAAACAATTAGAGATGTATTCGTTGGATACATGGGTCAGCAATGTGGATCTTGCATCAGTAGTGGAACCAGATATAACGGCCATCAGCAAACCGAAGCATTTTTACCATTCTTATCAATTAAAACAGATTTGTATGACATTCATAAACTCAAAATATTCCGATTTTTATCAATTATATACAGATGGGTCCATAGATAATAGTGGATGTAGTGGTATCGGCCTTTACGACCCACAGACAAATAGTTCTTCTAAATTAAGTACTAATGTTAAGATCTCAATTATGTATATAGAATTGATTGCAATAGCCGAGGCAATTTCATATGTTGATTCCCTTCAGGCTGATAGGTACGTCATCTTAACAGACTCCAAAAGTGCGATCAAGCATCTGGCTCGATGCACCTCGAATAGTCGAGGCACACCGATAGCCTACACCATTTTGGAGTCTTTACGTAAGTTGATGGATAAAAATATTACTGTCAAAATACAATGGGTACCTTCCCACATCGGCATACCGGGGAATGAGGAAGCCGATCGCCTCGCTAGGGAAGCCGTTACGGATGGGGTATCGTTCGGTTGTATGCCCTTGTTTACTGATCTCCTGTATTTAGTTAAAAAGAAGTGTAATGAGATGTGGAAGGAATATTTTGACGAGAGATCATTGACCAGGGGTATATGGTTTAGGACAATCCAACCCTGTCTGCCACGTTCACCATGGTTCACTGGATCTTCTCTATCCAGATCCGATATTGTGACTGCTCTGCGGCTGCGGTCCGGGCACATTCCTCTAAACAATTTTGCATTTCTAATGGGCAAGTCTATTACACCAAATTGTGTTGAGTGTGATGTTGTAGAAGACGTGTACCACATTATGGTGGAATGTGTACGGAACGAAGCAGAGAGATTAGATTTAAGACAGAATGGAATTTATCTCCAAGAACTAGGTAAATGTAACAGTATCCTGGCACACCCGTTATCGGACTCGACCGTCCTCAACGGCAGACATTTATCTTGCAGTGTTACCAGAACAAACTACCAGAGTCTATTATATTATAGAAACAGAATTAATTAATTTATTGTTCTAAATGTAGATAATTACGTACAAATTTAAAAAAAATCATTTATTGTTCCAATAATTATTAAATCACTAATCCATAAGCTATATATTTTAAGAAAAAGCTAATGTATAACGTTAATATTTCATTTTATTTAACATGGTTACATTAAAGTGTCTGTCATCATGTTAGACAGAGGCGGCAACAATTGCTATTCTTGTCACTCTTTCAAGCCCACGTCGTGTCCAAGGTCACCTATAGACAGTTGACCGGGCCTGGGCTGGTCTGTCTCAGGGTAGGGATTAGGGATGTGACATTGTTGATAAAAAATCGATTTTTAATTAATCGGTTTTTTTTTAAGGATGAAAAAACGATTAATAAATAATCGAATTTTCTTAAGAAAATAATCGATTTTATTATATAAATAGTTTTTTCCTAATTTTTCAATTAATTTCAAAATAAACGCCATATACATTATATCAATAGATTTATTCATTAAAAATAAACAACAGAAACAGTAAGTTCTTATACAATCAACACAAAATAAAGCTTTAAAACAATCAATTTTTTTTTTCACATATCAACATAACTCAAATTTAAACATAACTCAACATAAATCAACAAAATTAAATTATTCAAATAAGAAAAAACTAGATATTCGTACTGAAATAGTAAGTTCTTATAAAATCAACACAAATTAAAGTTTTAGAATAATCAAATCATAAAATGTACAAATTAAAATAAATCAACAAAATCAAATTATTCAAATAAAAAAAAAACTAGAAATCCGTAGGCAACGAGTTCAGAAATAACAGCTTAGGTAAGCGTTTGGATAATATTCGGCTCCTGGTCTTTGTTAATATGGCGCCAGCTTTCGAGAACAATCTCTCTGCTGGAGCCGAAGAAGCCGGTACCAATAGGTGCTTACACGCCAAATGTGTGAGTTTGGGATAAGCTCCCTCATAGCTTTTCCAGGATTCTAAAGCGTCTTCTTTTAATCCTATTAGAGGCGCAGCTATGTACAAGCTTAATTCAGATGTCTGAATGTGACTTCGACTGGTTCGCATAGTCTCCAACAACAGCTTGTTGTGGGTTTCCCAAATGTCATCATTATCGACATCATCAGCGGCCGAAGTTATTGACAGTGGGCAATCCTCAGGTTCTCGGTTTTCTTCAATGGATCGTTTAATGTAGTTCATAGTTCTTGCCAAAGATGCTCCGTCATCAAGGTGTAATTTTTTAAAACGAGGATCTAAAAATGTTGCAGTATTAAATAAATGAACTTTTTGTATGTGCTCAAATCTTTTCTTAAATTCATTTATTATTGAATTTTTTAATTGAATTGCCAAATCATGCGATGGATCTGTTTTTTCCAAAAACTGTTTCAAGCACATTATAATGGGAATAGCTTTACTTGCGCTAACATATTTTTCAGCGCACATCTCTTCGCTTACTTTTTCAAAGGGTTTGAGAATTTTTACGACCTCTTTCAGTACAGCAATTTCACTAGCTTGAATCATAGGAGGAGCATTAGGGTAATTCAACAAAATGCCGCCCACCGTCCCACTCATAGCTATAAACCTTTCAAGCATATGCAATTGTGAATTCCACCGCGTTGAAACATCTCCTACCAGGTGTTTAATTTTTCCTTCCGGTACATTTTCAGCCTTTTGAGAATTTCTCAATTGGTTGCAGCAACTCCGCTCTGATGGAACCATTGTACAATTCTGCGAATTTTATCAATGAATATTTTTATTTCATTCACCATAACTGAATTTTGCACAACAAGGTTTAATGTGTGGGCTATGCAACGAATATGCTTTGCTCTTCCAAATGCTAATTCAATGGCTTTTACTATATTTGCACCATTATCTGTAGTGACGGCCACAATTTTTTCATCAGGAATTTCCCACTTTTCACAAATATTTTTAATGGTGGTTGATAAATATTCGGCGGTATGACTCTCCGAAAGCGGCTCACAAGCTATATTGAAAGAAACAATCTTAAAACTTTTGATAAAATGAATAGTTACTCCCAGATTACACTCTTCATTTGTAAATCCTTCCATTCGTCAATCGTTAAACATATATTGGTAACGGATTGTAACTTCTTGATTATAATAGCTTTTTTTTCCTCGTATTTTCCATCAATGATACTGGTTATCGTTTTGCGACATGGGATTTTATATAATGGTGCAAGTAATTTAATCAATTTTCCAAACCCTTCTCCTTCGACCACGCTGAAGGGAAGATTATCGCGGTATATCAGTTCTGCTATAGCGTCTGTAATCTGTTTGTTTTTTGAACCCCCTGATCCATATTCTAATATTTTTGAGAATGATGCTTCTATGCCTATTTTTCGTCGTTTAGGAGTTGAAGACCCTATAGGATCTTCAATTTGAGATGCGGAAGTAGTCGGTATCATAATCACAGAGTCTTCAGAGGTTGTAGATGTCGATGGCTTAGGAAAAAAGTCTGCAATTCATTCTTCCTGCGAATTGTTTCCCGACTTGACAAAATGATCCTACAACAAAATTAAATTGGTTAAGAATATTCTTTATCATATGGCCACTAAACTAAAAGAATATTTCGATCGTATAATATAAGCCAATCAAAATAAAACTAAATTTTGACTTGATTAGCCACTGTTTACATCGTAAATCGATTTGTTATATGAATCGGTAAGTATATCTTCCGATTTGTATGCGCCCAATCCTAAACTACAACTGTCAAAATGAAAACTTTGACATGTCAATAACCTTAATGCTCGGGCATTATAAATATAGTCCTGAATGGCCCTGATTTATCATTTGGTTGGTTCATAGCAACGGAAATGTTGTACTATGGCAAATAGTATTCTTAATATAATTATTTATTAGAAAACTAATCATTGACAAGTCAGTATTTGTTTAGAAAGTGGTCCAGTTTATTTGTAATTAATAATTGTAATTAAATCCAAATTGTAGGTACTTACCTCTTTATTTTCAATACTAATGATACCAGTGTGTTTCCTTTCCATGTGCTGTTTTAAATTGGTAGTATTACTGCACGTTTTTAAAATTTTAGGGCAATATTTACATTTACCATTGCCAGATTTATTGTCAACATGAAAATATTGACGCCAAATACTTGACGTTCTTTTAGTCGTAGACATTGTTAGAAACGAGACTTTTAATAACACTAAAAACTTTTTGCCACGAAAACCTTTTGAATTGTCGTTTGTTTGAAAAATGAAGTTTCAGCAACGAATAATGAATGACATATCAACCGAATGTCGGTAAAATAGTACAGTTCATCGACTAACTCCATCTAGTGAATGTTTGATTAAATGAATCAACTAAACTGTTTCAAAAGCACAGAAGGAATGCCATCATAGATGCACAGATGGCGTTAATGTATGGAGCTATGATAGTATTCTTTGGCAGTTCGCGTTCCGGGCTCCGAGCTAGAAGACCAAACGTAATGTCGGAGTGCATTTATTGCATGATTATAAAAAATCGATTATTAATCGATTATTAATAAAAAAAAAATCACGTATTAAAATCGATTTTTACGTTAAAACCATCGATTCTTAATCGATTATTTTTTCACATTCCTAGTAGGGATGGCAAAGTCGATACCGATTCCACTCGAGAATCGTCCTTCCTCTTGAAATAATCGATTATTAAGAGTCGACTTTTACCTTTGAAATATTGATCGAAAATAGATTCTTAGCATTCAACTTTTTGAACCTAGTCATGTAAAACAAAATAAATGAAAAAAAGTGTGTGCGTGTAACCTTACCGCGCGATTGAAGTATAACTTAGTAAAATTAAAAGATTAATCATATTATAATTTAATTATATTTATTATTCAAAACAAAGATTATTCAAATGTTATATTAATATTATTCGTTCGAAATAGATATCTACTTGAATGTCATCATAATTTTTGATATATGAAATTATAGGTTTGTGGTAACTATAATGTGAAACGTAAATTTTACTCTCTAAATTTGCTACTTTTCTTGTAAATACAGCATCTATAGTTGTACCGAAACGCGTTGTTGATTGAAGTCAAGAAGTATTCATGTATAGATCAAATTTTTATTTATTGATAAAAGAGTAAAATGTTCCTGGGACTCCGCCATTTCATTTAATATTCATTTTATATCCTATTTAAAATTCATTAACTTCCCCACTTCACTTTCACATTTTATAAATATTTTCATTTGTTAAATAGAATAATTGAGAGTAGAAAATTGAAGGTTAGGTCAGTACATGTCAATATAACCTTGTTATTGAATATTATAGAATGTCGCAATCGTCAGAAAATGTATTCATAATTTATTTATTACAAAATGTGAGGTTATAATATTTTCGGCCAGCTGCACGTTATTCATGTAAACAATGCATAATGTAACAGTAATACAGCAGTTGTATATTCGCAATGTTACAAATACATATATGTATAGATATAGCTACACGTGGATTAGATCCTTATTTTAAGTATGCCTTCTATAGCCATTAGGGGCCGTTAATAAAATACGTCACATTAAAATCAGCTTTTTTTGAACCCCTCCCCCCCTCATTGTCACGCTGTGTCACAATTTTTGTGACCCCCCCCTAGAAATATTTCGTCACAAAAACTAAGACCCCCCCCTGCTGAGTATGATAAATTCTAAATGATAGTACACAAATTCTGAAAATTAAAAATATTTACAATACAATACAATACAATATACTTTATTTGTACAACAAATAACAGGAGAAGAGGTAACATAAACAAGTGGATTACAGAACAAGTGTTTACAAAATAGGCGGTCTTATCGCTAAAGCGATTTCTTCCAGAATTTAAATTATAATAAAATTTAAATAAATTAATAAATATCTTTCATAACGACCATATAAATATAAACTAAACATATAATAATAATATAAACGGCGAACGTAACCAGTACTTGTAGCCGAGCGGCTAACGTGCTGAACTTCGAACTACGGGTACTGGCCAGGCATGGGTTCGAGTCCCACCATGGTCGGATAATTTTCGCTATGCGCCAGGTTCATTTTCGATTATCTTCGACTGTGAGGACTCGGCTCATTGCCGAACAAACATTGGCTGTACATGATATTCATAGAAGCCAGCTGGACTACACCAGCAAGGAATATAAAAAAAAAAACGGCGAACGTCACGTTGCCTTATACCCCCCGTCCCCCCTTGTCACATCTTGTCACACTCAGCCAGACCCCTCCCCTCCCCTTGTATGCGAACGTATTTTATGAACGGCCCCTTAGGGTATTTGATGAGAAAAAACGGACGTCAGAAGAAAACAATTAAAATGTCAACATAATTACTTTTAAGTAACAGAATATAAACTAAAATGAACGAATGCAATATCTATTATTATAATATAAGACTGAAAATTATATACATATTATATGTACATGCACAAAGCATAGTAAGACTACCCCGTGAGGAAAGATACATTATTTTTCAGAACGTTAGAAAAAACATCTGAGTTACTCCCTAGTCGCCCCTAAAGAAGTTTTACTTCAAAAATTGTGCGTGTAACCTTTATACGCGGTAAAACTTAATAAAAATAAAAGAGTCCCTCTTATCTGTGATGCATTCCGGTCGACCACTGGTAATGCAGACGCTAGTCAGCAGAAATAGACGCCTACGGTTGTATGGTAACAATATCTTGCCGTAGACCGGACTGCATAACTTCTCCCCCCATAACTTCGAAATTATTGGGTAAATTCTCCCGAATAACCCGATTATTTCGATAAAAGTATTTGTTAATGTATAGCAAAATGACTATCGCTAAAATTATGTATAAAATCAATGTCCCAATCCTCATGTCTTCACGTTAATAACTTCTTCGTATTCACTACCTTTCGCACACAAAGATATGTCCATAATAAACGTTATTTGATTTTCCTTTTCGTATGCTTTTAAATTTATTCATTACAATTGCTTGATGTAACATTCCTAATTTACTAAATGCTACTGTTGTTTCAATCTCGTCCAATCTTGTATAAAGCGTTTGAAAGTTATGTAAAAATAAATGATATATATTGGAAATTTTAAGAATATGAAGAGTATTATTAGTGTCATTTAACTGTTTTCTAATATCCCAAATCGGTTTGTCTAATTGGATGAAATTGTTTTGAGTATTATTACTAATATTAACCAATTATTTCATCATTTTGGCGACTACGGTGATCTTTCTGTCTTATCTTTACATCATTTATCATAACTATTCGCATCGTCATTATCTAAATTACCAGATATTAACTTAATAAGAGAACCGAGCAGAGAGGGTTAAGAATACCACGCTTACTTCTTTTTAAAGGTAATAATTGGCTTAGTTTTTCTACAGTAATGTTCTTCATGTAATCGGTCTGAGTTTTTAAATTATTAATGTCAGAACTGAACGGCTTCTTTTTAAAGTAATTAATTATGTGCCTCTATAAGTTGGCGTATCTGTTTATGTTAAATTCTAAATACTCGCGATTTAAACTTCAATCTAAAATCTTAACAATAGTCCACTTATCATTACTAACTAGGGCTTGACCTTCCTTTATCGGAAGTATCCCAGGATTATGTTCGATTTGTTGAAGTAGAAGGGCCAGGGTCGTAGATGCTTGTATCAGGATCAGGACGAACCTGTGAAGGACGTTTTAGATCCTTAATAGGTGCTTTAGTATTACGACCTTTCATTCTAACAGGTACTATATTCCTAACTAAATCTCCTACCACTTCCGCCTTTTTATAACCTGGCTTGTCCTTACTTCTCCTTTCATTCACACCTTTTATAAATTCTGTATCTCCTTCTTTAATATTAAAATCGTCTTCACCTCCATGCTTTTCCTTGACTTTTTCTTTCTTTCCTATCACTTATTTATTTATTTATTTATTTATTTATTTATTTAAAGGATCGCCAACAAATGATACACAGTTATACAATAAAGGATGTTACAATAATACGTGCCTTGTGCTCATTCAGTTATAGGCAACCACAACTAACACAGGAAGCACCAGTAAAGTTAACTTATAATTATAAATGTAAAATAATAAAAATGGAAGTGAGAAAAACAATAATAAAATTATTAATTTTTAACAAAGGTTAATAGTGTAGAGATATATTAATACTCATAGCTCTGTTATTTTGTAATATTCTAAAATGATGTCTCTAAATTTATGCAAAGTATCACAAAAAATGTCAAACTTTAACAGATGAGCGAGATCGTTATATAACTTCGTCATTCTAGTAATTGGCGAGTTAAGCCCTAAATTGGTCTTATATCTACCTATATTGAACAGTTTGAAGACATTTGAGCGCGGAAACCTACTTGGAGCTGAGATATGGATCTTAGTCAATAACTCAGGACAGTCAATGTTATTATTTAATATCTTAATATATATAAATCTCGTGTCACAATGTTTGTCCTCAATGGACTCCTAAACCACTTAACCGATTATAATAAAATTCGCACACCATGTGCAGTTCGATCCAACTTGAGAGATAGGATAGTTTAAATCTCAAATTATAGTCGCAATTTTAATTTATTGCTAATTATTTGTCTGTTATTATTTGACAGTCACAATTATCTGTTAACTCCAAATGATTCTAAGAGATGTCGATACCTTTCGACTGGGTTGAGTAAGTCATCAATAGATGGCGCTGCTATGGTAAATCTACGAACGTGTCATATAAGCTACAATTCAATATCATGATTACCACGTGTTATTGAGGCTAATGTATAAATTAAATTTATTTTGTAGTAAACGAAATACCGTGAAATTCAATTATTTCTTCTTTTTTAATACGGCTGGACCGATTGGAATGTTTTTTTTTGTTTGCGTTTGGGTGGTGCCCTGGATGGTTTAGATTCACAATTGGACCCGGTAGGTGGCGCTGCGAGCGAATTCCTGCATTTTTGTATGGACTTATTTCGACAGAACGACGTCTGTCCGGGCAGCTAGTGTTATATAAGAATGATAAATCAAGGAGCTTACGTCTATGGTTTAGTGGGACGACATTGAAGTGTTTCAGACGGGCATTGTACGAATGTAGGGATCTGTGTAGTTTTGTTTTATACGTGAGATGGCTAAGGAACCTTCTCTGAACGCGTTCGAGCCGACTTCTGTGAACTTGGTAATGCGGTGACCAAACCTGGGAGCAGTACTCTAGTATACTACGAACTAATGAGTTGAATAAGAGAATCTTAGTTTTTGGAAGTTTAAATTTTTTGGTGTTTCTGATTATGAATCCACACATTTTTGAGGCATTTAGTATTATTTTATCTCGGTGTGCATTGAATGTTAACTTGTTGTCTACTAAAACGCCCAAATCACGTATACATTCAACTTGCTCAAGAGGCTGGCTATTTATACTGTATGATGTTTGGAACTTAGTTTTATTTCTGCTAAAGGATATGTAATTACATTTATCTACATTCAAAATCATTTTATTTTGATCACACCATTCAACCAAACGATTAATGTCATCTTGAACAAGAACACCATCATCTGCGCTATTTATAGGCTTTAAAATTTTGAGGTCATCAGCAAACAGGTAAGCAATTGTGTGGTGGAAACATTTCGTAATAGAATTTATAAGAATTAGGAACAAAAGAGGCCCCAGATGTGATCCCTGTGGTACGCCCGAAGTAACAGCAAATTCATGGGATTGAGCGCCATTCACTACTACGTAAAATCTACGGTTGTATAGATACGATTCAATCCATCTCAGGATGGGTCCGCCTACTCCGGCTTCTGCAAGCCTTGACAATAGTATAACATGGTCCACTTTGTCAAAGGCTTTGCTGAAGTCCGTGTATATAGCATCCACCTGTGTACCCTGGTCCATATGACAAGATATAGTGTTGGTAAAAGCTACGAGATTGGTGGTTGTGGATCTTTTTTGAATAAAGCCATGTTGTTGTTCAATAAGGCGAGTCTTGGTCAAACTGCTTAGGTGGGGGTAAACTAAAGATTCAAATATTTTCGGTAATATAGATAAAATAGATATAGGTCTATAGTTTTTAACAGTATTTGTGGGGCCATCTTTGTAAACAGGGACTATTTTGGCAGTTCTCCAATAGTTAGGAAATTGACCCGAGTGTAGGTGTACTTTATTTGTTATATACTCATATAAGTATTTTGTACGCTTTTTATGATCTTGTAATAGTTTTTGTGTATATTCTTTATTAAACTCAGCATCGAACGAACTTGTTGAATCCGTGTGACTAAATACAACCTCGAAAGGGGTAAGGCCCGTTGTAGAATGTATTGTTTGGTTATAACACATAAGGGCATAAGACATTACTGACGCCGCATCAGTGAACTTGTGTTCGTATTTTGCCAAACGATAAATCTCTATGAGAGTAGAATGTAAACGCTCGATGAGACCCATAGAGTTTGGGTTATGCGGGGTTCCAATATGTAAATCTATTTTGTAAAAGCTTAGGGTTTCTTTCATCCAAACGTTATTGAACTCCGTACCAGAGTCTGCACTGACTCTGCGCGGGACTCCATACATGGAAAAATACTTTATAAGTGCTCTTATAATGTCCGGAGTTGATTTATTATCTATTTCTAGCGCTTGCCCAAGTTTACTAAAAGCATCAATTATGGTTAGGTAAGATTTTCCTTCTATTTATTTATTTATTTTAGGGAAATTATCGACTACAATACATGTTACAATAGTTAACAGAGTTAAAAGCAAAAGAGTCAATTACAAATTTCCACTTATAGAAAAAATTTAAACTACAAGTTTAGTAAGCAAGTACGAGAAAAGAAAAAAAAAATTGTTAGTAAACAAAGAGGAAGTACTTAACATTATTTTCGCACACCAGTATTACACAACGTTATATACGTGGGTGTGTTCGGTTTCAAAGAAAGTGGGAAGCACTGTAATTAAAAGAAAATAACAGCGAGTAGGTACTGTAAGTATGCAAGTGTAGACGTGTGAAAATGTAAATATGGTTTATATTGAGCAAAGTATTCGGGACTGTGAAGCGCAAGCTATTTTAGGTAGTATTATCTATTGTTCTTAAAGGCAGGCAGGTATTTATCAAAGAAGCTTTTGGCAAGTAGCCTTTTCACCACTGCGAGACTATTATGGAATAGGTCAATGTCAACGTTGCCCTCTCTAGCGATCTTGTTAAATAGTCTACATGCACGCAAAATAAGACCAAAAGTACTTAGGGTTGTCCCTAATAGAATTTTCTACTTTAGATATATATGCTTCATAGCAGCTTTCTTCTAATAATTTGGCTCTTTTGCTCAAAATGTCGATAGAAGTTTTATCGGTGACCATTCTATACTTTTTATATTTACAATAATATTTATTCTTTTCCTTCAGTACTTTGATGAGTGGAGCCGAATACCAAGGGGGAAAAGGTACTAAAGACATCAATGAATATCTCTTGGAATGGTTTTGTTTGAGTCTGGGTTAGTTGTAGTTTTGGTGATAACGGTTTCCTATCGTATTTCATTATTTTGCACCCTTCGCATGAATTGATTACGGTCGCTACTGTTACATTCATATTTATCCAATAATAAGTTCGTTTCAGGTGCATAAGTGTTTCTTTAATTCCTCGGTGGCATGATTTCGCTTTATGATATTTCATAACTATCTCTCTTTCCTTCTTTCTTCATCTACATACACTACTCTTCGCTTGCATTCCATAATCCTTACAGTACCTTTCTTAAAAAGTGCAATATAGCTTCTAAAAACTGTTTGCGGTGGATTTCATGTTCAAAATGAAATGTTTTACTTTTGGGTGTATATACGCTTGCAGAAATTGTTTTACTAGGTCTTACCTATTTAAGGGCAAATAAACCTCTATAAGCTTTTGCTTAGGTCTTGATAAATCTTTAATGGATAGCTATTCGCTATACCATGTATGAATTGATATTTGGTTGGGCTTCGTATCGATTGCCTCATCCAAGATAGGAATTCCTGATGAATCTGTTTCATATACTGAATTTTCTGTAAATGTTGGAGTGGTTTCAAGTACTGAAATAGTGCTACTAGTTGGTGATGGAATAGAAATGGGTGACTTAGGGTCACGAGATAGAATTTACATAATTTTTTCAGAAACTAGTGGTATATCCGAAGCATTTTCACCGTTATCATTTGTTTCTGTATTTATTGTTCCTTGCATCCATTCGATATCTCTCATTACCTCATTTATCTGCTCGTTTAACCTTTCATCGTCATCTACATTAGCCTTCATGGATTGACCATAATTTCCTACTGCGTTAACTTCAATACGAGACAGGGCATCTGCTACACAATTTTGCTTACCATTTTTATATATAATATCATCGTCAAATTCTGCAAGGCGCAGCTTCCACCCAGTAAGCTTGCTGTTATGTTCCTTAATGTTATTAAGCCATGCAAGGGGGCTATGGTCTGTGAATATGATAAACCTTCGACCAAAAAGGTAGGGCCTAAAAGACTGCCCAAACTATTGCTAACAATTCTTTTTCGATTGTACTATACCGTACTTCCGTATCATTTAAGGTGCGACTAGCAAAAGCTATATGTTTGTCAGATCCTATTGGCCCCTGCGAAAGTACTGCACCCACGGCATAGTCTGATGCGTCCGTAGTAAGTACAAAAGGTTTAGTGAAATCTGGGAATTGCAAAATTGGGGCATTGATTAGTAATTCTTTACACATTTCGAAGGCTGCTATATAATTGTCAGTTAATACAATCTTACTTCGATTCTTTAAGCAACTAGTAAGAGGCCGGGTTATTTTGGCAAAATCCTTAATGAATTTACGATAATAACCCACTAGCCCCAAATACTTTTAATTTTGGTTGCGGTCTTTGGAACGGGAAGCTAAGAATAGCTTGAATTTTATCGTTGTTCGGTTTAAGCCCTTCTTTAGTAATTAAGTGACCAAGATAGAGAACTTCCTTTTGGAAAAACGCACATTTGTCTAACGTAACTTTTAAGTTAGTTGCTCTAAGCCTATCAAATACCATGCGCAACTTATTAATATGGTCTTGCAAGCTGGTGGAATAAACAATAATGTCATCAAGGTAAATGAGGCAATGTAAACCTTGAAGACCTCATAAGACATTGTCCAGGGCTCGCTGGAACGTGGCAGGTGCGGTTTTCAGCCCAAATGGCATACGTTTAAATTCATAATGTCCGGACTGCGTAGAGAACGCTGTTTTAAGCCTATCCTCTTCCCTAACCTCTATTTAGTGGTAGCCATTTGCCAAGTCTATGGTGCTAAAGTATACAGATTTGCCCAATTGATCAAACAAATCCGTAATGATAGGCAACGGGTATTTATCGTCGGTGGTGATTTCATTTAAACGCCTATAATCTATCACCATTCTGAATTTATGTTTGCCAGAGGCATCAGTTTTTATATGAACTAGGTGAACCGGCGCACTCCATGGAGAATGTGATTCTCTGATTACATCGTTATCCAGAAGTTTTTCTACTTGCTTTTTTATTTCCGCGTTATAAACAGGTGGTTGTCTATATACTATAAACTTTACTAACCTTTAAGAAAACATTAACAAAACTATTTCTTGAATTACAAAAGGAAGATCTTCCATAAGTAATGTAATTAATTTCTGCTTCCAACACTATTGTACTATTTCCTTTCCTAATGTTCTCTTGTTATGTTGATGTAAACAAATTCTTTGTGTGTCTGTGAAATGTATTTCTGTTTTTTTTTTTAAATTATTTATAGTTATTAAATAATAACATTAAGAGGCAAAATTATATAGTATTCTTTTTCAAATTGATCGTATTCGTGTCGTCACTTGTCGCCAGGCTCTGCCAGAATACCAGCGTTGCTCTGCGCATGCGCAGTGCAACATCATGCTGAGGCAGGGTCCTTTTGACCCACGCATAGAAGTTATTATTTTTATTTATTATTTTATTTGTATTTTATAGATATGTGTATATTCTTTTGCGTGTGTCAAAAAATGTTTTTTCTTTCTTTTCTTCTTTCTTCTTTCTATATGGCCTAATAAATATGGGATTTTCGTGCTCAGTCCAAATCTCGTGTTTAACATGATTCTCGAATTGAAGTGGGATATCATCACAGTGAAATATATCGTGATACTCAGTGCAAAGTGCTTTAATACATTCTCGCTCTTCCGCATTAGCGTGATCTAATAGCAGCTTTTTTAAATTTTCTTTCAGCATCTCATCAATCTCACAGTCATCCATCATCACGTTTACGGGACATTCTTCTCTTTCATGCTTGGTTACTCTTAAGGGTTTGGAAAATGTAATAGTAATTCTATCTTCAGAAACATTTTGTATAATAGTATGCGCGAAGGAACCCACGCATGATACAAAAGCACTGAGCATTCTATGTAACTCCTTGTCCAAAATCCATGTAATCAATAATAGCCTCTCCATCTTGTAAATCGGTAGGGACTTTAACTCGCGTTTCAGTTCTAGGTACTATTAAAATATTTGTGATTATTTCTTTTTTAAATATTGAATTATTAGCCTACTATATAATAACAGGAACCTTAAAATTAAGATACTAAATACATTTAATTCAGATACAAGCATCTTTTTTTTTTTTTAAAGGGACGAAGGTGTTATAGCCTCAGAGGCTTTTACACCCTTACGTGGACAATTCCGGCGAGCGCTAGGGGCTCTCAGCCGAAAATACATTTAGATTTTAAGCAACAAGCACACTGAGGGTGCCCCCTGTGGGGCTCGGGCTCAGGGCGTTGCGTGGGGGGGGGGGGGGGGGGGGGTTGTCAAAAGACTACATTATCTGATTTAACTACTAATAATGTTTTTTGTTTTGAAATAAAGATTTCAAAAAAAACAACAACAATGAATTATTAGAGGAAGCGCGGCTAACGTCCACGCCGGCGAGGACGGTATCTAGGCTGGCCTTGTGGGTGTGTAGTATCGCGAGCTGAAGATTCGGCTGCAGCTGTCTGAGCTTTGGTGATTTCGTCGTCAGACTCGGCGAGGGCGTGCCTCGGTCTGCGAACGCGACTGATACGGGACGGAGTGTAGGACGCGGCTTTTATTATTAGGGGATTTATATGGTTTATTGCAGAATCGAAATGGCGGCGAGAAGCCCCTTTGATAAATTGCCTGATGGTCGGCAATCGTAAATCCATGTGGAGTTGGAGATTTCGCATGTACCACGGGGCGCCCGTGGCTCTGCGAATGAATTTATTTTGGAGGACTTGAAGTGAATGGTTCCGCTTGGGGGCGGCGTGTGCAAAACTTACACATGCGTATGTCATGATGGGCTGCATACACGCGGTATACAGTTTAAGCTTGCTTTTTAGGGCGAGTTCAGAACGTGAGTTGATGAGGAAGTGAAGCCTGCCTAACACAAAGTTGGCGCGCTTACGCACCGTGTCTATGTGAGGGCCGAAGGAAAGTCTTTCATCCAGAATGACGCCTAAATATTTGGCTTGACTCTCCCCAGGGGTGGGCACGAAAAACATAGAGATGGATGTATCGAGGAAAGCTCGGTATGTTGCGCGTAAAGCTCTAAAAAAGAGAATGGCTTGACTCTTAGTGGGATTAATTTCGATTCTCCATTTGCGGAACCAATCGGCGAGGGCGTTGGCTGCGCATTGGAGACGTTTCAAAATGAGGGGAACGCTTCTACTTGAGGAGTATATTGCCGTGTCATCCGCAAACAGAGCCAAGTGTGTATCTCTGGTCCTGGGCATGTCACTCGTGAAGAGCGAGAATAACAGGGGAGACAACACTGAGCCCTGCGGGACTCCGGCGCGCATGGGATGAGGCGATGAAAGTACGCGCCCTTCGACTCGGTAGCGAAAGTAACGATTCGACAGATAGTCTCATAAGATGGCAACGAGCCTCGGTGGCACACCCATAGTGTAAAGCTTATAAATTAAGCCGTCGTGCCACACTTTGCCGAACGCTTTCGCCACGTCGAAGAAGAGCGCGTCCGTCAGTGCACCGGATTGGAAGTTACTAGAGATGTGTTCAACGATTCTATGAACTTGTTGAACACACGAGTATTTGGTTCGAAAACAAAACTGCTCGTCAGGAATGAGTTTATTAGCATCGGCATATGCTTTGAGTCGAATATAAATGAGTCTCTCATAAATGTTACCCATGACATTGAGTAGACTAATGGGACGATAACTGGCGGAACTAGGTTTGCCGGGTTGCCAATGACGTGCGCCTCCTTCCACTGTTGCGGAAAATAGTTATACGCCAAGGCAGCGTTGTAGATGACCACGAGAAGGGTGATAAGGGTCGGGGGAAGAGTAGAGAGAGGTAGGTAGATAGGTAGGTAGGTAGGTAGGTAGGTAGGTAGGTAGGTAGGTAGGTAGGTAGGTAGGTAGGTAGGTAGGTAGGTAGGTAGGTAGGTAGGTAGGTAGGTAGGTAGGTAGGTAGGTAGGTAGGTAGGTAGGTAGGTAGGTAGGTAGGTAGGTAGGTAGGTAGGTAGGTAGGTAGGTAGGTAGGTAGGTAGGTAGGTAGGTAGGTAGGTAGGTAGGTAGGTAGGTAGGTAGGTAGGTAGGTAGGTAGGTAGGTAGGTAGGTAGGTAGGTAGGTAGGTAGGTAGGTAGGTAGGTAGGTAGGTAGGTAGGTAGGTAGGTAGGTAGGTAGGTAGGTAGGTAGGTAGGTAGGTAGGTAGGTAGGTAGGTAGGTAGGTAGGTAGGTAGGTAGGTAGGTAGGTAGGTAGGTAGGTAGGTAGGTAGGTAGGTAGGTAGGTAGGTAGGTAGGTAGGTAGGTAGGTAGGTAGGTAGGTAGGTAGGTAGGTAGGTAGGTAGGTAGGTAGGTAGGTAGGTAGGTAGGTAGGTAGGTAGGTAGGTAGGTAGGTAGGTAGGTAGGTAGGTAGGTAGGTAGGTAGGTAGGTAGGTAGGTAGGTAGGTAGGTAGGTAGGTAGGTAGGTAGGTAGG